>NW_004624801.1:2925316-2959395 GCF_000247695.1 Heterocephalus glaber
AAAACGTACCAATAAACTGAATGGGGGAAAAAGAAAGAGGGGTTCATAGGGATTTCTGCTTTACTGCCCATTGTTAAGAAGCCCAGGTGACAACCTGGACTTACACTTGGTGTCCAAATGTGGAGAACATCTTGTGGGATTGAGCCTTTTATCTGTGGAATCTGATGGTGTGTCCCAGTAGAGGCATTAAAATTGAACTGAATTGTTGGACATGTATTAGCTTTCTGTCATTGTGATAAAACAGCTGAGCAAAACAATATAAAGGAAGAAAGGTATTACTTTGGCTCATAGTTTCACAGATTTCAGTTCATGGTCACTTGACCCTGTCACTTTGGGTCCATGGCAAGGCTGAAGATCATGGTGGGGAGACCACAGTGGAACAAAGCTACTCACCTCATGGTAGCCAGGAAAGAGAGAGAGGAGAGAAAGAGAGAGAGAGAGAGAGAGAGAGAGAGAGAGAGAGAACGAACTTGGGATAAAATATATCCTTCAAAGTCACACCCAGATTGGCCTACTTTCTCCAGCAAAGATTCACTGCCTACAATTTCCTTCACCTCCCAATAGCCCATTAAGCTATGAATTCATCAATGGATTAATCCATTAGTGAGAGGTCAGAGCCTTAATGATCCAACAATTCCTGAAGGCCCCACCTCTGAACTCTACAGCACCAGGGACCAAGCCTTCAAAACCTGAGCGTCTGGGGGATATTTCAGATCCAGATCTGTTAGGACAGATGCTTATCTGTATCACCGAGAATTGCTTGGTATGGGGGAAACTACATATCCAGTGGTAGAAGGGTTCTCTGTTGACAGAGAGTATTGAGACAAAGCACTGCTTTGCCTACACAAGAAGGAAAAAGTAGGCCCATGATGGTTTTCTGGCTCCCGTCCTGTGCCTGGGGAAGGCAGGTGAACCCAATAAAGCAGACAGTGTCCTGGAAGGGAAGGGAGTTAGAAGCTGAGACCCATGTCTTTGGATTTATAGATCTTTTGCGTTCTCCCAACATGCTACCTGCATCCGTTGAGGTGTACTTTCCAAACACATAAAAAGCCTGGGACACAAGTGTGATCCACTCTACAGCCCAGGGAGACACCTGGTGCAACCCACCCAAACGCCAGAGTCTCAAGCTTAACTGTTCCCTTGAACCAAAGAGGCAGCAATGCAGGTACCCTTAACTGAATGTCACACAGAGAAACGGAGAAGGTGGGTCCGCCAAATGAGGACAGATGACAAGAAGCAGAAGGGAGAGGCACTGATTGGAAGCAGAGTGGAAGGAATAAACTCACCAAGTCAGTCCCATGAGGCTCAGTGCATCTTGCCGCCCTTGGATTGTGCTTTCTTTGACTACAAACTGCTTTCTTCCTCCAGGTCATTCAAAGTAGGTTTCCCTCCATTTCTACCACAGGCATGCTTCTTTGATCAGCACAAAACAACAGTTAAGATGAAGTCTTGATGGTTGGTGGTACAGAAGAGAACAGGAGGTTGGAAATGACCACAGAAGTGTTTGCTCAGAGAAGAATCATCAGGAACAGGTGAGCACAAATGATTTTTCTCCAAAGCAAAGAGAAAAATCCAGAGTTCGTTCTGTTCCCTGCTCTTTGCAGGGCCATCTCTCCTCCTTTCCCATCCCTGACAAGTAATTCTCTCTCAGTTTCGTGACTTCAGGGTGAGGAAGCTGCATCCTCAGGCAGAAGGATGCTCTGAGGATGAGGAGCTGACGGATCCATTTGCAAGGTTGTGATGGGGATGCTGAACACAGCTGAGCCCAGGGGAAAGGGAAGGTCATGAGGTTTGATAATTACAGTGCCTATAAACTTCTGTTTGGCAGGAGCCTGGAGCCACTGGCACAGAAAGGAAATCGAGGTACCTGTTTCCTATCACCTTCAAAACTGCTTCCAAAGAAGCCACCAGGGATAACACTGAGAGAGCACCGGGAGCCTTGGACAATAAACAGGATTCTTGGTTGGAAGGAGGCTGTGGTGGTGATGTGGGGTACAAAGAGGACCCCCACCTCCCACCTGGAGGAGAATGAACAACCAGGGGCTCCAGCACATGTGTGTACCAAGGCAGGAGGATAAAATCTGGGGAGTCGGGACCCAGTTATTCCTAGTTCTTGGCCCTGAAAATGGCCAAATGACATTTGTTCCCCCAAATGAACCTAAGGAATGTTTCAATGGCAGCAGAATGAATAAACTGGGGTAGAGGTAACCAATGGCCAATGCAGTACATCTCAAATGAGGTAGTGGAGAAAAACAGAAAGTAAATCACAGCAGAGAGGAAAGGGGGAGATGGGGCTATCCTGGGAAGGAAAAGCTGGTGCCATGAGAGCAGATGCTGGAAGGGGATGGGGAAGTCACAGGGATGGAATTAAGTGAACTGTGTGCATTATTTTAAATCCTGTTCGCATTAACACCATAAATATTCCACTTCATTCATTATTATTGCATTTGCCAGCAAAGCTGCAGGGTAAAACTTCAGCTCAAAGTTTAATTACAGCCAGGCACAGTGGAGCATTTTTCATGTCCCCGAGAACTGCCAACAGAGAAAGATGAAGCTTTCATAATGGCCAGGGTGACAGGTACCTTTTCAAAAACAGCTGTCACCCTCCAGAGGGCTTCCTAGGGGACCAGTGGGTTCTTGGAACCCCCTGAAGTTGTTCAGCAAATGCCAGGAAACTTGCAAGGTGACATACGATTTTATGGAAAAGCTGTTCAAATCCAATAATGCCAAATGCTCCACAATCCATCTACCCTGCTTTTCCTCATCTCCCACAAATGCACACACATGGCGCTGCATGTTTGAATATGTCTGTCATCCTACATCATGTGGCTCTGATGGATTCCCCAGTTTGTGCATGTACAGCTATTAGCGGTGATCTGCTCTGGAGTTTCTTTTCTAACTCATTTCTTTGCTGTTCCCTCCTTTTCAATGCTGTGGTAGCTGGCACTTCCTGTGAAGGTCCAAGTTAGACCTGGAATGTTTCCTTCTCCTTGTCTTGAGCCATCACTGTGCTCTACCATGCCACATAGCCTCTAGGTTGACTTCCCTTGGCCAAAGCCAAGTACAAAAGAGCCAAGGTAGCATGCTACTAAGTTCTATGCATTTGACTCTGCTTGTTAGGACACAGTGCTAGCGAGGTCACAATTGCAGAAACTTAGAACCTCTGGAATCTTTCCAATTTCCCTGAGCCTATAGCCTTAAAATCAGCCCTAGGCCCTAGTCCAGCACCCAGCAAATGCAGGTCCTTGGCTAGAAGGAGGGCTGAGAAGAAACGCCAATGAATTATCGTCCCACCTAGGTTAGATAAAACCCAACTAAACACCAATGTTACAAATGATTCAATGATTCATCACCAAGCAACCCCCTGTTTTCTTTAGATCACTCCTAATAACAAGGTACACTGAGAAATGGTGGTCTGTGTTAGGGGTATAGTTTTGAGGGAAAATGTGGGAAAAGGCTTTGTGATCCATCATTTGTATCTTTCCGATCTAATTGCCTCTGTAAAGCGTGTGCCTTCACTTTGTGAACACTAATCACACTATGTCTCTGAGTTGTAATTCATATGCCGAAATTATTGGTGGCTTCATAATACAGCTCATTTTCCTGACTCTTTTTCCCGAATACAGCCCATTTTCCTGGCCCCTCAGATATAATTATTTTCACTGTGGCCAGTGTTGCATTAAAATGGGCAAAGGAGGAAAAAGAGACCCAAGCCTTTCCTTTGCAGTCAGCTTGTAACGGTCAACTGAAACCCACCAATTATTCCCCCCTCCCAATTATTCATGAAAGGTATCAAGGTGGGAGAAAAACCTGAAGCTAAGCAAGTCAGAGAAATTGCAAGTGATTTCCTCGATGAAAGGGATTTTTCAAGCCGTCTGACTCCAGTACTCCTATTGGGACCTAGTCGGAAGCTATCATGGTCTCAAGAAGGTTTTGAGCAGAGCCCGGGACAAGTGTGTGCTATTCTGGCTTCACAGTGTGTTTATGCTTTCACATGCAGAAGTGACTGGACAACACGTCTTCATTTTCAAATGGTATCAGGGCTGTCTTCATCCCAGAACCAGTACTGCTCTTGAGCATGCCTGCTTTGACGGTCACAGCTGCATTGTCACTACCAGCTTCTACTCTGGAAAAGGTGCCTTAGCAGTTTGTGTCTCCTGGAGATTTCAAGGGGGAATGACAGGACTGTAGGATACTTTCTTCACTGGTTTTAGGAAAACAGACACAGTTCCCAGCCCCAGGTAAATGGCCACTTTGCTGTTTGAATACATGGAACTTGCCTCAACCCCTGTGCCTTTGTTCCCACTTTTCTCTCTAGGTCTGGTATTCTTTTGTCTTGTATATTCCTATCCCTATGGTTCATTTCTATTATTCAACCAGGCATTATTCTCATGCCACCTCCTCAGCATGCGATCCTGTTTAAATATCCTATTTAAAACCTCCATACACTCCTTTTGTGCTGTAATTCTCTCCATTTCTGCACTATATGGAAGAAAAATACCAAAGCATTTTCCCCTACTCTCACACAGTAATCACCACACAATACTTCCGTGCCTCCTGGTGATCAAAGTGTGTGAGGATTTCTCCCCATCAGCAAGCAATCGGTTCTGCAGCAGACACCAGCTGGGTGTCTTCTAATGTGAGGCAACTGTGTCACCCTCTACTTGGATATGGCTGCATGCGTGGATTCACAGGTCAGGTCTAATGGAGGTCTCTTGGCCCTCTCTACTCCACCAGGACCTCTAGTTCCCTTAAACAGTAACAGGTAGAGTTGGAGAAGAAGCTCAGAGGTAGAGTGTTTGCCTAGCATGAGCAAGATTCTGAGTTTGATCCCCAGCCCCATCAAAAAAAAAAAAATAGTAATACATACAAGGTAAATAATGGGTTATAAGAAAAATATAGACCATACCTCAGAGCTAAGAAGCCCAGAGTTTCCCCTCCTGGTGGCTCATGTGAGGGCTGGGAAACAGAAATGCATGCTATATACTTATGCGTGGGATGCAAACACAGGGAATGGAAGATAGGAGGTTCTGTAAAGTAATGGAGTCACAAAACTTCACACAGCAGTTGCAAAGGATACCATGAATTCTCCATCAAAAACACAGAAACCAGAACAAGCATGAGCCTTAGAGGGAAAGGGAAGGATCATAGAAGATGTAATTATATAATTTTAGTTTTAAAAAAATTCCTATGAACCTGACCATTCCTTTATCTCTATACCCTCCCCTAGAGGAAAAAAAGGCTCTACTTTTGCCTCCCTGACCTGAGTTACACAAGAACCCCAGCCTCACTCATGACCCCTGGTCTGACCGATGGCCTACAGAATCCTATTGGCCCGGACCGTCAAACCAGAAAATGGATGGACTGAAAAAGTGTCTGGGACACAACCTAAAGCCCCAGTGCTGTGCCTGTCTATGGGCACAGGGTTAGTGTTCCTGTGAATGTCCACACACCCAGAGACTCATGACTCCAAACACTTGCTATGGCAGTCTAGCAGAGAGCAAGCTATCATTAGCAGTGGTCATCTGTGGCTCGTTTGGCACCCTTCTCTTTCTTAGTGTTTGACTAGTCTGAGTATGCTTCTTGCTACCTGCGCCACATTTTAGTACATAGTCTAAGGAGGAGAAAACTTGAAAAAAAATAATGGTAATAAATTAAATGTTCTTTATACAATTATCAGAAACAGAGACTTAAACTCCAAGATCAACAACTTGCTTTACAAAAATGGATAGAAGACAATGAGGTATGAGACCCTTTCAGCCAGGTTTGTGCACATTCCTTGGCACTTGGGAGAGCACTGCCCACAAAACAACTACCTCCTGTGTGGTTGTATTTGTCAGATTTCCATGGCTGAGACCAAACACCTGAGAAACTTACCTCAGAAGAGGAAATGTTTAGTTTTGCTCACAGTTTCAAAGGTTTCAATCCCCGTTCGGCTGGCTCTGAGATAGAAACCTCATGGTGGAAGGGGTTGGGGAGGAAAGATGCTCTACTCATGGCATCCAGGAAGCAGAGAGCAGAGAAGAGGCAGGGAAGAATGGCCAAGGGATCACATATTGTTCTTAGGGTCATGTGCCCCTGACTAGCTCAGAAACATCCAGAAGTGTGCTTTACTAATCTCCTAGGCATCTATCAAGCCAATCAAGTTGACAATCAAGATGAACCATCACCATGGTGTTTAACAGCTACATTGTTACACACGCCCCTGGGCACGTCAGTCAGTGGTAAAGAAGAACATTTGCCAGACCATGTATCTTCACTTCTCCTCCCAGTATATTCAGCTAGGAAAGGGGGAAAGAGAAAATGGAGAGACAACTTGATAGGGACTTAACAGTCACGAAGAGTTGGCATGGGATGCATGAAGGGCCAGTGTTTATCCTCCACGTTATGCAAATAACAACAAAAGCATGAGCAGCTTAGTCATCCCATGAGAACAAACTTCCTAACTTAGAACTGCTGGGCACTGAGCCTCCAAAGTGATGATACACTGATGTCTACTGTTGTGATTATATTCTCAGATACTTCCAGTGTGGTCTCTTTCTCATTTACCTTTAAATCATCTTTTTAGTTTAGAATAGTTTTAGATGTACAGAAAGTTGCAAAGATAATGCAGAGAGCCTCCATATATCCCTGACCCAATAGCTTTCATTGCTGTTGTTCATTTATCACAACTACAGAACGAACATGGATGCATTACTACTAACTAAACACCACGATTTATTTGGAGTTTTACAATCTTTCCCTAGTGCCCTTTTTCTGATCCAGGATCTCATTCAGGAACCACACTGTATTTAGTCATCTCATCTCCTCAGCTTTTCTGCTGTTTCTTAGACTTTTCTTGTTTTTGAGGACCATGACACCTTTGAGAAGGACAGGTCAGGTATTTTGCAGGATCTTCTTTAATTTGGATTTTTCTGCTCTTTTAAAAAATCATGACAGATGGGGTTGGAACTTGGGGGAGAAATACTGTGAACTGTCACCTCCATCACACTCTATCAGGGCATATTCTGTCAACATTACTTATGTCTAGTGAGTAAACCTTGATCATCTGGCCATGGTTGAGAGTTTACCATAAAAAATTACCTTTTCCTGTTCCCAAGCTCTACTCCTTATAAACAAGTCATTGAGTACAGCCCACACTTAAGAGAGAAAAGAGAGTTCCATCTCCTTCAAGAGGAACTATATACATGTATTATTTAAATTTTTCTGTACAGATTTGTCTCTTCTCCCCCATTTATATTTATTCAATCATTTACTTGCATTGGTATGGACTTGTGGGTATTTATTTTACACTTCGGGTTATTATCTGATACCATATTATTAATTTTGTTGTTTAAATTCTTCCACTGGTGGCCACTGGGGGCTCTTTCTGTTTGGCATCTTTTCAATTACATTTTAATATCCCATCTAGAGTAGAAAGTCTATAATTAAGAAAGGAAATTAAATGGCTTTTTTTTTTCTCCTAGGAAGAGCGTTCGATTATGCAATGAAAATTTTTCCTCATCACATGAACACAGAATTTTTTTTTCCTCCTACAGACTGGATATCTTTTGTCTGAAATCATCAGGATGAAATGTGTTCTGGGTCTGATTTTTTTCAGATGTAGGAATATTTACATCTGCATAATGAGATATGTTGGGAATGAGATCAAAGTCTTAACATAAAATTCATTTATGTTTCATGTACACCTTATAAACAGAGCTTGGAGACAGTTCCATCAGATATTTTTAGGGCACCTGCTTTTTGACTGTGAGGTCACATGTAAAATTTTCCATTGCTGGTATCCTGTTAGTACTCAAAAAGTTTTTGGATTTGGGAGCATTTGAGATTTTCAGATTCAGTACTTTCTGCTGAATGCTTGATTGGGAACACCAGCCAGAAGTAGGTGACATTCAACCATGAAAAGCCTCAGGAAGAAGTGGAGACCTTGGCCCAGAATATGGGAGAAGGAAGTCGAGACCCCAGCCAAGGAACATAAGCAAGGGAGCTGGATTGGGTCGGAGTGGGAGACTGTCCCCAGGATTTCTGGGAAAATCCAGCCAAAAACTAGAGTATGACTAAGTCCCCTACAGAACAAGGAAAAATGTCAGAGACAGACCCCAGTGACACTGGCTACAGCAGGCCCTGGGTTGTTTACGTCTCCTGTCTTATTCTGTCCTGAACACAGCGGGGGCTCTGTCCTCCATCGTGATGTGGGCAAGGAGAATAGGGATACGCCAGGTCACATGGAATCGGGCAGATTATTTTGGATCTCCTTCTGCAAGCCCTGGCATCACTAACCAGAATTAATGTACAACAGTAGTGAATGTCCAATATGGCCAAGATTTATTCATTGTTGCTTCCTCTGTATACTTTTTTTTTGGTACCAGGGATCAAACTCGGGACCTTGAGCTTGCGAGGCAGGTGGCGGCACCACTGAGCTAAATCCCCGGCTCAGCTTTGTATACTTTTACAGCCTGTAGGTGGGAGGGAGAAGAGTACAATACAGGACTGCTAAAATCTAGGAACTAAATGCACCAAAGAGTTCATTGCTTCCTATCTATTTAGCTATCTGCATGTGTATATATGTATCTAAAGTTTACCAATTCCTTTAGTTATACTTCACTATCTTTTGCTCCACTTAAAATAAAATCAAATTTAATACTTATTTTTAAACCGTATGTAAAAAGCCAGGTATTGCAGCACATGCCTGTAATCCCAGCACTCTAGGAGGCTGGGGCAGGAGGATCGTAAGTTTGAGCCCCATCTGGGCAACTCCACAATTTAGTGAACTCTATCTCAAACAACAACAACAAAACGGCTGGGAAAGTAGCTCAATGTGAAGGCGCTAGGTTCAATCTCCAGCACTGAAAAAAAAACAAAGCAGGTAAATATGTAGAGGATGATGTCTAGCATAATTTTAAAAGAAAGTTTATATTGATTATTCCTGAAGGGGGCTGGACTTGGGAGATTTCTTTCTTTTCTGCATCCTCTATGTTGCTTACATGTTTCTAAAAACCAAGCACGGCTTTTGTGAACATAACCAAGTCATAATTTTAAAAGGATAAAATAGGTCTCCTCTGGTCCTGATCCCAGTACCTCATTCATTTCATTCATGATCCTCCCCACATGTTGTGACATGCATGTATTACCATGTGTTGATTTAATATCTCTTTGCATCTCAGGGTTGCAGAGCCTGAGGGTGAGGTCAGAATCTGTACCTTACACACACTCTCTGAAGAAATAGCAACCAGGAGAGCAAGTGCAGGTAACATACTGGTTTCTCTGCTGCGTATATTTTCTGAAATTAAAAAAGCCCCCAAGATTGACCTTGTCTGATTTCTTCAACATATACTGAAAATGACAGAATACTTTCTGAATTCAGGGACTGAACTTTCAGAATCCCACAGGGCTTTCTTCATAGAATTTTACCCAGAGAACTGGGGGGCAGCAGAACTGCTCCTTAATGAATACTTTGATATATGAGGATGAATGAGACACATTTTAGCTTCGTGAGCTGTTTCTTCCAATAGTTTTATGTTGACAAATGAGAGAATGACACATAGATCTTGACTCTTTCCTAAAGCTCAGTCCTAAATAGCTCTTTGGGTGATTGTGCTAATTCCCTGGCCTGATGGCAGAAGCACTCCCTCCATGCCAGTGGAGACAATGCCCTTCCAGAGCTGCAAACCCAGACGTGGCAGCAGGTGTTTTACAGTGACATGAGGCTAGGAGTCTCTCATATTCTCCACTCTTCTCAACCTCTCTGCAACAGTTAATTTCTCCTCTGGAATAGGGTAGTCATTGTTGCTAGTCTTCTTTAACAACAGATTTGTTCTAAATATTCTTGGCATTTCAAGCAGACTGTACTGTTGCTTCTTAAATTTCTATTTGGAAGATAAATCAAGAATGCTAAATGTAATGAAAGTGGTTCTCTTATCTACCAGAGAGCATGGTTGTCCTAGGGTTAAAAAAAAAAGAAGAAGAAGAAGAAAAAAGAAAGAAATTCCATCCCATTTATCAAGAGTTATGGCTCCAGCCTGATTTCAGCATGTCCCTGTCTCCAGTGTGGACTCTTGAAGAGACTGGACTAGCTTCTTGTGACAACAACACACAGATTTGTGGGTGGAGGAGGACACCAGCTGGGAAATACAAGCTCTCATGAAGCCATCCAATCACAGCATCATTATTTGAGTCTCTACCCTTGGCTGTGCTCAGCTGGCATTACCTTGACCTTGGGATCCCAGAAGTCACTGTCCCCAAAGGCAAAGGCAGAGGATGTAGAATGGGGACACCCACCAATGTGTCCAACCTCACCTCAACAGTGCACCAAATGAATGCAAGTATTCTCCTTACCCCAGATGGCTCCCATTCCATCTCTCTAAAAAGTGATTCTTAGTCTCTTTTCCTGTGGTTACAGATATCTTTGAGAATTTGATGAAAAGTACTCTAAGAAAATGCACATTTGCACACAAAACAATTTCATGCAACTCCAAGGTTATCAACTAATCCTAAATTGCTATGTCCTGCCCAAAGGACAAAGGATTGTAGGTACAAAGGCATCAAGGTGTTATACGAAGAGATTCCTGGACCAGCAGGCCCCTACTCCACCTCGTGCCTTTAGCTAAGCACCTGGATAATGCTGATCACATTACTAGAAAATCAACATCCAATTTGAGCAGAGGAAAGTTCACTTTACACTGTCCTTACAATTTTTACTTGGACTTGAAATTTAAATCAATGGGAAATTAATCCACCCTTCGAGAGTTTGTAGTTTTTCCCATTGAGACTTATACTTTACAATATCAAAGAATAAATGGGATGGAATTACGGGGATCAAAGAGGTCAGTCGAGTGAGTGTAATAAAAGACAAGGATTACAATAGTTGTTATTGTTAATAATACTAAATTACTTGCACACCCTAGAGTGTGACATCCTCAGGAGCAATCAAAGCAGCTGCTTTTTCAATTCTTTCTCTAAGAAATAAACTAAAGACATTCACAATTCAATTGACAAGGAGAAGAGAATGCTCAGAAATCCAATGATTAGGATGATTTTTTTGAATCTTAAACCGCCATGGTGCATAGCTAATTTCACTGCTTCATGCACATTTTCTTTGACTGCTCCAGGGCTAACCCCTAGGCCTGCAGTTCTATGTGGCTATCTTTAAACCACATGATTATTTTGAGACAGGGTCTCACTAAGTTTCCCAGGCTGACCTCGAACTCACAACTCTCCTGCCGCAGCCTCTCAAGTAGCAGCTAGTACCAGGCTGTATGTTTTTTCTAGCTCTGTTTCCTCAATACTACTTCCTCTCCAAATCTACTGTAAAATCCTCAGCAGGTCTGCTGCCAAAAACATGGAAGAAATCACAGACATGACCCACAGTGGCATGTTCTTAGGGATAGAGCCAGTTGAGGTCCACTCCTGGGTGTTATTTTAATGGTACAAAACAATGCTCAACCATTATTCATTGAGAAGCTTTTCAGAATTTCATGGAGGCAGGATTGAGCCAGGTAATTAAAGGGAATCTGGGAACAGAGTTCAGGTTCCGGTCTCTGTGCTCCTTGTGGGATGTGACTGATCAAGGTGAGGTGATTGTATTTTCTGAGTATTCACTGAGAAATGACCCAAGATATCCCTGCAGGTTGTAAGGGAGAAACAGCAAATACAAATGGTTTCTGGCTTCTTCAAAGAGACTTGGCCAGTGGAAAGCCATGAAGACAGTTATTGCATATTTCCCCAAACTTCTTTTTCTTGGAGGGAAGGGACTGCTGTCTTTAACATTAATACTTTAAAACTGAAGTATGACCTTCTCCTATTACAGCCAAGGAGGGACTGATCTACTGTCCACAGAGAAGAGAATCTGTTGTAACTGACTACAGGGCCCCTGTGCCTGTTCGGCTGCCCCTCAGCTTGGCTCAAAAGCCACATGTCACTGCTAATGGCCACATGCCATGCTGCTCCCTATCAGGCTGCTGCCCAGCCCTCTGAAGAAGCAGTACATTATTTTAAAATGCTTTTCAGATGGTGAAAGCGCATGATTTCCATCCACCACGATCTTCAGCTACTGTAGCACAGTCCCTCAGTACCTGAGGAGGATTGGTTCCAGGGTCACGCCTCCCCCATGCCAAAATTTGTGGGTGCTCAGTATCATATAAAAATGCATGGTATTTGCATATAACATGTGCACACCCTCCCGTATACTTTACATCATCTCCACACTACTTATCATATCTAACACAATGTCAAAGCTATACAAATACTAGATGACATACTGTATTGTTCAGGGAATAACAAGAAAAGTATGTATGTGTTCAATACTGATGCCATTTTTTTCAACTATTTCCTATTCATGGTTAGTTGGATCCATAGATACAGAACGCACAGGTACAGAGTGGATACATGTTCAAGGTTGTGATTCAGAGAGTCTTTAGTGTCAAATATTTGGAAGACATTTAGTCCCATGGACAAAGTGGCAGCAAGCATATGACTAGAGGCAGATAATCTACTCTCAGCTACAGTGTTTATCACAAAGGAACAGTCATGCTGTTGGCTCACCTGTGCTGTATCTTGCTTTGGATTGCCTTGGATTTGTTCGTATCTGAACTATCCTGTTCAGTATCTTAATGACCAAACTCTCTTGCTGTGGTGAGATGTGTAAGCAGGGTGGTTCTGGTATCTGTCTTGAATATTAGAGTGTAACAAAAAGGAAAGCATGAGCAAACTAAAATATATAAAATAAGAAGTAGGTGAAACAACATTCTGTGTTCTTGATCAGAAGGGCTGCAAACCAAAAAGCTCCTAATTCTATTCTAATTAATGGCTTTAATAGTACCCCAGGAAAAATCCAACAGAATTTTTCAACCAGACAAAAGGGATCTAAAGCTCATCTGGGGAAAAAATGCATAAAATGAGAGACTTATTACTAGAACATTATAAAATAGTAATAATGAACACAAGTCTTTCTCACTGTAGAAGGATACTTTACTTTCTTCGGGTTTATCGTTGTCTTAGAAAGCCTGTGAGACACAGGGGTTGCCATGTGTGGAGGGTGGTGTGTATGTTTCTAGAGTGCTATCAGAAGACAGAAGTTTTCACCCAGCTGTCTCAAGGACTTCCTGATGATATTTGGAAGTTATCAAAATGAAAGAGAATTTCTGTGAATTAAATTTGGATTCTAAAATCAGCTTCTAGATTTTTCCTGCATTTTAAGACAGTAATTCTGAAGCTTCTGCTTCCTCTCCACATTCAGAATAGACAGCTTTGTGCCAATCTTGGGATGTCAACACCTCCTGCAGACTCAACCTAAGTTTGTATTTATCTAAACCAAATGTCAAGTCTATGTAGCTGTGCATCTATTCTAAAGCTAGGAATAATTCAATCAGTACTTTTCTATATCCCTCTACAACTGTTAACTAAGGGTTACCTCTAGCAATCACCTACTTCTCACCTAGACCTTTCCTCCAAGCACTATTATACAGATGCCAGTATTCATTTAGATAAACCATCTACTACTTTGGTGTGAGTTCCTTATTTGGCTCATTACCTTCCTCACTTCCAAAGAACTTGTCCTCCACACTAGGTCATGCCAGTGGTCCCAAGGGCATTACTAATAATGAAATTATTTCCCAAATTTCAATTCTAGGCATGCCAGATGGCTCACCACCTGTCTTCTATATTTCCAGCTTCTTTCCTAGCAAATTCTCAATTCAATTATTCTCTGGTCTCCCTGGCACCTCTACTTCATTAGCTCAACCACCTTTTCACTTTCATTAGCCCACTGTGTCCTCACTGCTCTCCTCATCCAAAAGTAACCCCTCACACAACCACCCTCTAGGCATATCCTTGCACACATGCCTAGTTAATGTCAACTCTTAATCTACTCTACACATGTTCCCAATTGGCTGCATAGGGCTGCAGAAAAAAATCTACCACCATGATGGCTGGCTGAACCCTCTCTGAGCTGCCTGGCACTTCTACAACATTTCTTTCAGGAAGGCATGATCATGGGGCAGGGATTTAGTTCAGTGGTTCTGCGGCCTGCTTTGCAAGCACAAGGTCCCAAGTTCGATCCCTGGTACTGGGAGGGGCAGGGGGAGACATGATCTCATTCTTCCTTTTTTCTTAATCTTCAAAACCTCCTCTTCCCAGTTAATGTCTGTATGTCTTATATCATTCAGTAATTAGAAGAAAATGTCCTACCTCTGCCACCACTAATGCACCAATGGCTTGTGTCACCTGTTCTGCCTTCCGTCTTGATGGATCATCCTTATTGCTATCCTACCACCTCTTGCCTCCCCAGCAATATGCTCCTACAGTTCCCTTGGGCCGTCCATTTTTCCTACTTTAGTGGATTATTTCCATTAGTATATATCTTCTATAATATTTCCATTTTCACTTCATTTCCCAATTTCTCATTTTCTCTCTGACCTACTCCAATCAGTCGCTTCCATCATGCCACCAGGGCTCTTGTCAGGGTCACCACTGGTTTCCATTTGCCCAAATCCAGGGGTCACTTCTCAGCTCTTATCTTGCTCACCCTTTTAACAGTGCAGATTTATAAGCAATTCCCCAATATTTTAACAGTCCACCTTTGACTTCCATGGAACTAGTCTCTCCTGGTATTCCTGTCATCACTGTCCACTCCTCCATTTCCTCTGCTGAATTCTTCTCTGTGTCCTGATATCTACAAGGAGGAAAAATGTGCTCAGCCTTCAGCCTTCTTCTCTCTCCTGTCTATCCTCAGTCCCTAGTTGACCTCAGCCAAATCCATGGCTTTCATCATTCTAAGGCATCATCTATAACTTCCACAGTCGTAGATCTGTCTGCCTACATGATACTGCTACTTGGGTATTGAAAAGGCATCTCAGGTACTGAACTTTTGATGTTCATCCTCTCCAATCTTGCTCTTCGCCAAGTGACTTCTTCACCCAGTTGCTCTATCAAAAGCCTAAGAAATTGTCCTTCTTCCTTCTCCTCTCATAGTCTTCATCTGTGACAAAGTCCACAAGCTCAGCATCCAACTTCATCACTGTTTCTTCAGTCCAAGCTGCACCTCCTCCAGTGATCAACATATCCTCTCAACTAATAATCTGAATTCTATTCATATCCCCCAGCTTTTAGAATCTTCTCTTCGCATAAGCACAGAATAACACTAAGATGTGTCAGCTCAAATGACTCCCCCTGACTCCCAATGGCTTCCTGACACACCTAAAATGAGATCAGAGCCCTGTCCACCTGGAGTGCACCTATTCCTTGTGCTGCCCCCTTACTCACACTGACTCTCCCTTGACTGTCCCTCAAGTACACCAACCTCCCCCCTACTCAGGGCCTTTCTTGCTGATGGTCTCTCTCTGACCAGGATGCTCCCGCTGACCAGGATACTCCTTCGAAGTGGGATGCTCCCTTTTCAGTTCTCTCTCTGGCCATGATACTCTCTCCATAGACACTCATGTCTCTTCCCTCACTTCATTCAGGTCTCTTCTCAAAAGCCACCTTCTTTCCAATGATGAATGTAATTATATTGTATACCTAAAATGTACCAATAAAATAAAAAATTTTTTAAAAAGCCACCTTCACAGAGAGGTCTTCCCTGACTACCTATCGGAAATAACAGCCCAAGTACACTTTCATCCTAGTACTCAGTCTACAATCAGAGGACATTCTACTGTGTATCTTTGTCTATTATATATCTTCCCCAAATGGGCTATAAATCCTATGATGGGAAGTCATTTGTCTTTTTATTGGTACACTGATATTGCCCGAAGGTTTAAGATCCCACAAAATAGTCACCCATCGTGTGAGTAGATGAGTGAATGAATGAATGAATCAATCAGTCAGTCAACAACTGAAGTAAAGAGTTGGGCCTCTGTTGAAAGTCTGCCTCTGTCTTCCAGTCTGCAGCTGAAGGTGGCTATACAAAAGGGCAGAACAATTACATCAACTGCTCTGTTTCAACTCCACAGTCTCAACCACACCAAGGAACATCCACAAAGACTGGGCGCATTTCTCCTGAGGGTTTTTCTTTCCTCCTCTTTTCATCGGTATCATCTTTTCCCTGCCCATGTATGCAGGAGGTGGCTTTGATCAGCAGAGGAAAATGTCAGCATACAAAGCTAGAAACAGTCTGTATGCCTTCAATGCTTCCTTTTCTTCCTCTGTGACGACAGCAGTTGCTGCTATATCTATAATTTTCTGTTCAGGTAACATCTTATTTCATGCTGAAACCATGTCTTTTTTTCCCCATTACTGATGTAAAAGAGTGCTTATTTCTAATTATATTGCAGGCACTCAGGGAATTCAAAGAGCAGAAAATATGTCAGGAATAATTTACAAATTGTGGCTATTTGTGTACATGCTTGCCTGGACTGCAGCAAATGTAGAAAAGGGAAAAATTTGCTCATTAAAAATACCAGCTCTCCTCAGCAGCTCCCTTATTCCATTTGTTCTCCAAGTCCTCATTAAATACGAATGTAAACACTAAATGTGAATGTGCTTGTGGAAAATTATTTTCCCCATCCCTCGATTTTTGAGTGAGAATCTAGAAATGAAACTTTCCACAACTGTTCCCACCCTGCCTTGGTAACTCTATTTCCCTCCCACTCAAGTAATTGTTGCTAAAAAAGAAAAGGCATTTTTCTCTGTTTTTATTAACTCAGATGCCACAGAAGCTGGAAAATTCTTCTCAGAGTCATAAGAGTTGTGACTGACTATTCCGTGGATGTTGGGATGAAGGTATCATGCATAAGATGGAAGACCATTATACTCATCTTAGGACACTGAGTCTAAACTTACTTTTTATACATTTTAAACTCTATTAAATGATAAGGTTCTCAAGGTCTAAGATATGCTTTCTATTTCTTTGATATTTTGCTACAGTGCTAAGAACTGTACAGAACTTTCAATCCAAAACTTCAGTGAATATGAATGCAGCCACTCAACAGATCCCAAATACTTGGCTCTACCCACTACTTATAGATGGGGCTGGTATTTGATTATTAGGGGTTGCCTGGATTTAGGATGAAGCCTTCTGAACCTTCCATAACCTAATAAATAAACTTCTAAGCATTTAATAGGGCATTCTCTTTTCAAGGACTCCTGTAGCAATACAACCTTGCCTACTTCATCAGCCATGAGCTTATTTTATTCAAGAAAAGTGTGAGGTGGGGGGAACTAGACTCAAAAACATGGTACTACAGTCACAAGGCATCTTATTAGTCAAACAAATTTTCAATAAACTCTTCCATTGCTCAAGCATACACTGAGTTTAGGGCAAATCTCCATCTTCTCATTTAAAAAGGAAATTGGCCAACCTGAATAATACAAACTTTTGGAGACATAGATGTGGTTGTAATAGTCAAATGTCTATTTGCCATACTGAATTTTCTAATTTTTTTACATATGTATATTTAAAATAAAATATATTAAATTAGAAGTATTGCTTTTGCTCATTCTCATATTTCACAAAACAACTTTACTCAATCTTTGCATCTGATGCTAGTGTTGCAGTCACAAAAGAGACTTTTCACTTATTAAATGATTTTCAACAGCACATGATTTCTACTTCCAAGTTATTTCAAATTTGGCTTTTCATGCCCACATATGATAATGTCCATAATTTTTATCTGGAGCTGCAAGGACTCACATAAAATAGTTGTTCATGGTTTTCATCCATCCTATAGGAGTACATTTGATTTGCATTAGGTAACCGCATGCTGTATTGATCAGCATGGCTTCTGTGCCAAGTAAGAATTGATGGATTCTGGTCCAGTGACGGGTACTTGCTGGGTGGGTGAAAGAAAGAGCAGATCCAGGGGCAAAGAAGCGCAGAGGAGGTTGTTGGAATGATGCAAACAAGTTATAAGAAGGGATTTGAGAGTCATAGTAAGAAGAGAGCCAAGAAAAACTAATGAAGCAAATGCAGCAGGACTAGATAACTAAATGTCTTTGGGAATTAGAGAAAAGGAGATAAATGATGCTGGAATTTCTGGCTTGAGAAGCTAAGTAGATTTGGTTCTATTGAACCATTCCTCAGGAAGAATGAAAGAGAGAGAGAGAAGTCTGAGGTGAGGAAAAGGAGATCGGGTAATCTCTTCCCTATTAGACCCACCAAATATAAGTGACTGTGGGACAAACAAGTAAACAAGTAAACAAGCAGGATATTTGCTTCTCATCTTCATGAGAAAAAGCTTGGCTGGAGAACTGATTTGGAAGCCTCAGCCCATAAGTTCTAAAGGTAATGATGATGAGGCTGAGTGTATCCCCAGGAGAGAAGGAACATAGAAAGAAAACGGGAGAATGATGACATGTTAGAGGAGGGAATCTAATTTAATGGGCAGGCAAGGAAAAAGCAGCCCTGTAAAAATTATTAAGATGTTTCCAGAAAGTAAGGATGAGAACAGTTAGCCATTGCAAATGCCCCAGGGATTTCAGTGAAATGACTCATAGTTTCCTACTCGATTTGATATTTAGGTCACTGGTTGGGAGGTGACAGAATGCAAAGAATTGAAAACAGCTCATGTGGAATTGTATTTTAGTGAGTTTTGTTGAAAAATAAAATAAGAAAGTAGGTGGCATTGGCACTGGTGGGGTAGATGGTGGCAGAGTTGATGGAAGACATTTTTTTTTTTGCAGATAAATGACATGCATAAGCTGACTGAAAATGCCAGAAGAGGAGGCAGTGAGGAAGAAAGGATCATGAATGGAGGAGAGAGAGGAGGAGGCCAGGTAAGGAAGAACCAAGAACTGATGAATAAGGGAGCAGATCCTCATCTCCTGGGGCTGGAGGATTGTCAAAGGGGGAAATATGGAGCAAGAGGAACTTGGAGCTGAGAGTGGCCCCTCCTCATTGTGTCAGGTTTTCCTTGAAAGTGAGGGGAGGTTTTTTTTTTTTTTGCTGAAAGGTAGGACGATGAAGCTAAGCAGGGAAAGGGCTTACAAAATCTGGTAAATCTTTAAATAATCCCTGAAGGAACAACAGAAAGATGAGAACAAGCCTCAAGAGCCTAGAATCTGAGCCTAGAAGCTCAAGTCCTGGAATCTGTCTGGCACTAACCCCACAACTGTGTATGACCTCAGCAGCACTTTGGTAGCTCAAGTAGAAGGACAGAAGAGGCAGATCCAAGGCTGAGGTTGAATGACAAGGTCTGAGGGAACTGAAGTTTCCAGAAAAGAGCAATCCAGAGGATCGATGGAAAAGCAGGAAAAGAACCAGGAGAGAAAGATGATGACTATAAGAAAGTGCCAAAAACAGAGGTCTCTGGAGGAAGGGAAATAACAAAGGGCATGGAAACATAGGATGCTGAGGTCCAAGGATAAGATATTGAAGTTTAAATCTGCATGAGAATGAGGCTCAGGGTGTGGCCACAGACATGGACACCAAGAACTCTGCCCCAGTGGAAGCTGGTACTGATGGGGCTGCTGTGTGTCCACCATGTTCTGCTTCCTTTTTCCTCTGGGCCTTCAGGGAGTCTGCATTTCCCAGCATTCCTGGCAGTGATGTAAGCCATATGATTGAGTTCTGGCCAATGGGAGGGAAGCAAGAGAGACACAGCATTTTCTAGGCTTGGCACCTGAAAAAATCTCTCACAAAATCCTTTTGGCTTATGTTCTTCTTTGGGGGGACACAGGGGACCTAGTAAAGAGCCCAAGACACCAGGAACAACCAGACAAATGGAGCCCAACGATGTAAACAACAACAAGTCACATGGGACAGGGTATAGAGCAGTCTGCCCCTCCCCATTCTACCCAGGTGGGACCCTGCCTTGTGCAAGGAAAAATCCTTCACTGGGGCTTTCAGGGCTGCTTGTCATGGTCGTCAGCCTGGTCTTTGCAGAGAGAGAAAAGTCTTGTAATTGAGGGCTAAAATTAGAATAATGTCAACCCTGTCTCCTGGCTCAGTGGCCAGAAGTGCAGGAGAAAAGGAGTAGCCATCACCTGAACCAGAAAGTGGAGATGATGAGATAGTAAAGGACATGTTTTTCCAGAAAGATCTGGAAGGGAAGGCAGCACTGAGTGGATGAGCCAAGAAAGAAGACTGGGAACAAAACAGTTAAACCCAGATGAAATGAACTGAGCCCGGCTTACAATGGAGGTTGTGGTTTTAGGTTCAGACAAACACTGGGCAGTGGCTGAAAAAGGAAGGGAAGAAATATGCACTTTGTGAGGTTTTGCCATGTGCTGAGGACTGAAATGGATGTGGTCACAAAGGCCCAAACACTCTGTAGAACTGAAATTTTGGAACTGAGCAATGGCTAAATGATTTGGATTTTCCTACCCCAACACACACACACACTCTCTCTCTCTCTCTCTCTCTCTCTCTCTCTCTCTCCTCAATGTGGTTGGAGCTCACTTTGTCTCAACTGCTTCCCCAACCTCTCACCTCAGGGCCTCATCTTTGCTGCCCCTTAGTCTGGAAGGTTCTATTCTCACACTCTCCCACTCTCCCATCACTTTATGATTTCAGTCTCTGCTCAATGCCTTGTTTAAATAGCCTATCAAAATTACTCTTGGTTACTCTTTCTCTCTATGACCAATACCTGGCCTCATTTTATTTCTCTTTTTGCTTTTGTCCCGATTTGCAGTTACTAAACATACAGATACAGGCATATAATACATATAAACATTTATATAATATACAATCAATATACACATTTATTTTACTACCACTTCTAAATTTCTATTTGTATTATTCAAATTTGTATCCACCTCCCCACTAGTCCATGAGCCTGTTCTGTGCTCTGCTCTTTTGTATCTGCAAAGCCGAGCACAGTATCTACCACACAGTAGGTGGTCAGTGAAGATTTGTGAGTGAATGCTATGGAGGCCAACATAAAGATATAAGTCATGATTCTCTCCAAGAATTGCACAAGATGAAACTAGCTTTCATGGCAATATGAAGGAAAGCGTTGATAACTTTCTCTCCTAATTACAAAAAGTTATTAGAGATCAGAATAGATATCAAAGAAAAACAGAATCACCTTCTCTTGAGAGATTTGGAAGGGAAAGAAATGAGATAATTATCTTTCTGGGGGTAGAAAAAGGATGAAGAGAAATGGATTAGATGATATTGCGTGGTTCTTTTCAGATTGAAGAGCCTATTTCCCCAGTGATTTGGGGTTATTTTTCCCTGTCTTTTCTAAGTGAGCAGCAGAGTAAATTGAATCTCTTGGTTTCAGGGCTAAAAGATGCTATCAATTTCCATAGATTGTAGGTAGGATGGCATGGTGCAGCCACAGTTGGTCCACAAATCATCCACTTAGCTGGATCACACACAATTTCCAGTTATAGGAACTCAGTGAGACAGTTCAGGGTGTCAGCTGGCCACTGCCCACCAAACCCCTTCCTCCAGCTAACCAACACATTCAGTCCCAAAGACAAGATGCAGGGCGAGAGAGGAATGCGCATAGCTTGTCACTTGCCAGCCTCCATGTACTATCCTGGGTAGATTCTCCAAGCCTTAATTATGTTAAATCAGTCAACAGGAAATGAGATCTTCATAGCTATGATTCTGATTTCAAAAACTGTGCCAATCAGAGTGAGAGTTTTTGTTCCCCTGTCAAAACAATCATTTATACAAAGTTCTAAGAAAATAATGCCCCCTTCCCACAACCCTCTCCAAAAAATATATATAAAGGAAACAAAAAAGCCCAATACTATTGAACGAAGGCATAATGCTCAAGACAGCAGTGATATCTTTGGCTACCTATAATGTACAATCTGTTCTTTAAACCTCATTCCTGCTATATTGGCTGACAGTCTACTGTTGGAAGACTAATGGGTAAAATATAGGGTGTTAGTGAGGTTTTAGTTTGCTGTCAAAACCTAAAACATGAGAAAAATCATGGCTAGAAAGACATTGATTAAAATAAGACTTGAGAGACTAGAGGTGTTATCTCAGTGGTAGAGCACTTGCCTACTATAGGAGGCCCTGGGTTGAATCCCCAGTACCACAAAAACAAACAAAACTGACTTGGTTCTAGACCTTGATGGTTCTAGAATAAAAGGGTCAAACGATGGCGATGAAGCTGGATAAGTAACTGTTAGAGAGAAAGTGAGTTCTCTTAGGCTACCACAGCACTCACCACCCCAATCAAAATAGTTTTCCTTTTAAATCTTTCCTGAATGCCTGTCATATCCCAGGCACTGCTAGTACAAAGACTAAGGATACAGAAACAGGTACGATATGGAAGCTGAACTGGAAGAACCAAGCAGTGAATGAGATCAAATATGTAAACGAATAAAGTACAATGCAAACTAACCGATGCTAATAATCAATAGATGGAAAAAGCTGTAGAGGTCATCTAGAAGGAGCTAATACTTCAGCCTGAATGAGTTAGAGACTTTCATAAAGTAGGAAGTGTTTCAGCTAGGTCTTGAAGACTGACTGGGTAATTGCCAAGCAACGGGAAATAGCAGTGAGGGCAAGTTCACTGGAGAGGCCAATGTGAGCATGGCAAAGCCTGAAATGTGGAACTGCAAGAGACACATAGAGGCTGATTCACATTACCCTCCACCATTTCTCAAGAACCTGGCGCCACGGCTGAGCAAATACCTACATCCCTAATTAAGTGGTCAACTAGAAACAGGAAGTTGTTTCTTTGGCTATTTCAGGGTAAATTCCCTGGTGGCACTGTTGGGAATGAGGTGGGATGTGCAGGAATGGGGTGATAGGAGTGGTGGGAGGCCCCAGGATCCTTACAGGATGGGGAAGCTGGCATGGAACGCAGCCCTGAGATGTCAGAGCACAGAGGGAGAAAGCTGCCCTGTCCTGGTTAGAAAGCTGCCTAAATGCACCAAATTCTCTTGTAAACATTCTGTTTATATCTGCCCACCTTGCCCTCTACAGGGAAGCAAATACCTGCCAGGCCCCAGCCATCCATTTCTACTTCCCTCTTCCTTTTCTATTTCCTACTCTGAGTCATTGGGTCCTGATCACTGGGTGCTTTGGGTCCAAAGAAAGAAAATCCTGTTTGAACATTACTATCAGCAAAACCCAGTTGAGAATGTTCAATAAATTCTCTATGAAGAATGGTTGGAAAGGGGTATTTCATTTAACTAAATACTGTAGTTAAATGAAAATTGCTAATATAAATCATACACAAATCGCCAATTTTGAAAGAATTAGTGCTTAACAAAGTGCACATAATCCCAAAGCCCTTTTATTTAGTATGCATACATGATTCACTACCTTAAAATTCAACTATCTTCAGTGAATCTTAACTTGTTTTATGGCACTATGAAAACTCCATGTTCGAGTTACATGATTTTTTAACAGATGGGAGTTTTATGACAAACTATTAGGAGCCTATAATGTAAGCCAAAGGGCTAACATTTGAGGATGATCTGATTCCTCCCTCATTCACTCAGTAGCACTTAGTACTGCACCCAGAGCAAGACACCAGAAGATGAATAAAGAGCAAGCCTGTTCCTCCTCAAAGAATTCACGGAGGGGAACACATCTACTTTTAATAATACTTGTGACACACCAGCTAATTGTAATAACTGAAGTAAGAAAAGGCACAGAGAAGAGAAAGCACTCCATTCTGCCTGCTTAAGGGAGTCAGAGCAAGGAAGGACTGACACAGGAAGAACCCTAAGAAAAGTCACGCTGCAGCTGGGGTGAAGACAGCGGGTAAGGAAAGGGTGCCATGGAATCCAGTCCCAAATCTGAGCTTGTCATTGAATCCTACTCCTTCTTTCTCATCCTTCAACCAACGATTATAGCCATTTAAGCTTTTTAAAATATAAATCCAGTTTTCTTTGTGTCTAATCTCGATTTAGGGAGGGAGTGATGGAATCTTTTGGAAAGGCAAGTCTTGACTGAGCTGATCAGTCTGGTTCCCCTCATTCCTTGAACCCGATGAGCTCTCCTGCAAGCTATTTTCTGTGTGTGAAGGACAGTATTATTCTCTCCTTGGGAATAACAGTGAGGGGCAAGAGGGCCAACTTTGGAGAGAGGACAGGCAATAAGATCAGCACACAGTGAGCATGAGGAGAAATAGCAGGGCAAGGGGATAGGAACAGCCACAGTGCTACTTCAATGACACCCAAGGGTGTCACTGGAGCAGGGGCATCAGTAAAGGAGGCCCAAGCCCTGTGGACATCTGGAGGAAAGAGCAAACACAAGGGCTCTGAGGAGTAAAGGCTGGGAGTGGGATCTGCCAGGAAGTCAGCGAAGAAGCCAGGAAGCTTGGAGGTGGCAGCAAATGAAGCCAGAGAGGCAGCCAGGAGCCTAGGAGATCTACAAGCCTGTCCTTGGGTCCTTGGACTCAGCTCCAACAGCATCTGATTTGCATTTTTACTGGATCATTCTGGCTGCCAAGCAGGGACCTGACTATAGCAAAGAAAGAATGAGAACAAAGAGACACTGCCCTCTAGGTAGAAGAAGACGGTGGTAGGTAGCTAGGAACATGTACTGAAAGCCTCATCATTATATGTAGTTATTAATGCAACAACAAAGAACAAGAGGCTGGGGGTAAAGCTCAGCAGTAGAGTAGATGCTTAATAAGTGTTAATCCCTGGTTTCCATCATCAGCACCAAAAAGTTAAAAACAACAGTATTCATGCTTGTAGGCATTTTGAATCACCATGCTAGTGATTATGGAACAGCAGCAATTGGCCAGTCCACCAACAACAGTGCAGAGCAGGCCTTGCTTTTGGCATCTCCCTTTTGCTAAGTATCTTCCCATTCTCTAAGTATCAGCTGTGAGCCTGCATATAACAGAGAGAGAAAGAAAGTGCATTGCCCTCCCAGAGGATTATGTTACAGGAGGTCATCACACCAAAGAACCCATCAGAATAGAAGTGATGCGCATAAAATTTGAAAAATTGGGTGCAATTGAAGTTACAGAGAAAGTGTTCTCATTGTAGATTTATGAGTACAAAGGCTGAAAGTCAATGAAGTGGACTCGTGGCTAGAATTCCAACCCAGGAGCCACAACTGCAGGCAATACAGCATGCTAAAGGCACTGTACCTCTCTGTACCAGGTTGTAGGCTCTGCTCACTGACCTGCAGTCCCCTTCTGAAGTGAAAGCCCACAACATCCTGGAGACAGTCAGGGCATGGCTCAGTGTGAAATCCTAAGGCAATCAGAGACACCGTATGGTAGAAGACAGGAACTAGCAGCATGAACAAAAGCAACGGGATCAGGTGTGTGCTGACTCTATACATAAGAAATGGAGATCTGGACATGGTAGAGATAAAAAACAACCACATGGATAGGAGAACCAGGAAAGCAGACCACAGGAGAAAGGCTTGGATTTGTAACTGGATGTTTGGGTGATGATTTGTTCAGTCTTCCCCAGCAGACCGCAAGCCCCAGGAGGGCAGGAATACACTGCCTTTGCACACTGATCTATTCCCTGCAGTCTGCAGTGCCTGGCATCATGAGTACTGGCCATGGTGGGCTATATGGCCTCCCCACTAAACTCCTATGACTGAGAACCTCCGAATGCATCCTTATTTGGAAATAGGGTCATTGCAGATGTCCCAAAGATGGGGTCATACCAGTTTAAGGTGTCCTTCTGAGGAGAGGAGAGAACACACAGAGAAGCCCGCATGACAGCAGAAGCAGAGACTGGAGTGGGTCAGCTCCAAGCCAAGGGACACCAAGGACAGCTGTAGAGAAGGTAAGAAGAGGCAAGGACGGATCCTCCCCTAGAGCCCTCAGGAGGAACAGAGCCCTGATGACACCTCGATTTCAGAACCCTGAAGGTAAGTTTCTGTGGTTCAAGATCATCCAAGTATCTGATAATTTGTTACAACAGCCTTAGGAAACTAATGCAGCTGCTAAAGGAAGAATGGAAGAAGGAACAAATGGGTGAAGGAAGGCAAGGCTGGTTCACACCAGCATGCCAGGAACAAGGCTGTGCCCCTGGAATAACTGGCATGTTTTGTGAACCAGTGAATGCGGGAATGGGCTCCACATGCAACTGTTAGAAGAAAGAGTATTCGCTTAAAAGGCACTTTTTTCTGGTGGGTACCCAGAATTGACACCCAGGACACTCCATTTCCTGTTTGCCTGGAGAACATTCATAGATTACAGTCCTAACCTTATGCCCAAATTTGCCATGAAATATCTCACTTATCATTTTTATCATTTTTCCAGTATATCAATAATCTTTAGGAACAAAAGACATGGTTCTATTTGTAGCATTCTGTTTTTAGTGGTGGTATATTCATTTACAAAATAGAGTAATTCTCAATCGCTGAAAATTAAATGAACACTGGCAGTGAGCTGTACTTTTTTTTTTCTAAATGGGAAATGGGTAAATAAGACCCAGGGTCTTTTCCTGGCCCTCATCCCCCTTGGCCATTATAAGAGCAAATCCTCAGAGAAATTATCAGACATAAGACTTCCCAGAGCCTATGAGCACCAGCTCATTTATCTTCACATTTTTCTCCATTAAATTTGAAGAAGTGGCAGTTGGGGAGAGAAGATAATGGATAGAAGCAATCTGAATTTTTCAAAGAAATTGGGCTGGATTGGTCTTTTCTTCTTGTTCATCTAGAAAAATTTGTCTGCCTTGACAATTAGGAGACAAACTATCCTGAGGTTCTAAGAACCTGCCTCCTCCCAGAACCTGGAGACTTAGCTACTGTAGCCCTCAAACCACTTCTGCTTGGAACAAAACAGGAGCTGGGGCTCTGGGCAGGAAATGGTTCTGCCAACTCGTGACAGTGTGGGCTGTGGGAACAGAGGCTAGCCAGTCACCAGGCACATGCCAGGCATTGCACAGGACACACGGCAGAGATGGAGAAGCCACAGAAAGCCTCTATGGGGAAAAGGGCTTGCAAACCAGTAGTTACCAGGAGCAATTACTACTGGGAAGAGGAAGATGGTGGAGGAGAGGTGACAGAGGAAGGCTCCATGAAAAGAAGTGAAGCCAGTGTCTGAAAACTGGGAGCTTTCTCGGGAATCAGGAAGTGGCATTGCAGGCCAGGAAACTCAACACATTCTAAGTCTTTGAGGTCAGAGTGGGGAACCACTGGCCAAAGATATCTTCTTGGTGATACAGTATCTCTTATCAACTTCCCTCTTGTCTTCCCAGCACAAGTCTACATGTCATCTGGAGACGGTAGCTACAAAGAGGTCTTGAGGAAGCCAGGGGGAAGGTAGGGCATGCCTCGAACCAGTAAAAACGCTCCCAGGATCTGGGAACATCCCTGGCTAAACAAGTCCTGTTCTGACCTAAGGGGCCCTCTGAGTTTTAATGAGATCGAAGTTTGCTTCTTTTCTTCTGGGACAGCTCTGATGAGTCAAGGAGCTCAGCATCTCAGGGAAAGAACTATTTTAAAAGGATAGAAAATGTCTCAAATGTAAGGAATTTGGTTACAAATGTGGGCCCTGGTGGTAGGACAGGAGAGCATAGCTGCATTAGGGAACATATTACCCACTTCTGGAAAATTCAGCTGTCAAAACAGCAGGGTTGTCTTTAGTGAAGAAAGGACAGCACATCCCAGTATTCCCCAGGAGAAAGAGTGTAATAAGGACACACTAGTGTGGGAATGTGGATGTGCTGAGGTATATGAATCCTGGCTGTCTTAAGCACGCAGGGATGGTTAAAGGAGCAGGACCTGGGAGATATTTGAGATACATGAGAAACAGCCATCAGGAAGTGTGATAATTTTTTGCAGTAACATATTAGGCTGAACAGTGGCTCCCCAGATATGCTCACATCCTAATCCCTGGGACCTGGGACTAGGACCTTATATGGCAAAGGGTTTGCAGATGTGATTAGGTTAAGGATATTAACATTTGGAGTTACCCTGGATTATCTGAGGAGGAGACAGATATAAGCACAACAGTCTCTATAAGAGGGAAGCAGGAGGACTCAAGCGTCAGAGATGGCTGTGTGACAACAGAAGCAGAGGTTGGAGTGATTCAGCCACAACTCAAGGAATGCCGCAGCCTCTCCAAGTTGGAAAAGGCAAGAGCCTGTTAGCTCTCCATCACTGTGACAAAATACCTGATGTAATAACTGTATCAGTCAGCTTTCCTGTTGCTGGTACAAAATACTCAACACTTATAACTTAAAGGAGGAGAGGTTTATATTGGTTCACAGTTTCAGAGGACTCAGTCCATGGTTGGCTAGCTCCAAAGCAGGGTCATCATAGCCGAAGGGCATAGAAGGCAATACAGCAAGTCCCCGACTTACTTACGAATGAGTTCTGTTCCAGGAGCAGGTTCGTAAATCAGATGAGTTTGTAATCCCACAAAGTACATCTGTGACTCTTATACAGTACACCTGTGAAAGTTCACAACTAGAATGTTCATAAGATGGGGACTTATTGTACTGCTTAGTTCATGGCTGCTAGGAAGCAGAACAGGGGAAAAAATGCCTGAGAGGAAAGGGAAAGGGGGCAGAGAAGTACCCATGTCATGCTTCCATGACCCACCCAGACACATGCAGGAACATGCTTTACTAATCCTCTGGCTGACCCCAAGTCAATCAAGTTGACAATTAAGTTTAACTGTCACAACAACCCATAGGAAGAAGAATTTACTTTGGTTCATGGTTTTAGTCCATGGTCCACTGGCTCTAATACTTTAGGCCTAAGGCAAAGCTGAACATCATGGCAGTAGGAGCATGGCAGAGAAAAGCTGTTCATCTCATGGTGGCAAGGAATAGAGAGAGAGAGAGAGCCAGAGAGGAAGGGGCTGAGGACCAGATATAGTCCTGAAGGTCATGTTCCTATGATCCTTCAACTAGTCACCACCTCCTGTTTCTATTGATGTCCAATAATGCCCTCAAATTGGGCTCTGTGCCCCAAATAGCCAGGAAGCATGCCAAGGAGTCTGAAGAGTCAAGATAGAGATATGGGCACTACAGGTCAGAACGGTACTTGCACCTCTGCTGGGAAAGATTCCTTCCAGACCCCCTTCCTGGAACCAACTGGACTCTACCAACTGAGGAAAAAGTGGTCAACTGCTACAGAGGGAGTTGGAAAGCAATTTCTGACCAGGAAGATGGTGCACCAAGGGCTCTTCAGTTGGTCTGTCATGCTGCCGAGACACATACTGCATCTTCCTGATACCAGTGGGCAGCAGAAAGAGACTCACCTCCCATAGGCCGCATTTAATGGTGGCATGCATGGACCATTCAGTATAACATCCACTGGAGGAGGTTCCTTAAATAAATCTCATTAAAGGCCTTAAATCAAATCCACTCAGACCTCGGGTAATCCTTCCCCTCGACAGCAAACCTCACAGATCATTACAGTATTTCATCTTTTCCACCTGCTCCTGTGTGGCTGGGAACCTGCCTTGTAAACATGCATGGGGAGTCAATGGGAACAGCCTTCAAATGACCGATTCACCAGCCCCACCCCAAGCTGAGATCTGCAGGTGAGGAGCCACCTGGTCACAATGCCTCCTCTGCCAGCAAGGCTTTGACAGCTAGCTCCACTAAAGTAGAAGACACCAGTGCCCAGAGGGAATCAAACAGGCTGAATGAAGTCCCAGAGTCACCAGAGGACAGGCATGGGGAGGGAGGACTGGCATTTAGGAAGCAGTGATATTTCCTGAGTTTTCTCTGTCCTCGGAGGATGTACAAGGAAAATGCAGACAGAAGAATGAGTCAGGAGGACAGGGTGAGACCTCCTGCCCACACTGTGCCAATAGAACTCAAGTAGGCACCAGCAAAAGGTCTTCCTGCCACATGATGTCCTGAAATAGCCATCCTTTCTCCCCCTGATCCCTGAAAACAACAGATGGAGCCAACAGCTCTCATTCCTGGCCCACCTCAACTCAGGCGCTTTGATTCTGTTCCTCTGCATGGGTCCAGGTACATCCTCCTGCTTGGATGTGAATGTTGCACCTATGTCCTATGACACAGAATGTGGGGTACTGGCACAGAGGAGTCTCAAAGAGAAGGAGAAGTGGGGAGACAGAAGTGGAGACGAGGGGGGAAGGTAGGCATGAGTCCTGGGGTGGAGGGAGCCACATGCAGGCATGGCAGCATGCAAGACAGGAGGAAAACAGCTCTCCTTTTCAAACCTGTGCACTTAGAGCACACAGTGACATTGTCCACACTGTGACATTATCGTCGGGAAAGAACTTCAGGGCAGGCCTGGCCCTTGGTGACACTGTGGTAGGGGAATTTTCTTTCATTCCTTTCTCTCCCTCCCTGAAAGTTACTTTCTCCCAGACTTGCTGCAGATGAGACATCCAGCTGTCCCCTGGCATCCTGAGAGTGCCCCTTCTGCACTGCCCATACCAAAACTGGGGACCGGTGTCTGGGGGAGCTGCTTTTTGGCTCCTGGAATATTAGCCACCCATTCTGATAACAATAAATCCACAGGTCAGTGTGACACAAGCTTGGAGGCTCCATTCTTGCTCAGATATGAGGAGTTATAACAATACCCTTCTGGGGTCAGAACACAGAGGAGAGTCATGGAAGAAAGATCCCAGGGCTAAACCAAGTCTGTAAGACCCTTCCAACCATCAGGGAAACCTGCTCCCCATATTATACTACAGCTGGGATGTTTTCACAACCTCCGAAGCATGTAAGACCAGCGTGGTCATCTCGCAGAGTATAAAGATTAACCCAAAGCTGAAAACAGATGTCTTGAAACTATATCTCTCCAATGACTGTGGAAAGTAATCTCAGACAACATTTTCCCCAGAACAGATTTCCTCAAAGTGCATTCTAGAAAGTTCTAACTAGTCCTGTGAGCCCTGCTTGCCAACAAGAGTGTTCCTCAATCCCCTAGATAAGAGAAATACTATGGTGGGGAGAGTCGTGCACTGGTTATCAAATTAACCTCAGAGAGGTCTGGCACTTCAGAATGTGATTCAGTATCACATTTCCAAGTCTGATGGACCACGGACTACTTTTTCCACTTCGATTAGCATCCAAACAGAGTTTCCATGCAACACACTCTGGAGAACCTGACTTGAAAAACTAAAAAGGAGGAACAGATACGGAGTTCATAAGCTGGGCTTCCAACACTCAGAAACCACCCCAAAATCCTAAGCAAAAAAGAAACTGCATGTTTGTATATTTGCGTGAGGTCAGAGGACTCTCAGCTTCCACAGATTGCCAACAGGGCTGTCCCTGCCCAGCTGAAGAATCACTGACCTTGCCAGTGACCTCTCTGGCCAGTCAGGAAGCCAGGCCATGGGGTGCCTTGGCTCAGGCTTCTCAGGCAGTTCCTCAGGAGGCTGGCTGGACCCGAGCCTTCTCATTTCTGCACACTGCAGAAACACACCTCTGCCCCAACACTCATGCCAGACCTGCTCTGTGCGGTGTCGCTGAAGGACTTCTGCTTGTGACTCCATAGAAATTCTTTGTTCTTGTATAATACACATTAAAACCCAGTTTAAAGATGGGTAACAAGTAATCATACTTCTATACATAGACTTTACACACAAACACACACACCATGAAATAACAGCACCACCCCCATGATACAGATTTGGAGACATTCTTTTTACATCCATGCTCTCCCCCTCTCCCCACTCTGCAGCTTGCAGCATCCTGTGTAAAAGGTCCTTACTCTGTGGTCTCCTTCCCCTCTTCAGCCTCCTTGTCACCCCCTTTACCCAGGTGACCTGAAGACCTGCAACCTGACTCTAACCTTTCCTGTGATGACTGACTGCCCTGCCTACCTCCAATAGAACAGGCTCTTCCCAATCCATGGGGCCCCAGAATGTGCACTATGGAAGAAGTGTTCTCATCATAATACCAGATATTACACAGAATAGACACAGAGTGGTTAGCAGGCCTTGAGCTCATTACGGAACAGTATGTCCCAAGCACCTACAATGGACCAAGTACTGTCCCAGGCACTAGGAATACGGCATAAAAAGTAAAAAGCAGACTGAGAAGGCCCTTGCCGTCAGAAAACTTACACTCTAATGAAGTGAATATAGAATCAAGATCATTCCATTGCTGGGACACAGTGCCCGACACCCACTTTTTACAACAGGAGAGGTTGATTTGACTCACAGTTTCAGGAGACTCAGTTCATGGTTGGCTGGCTCCAAGGTATGAATATCATGGCAGAAGGGTGTGGAGGAACAAAAATGCTTAGTTCATGTTGGCCAAGAAGCAGAGCAGGGGAACAGTGCCAGAGAGGAAAGGGTCAGGAACCAGACATATTACCCAAGGCCACCCCTCCACAGCCTACATCCAGCAGTGTGCTCCACCAACCCCTTGAGTAGATGCCCAAGCTAAACAAGTTGATGCTGCACCTTTCTGAGAAAAGTGGACTCAGGGAATAGCAAGCCAAGATCATTTCAGGAAGAGTAAGTACTAGGCAACAAATGGGTCAATGTGATGCAGAGAGGTAGAATGTGATATGTGAGCTAATGTGTGAAGTATAAAGAAGAGTCAGCTGTGAGACCTCCATTCTATGCAGCGGGCACAGCCTATGCAAAGGCTCTAAGATAGAAATGAACTTGGTGTGCTTGTTGAACATAAAAGCCAATATGACTGGAGTAAAGTGACTGGAGGGAATGGGTATGAACTCAGGCTGGAAAGGCACAAGGCTTGTGCACCAGGAAATGAAGCTGGGCCCTGGGCTCTATACACGGCTTCTCCTCCTCCAAGTCAAGCTCCCAGGGTACAAGCCCTGTGTACTCTGGATCCAAACTACCTTTCCAGCCTCAGCTCACAGCTTTCCCATCCACTCATTTTGCTCCAACTATGTGAGGCTTCTTTTTAGCAAACACACCAAGCTCATTCCTGCCTCAAGGCCTTTGTATGAGCTGTGCCTTCTGACTGTCCATGGCCTGACAAAGAGTTCAAGGGGACTAAAACACACCATTAATGGGCAACAATGGCAGACTTGACCTCCAAACTGAGACTGTGTCCTGGAGATTTTGGGAAGCCCATGACTGATTTTAAGCAGGGGAGTGATAAACTAGAGAGACAAGACTCCAGGTAGGCAAATTAGTAAGGGGTTTATGCAGACAACCCCAACATGAGATGACATGGGCCAACCTATGGAAATGGGGCAGGGGCTGGGAGGAAGGGAAGGCACTTAAGAGGTCTTTAAAAAGGAAAATCAAGAAGGCTGAAAAGACCCAGAGCATGGGACACAAAACACTCCTGGGTGATGTTTAGATCCTGACCTGGATAGCTGATGGCTCTATTTAGCTACTGCCAAACGGAAGGAATACAGGAAGACAGACTGGGACAGTGAGAAATAAATTTGATTTTGCATAAGTTGAGTCCACTGGACATGTCAATTTGGACATCTCTAATAAGCAATGGAAAACACAGTGCTGATGCTCGAGAAAGAGTTGTCAGCTGCTTAATAGGATTTGGGATTCGCGGGGACTCTGTTGGTGGCAATTGGTGCTAGAGGCATGGGAGAGATTACCCAAGGAGCACAGAAACGGTGATAAGTGGACCAAACAAATACAGGAGCTTTGCAGACAGTAAGACTTTGGTTTATCCTCTAACTTAGATAAAAAACGAGTGACTAGGCAAACAACCCTGTGTCCCCACCTCTAGCCTCTGCAATTATGTGATGTGTGCCCTGCAGAGATTTTACAAGTTTGGCCTTCTCAATGCCTGCAGAGGACCTAGCACAGTCCCCCAAAATTGGGAGGCACTGAGGCAGAGGTCACTCTCAGAACCATCGAGAAACAGTAGGACCTGGAGAAGGCAAGGCTCTTAAATCAGAGAAGGAAGTGGTTGCTAATACTACATGTATGCTGGAGGTCATGTTATATGAGATCAGTACATGGGCAAGGCAAGATCCTCGAAGGCAGCAACTTAGCGAGACAATGGAGGACCTTGAGGTGTTGAGTTGAGACAAGAACACTGGGCAAGAATCATTAACCAGACCAGAGCATTGAACCTGGTCCTGTCTAAGCCAGGAACACACTGGCATGAGGAAAGCAGAAGCAGTAATCAGCACCAAGCGTGATCTCACATCTCAGCCCTTGTTTCATCATCCATTTCACTGCTCTGACCATGAGCTCTGCCCACCTTGCCTTCTACATGTTGGCAACTAGATCACCAGTGAAGACTGGAGAGATAACTGGCCACCAGGAGTTTTGCCAGGTGTGCTTCTAGGATGGGAGAAAAACAATAACATCACATCTGCCTTTGCCGCCGCCCTCTTCTTCCTCTTCCTCCTC
>NW_004624801.1:2959495-2971637 GCF_000247695.1 Heterocephalus glaber
TCTTCTTCTTCTTCTTCTTCTTCTTCTTCTTCTTCTTCTTCTTCTTCTTCTTCTTCTTCTTCTTCTTCTTGTGTAATAAAGCAGGAATAAAATGATTCTAATATTTCCAGTTATTTCTAAAAAGTCCTGATTTATACTCTGAATGCCAAAAGGTTCTTGACCCATATAACATACAGAGAAAATCAGCTATGAGTTAAGAGGGCAGCAGTAAGAAAAAAACTCAGGGTGCAAGGTCAAAAAAGATTGTTTTTAATGGAAAGGCTTGAGCATCCTTATAGGCTGAATAAAGGAAAGCATGTTGCCTGTGATGGTTGAGTGATTGCATCAATTCAAGAAGTTTGGTTAAGAGAAGCTAGCTAAGTTGGCTCAGCAATTCCATGACCTAGGGCATGGGAGATCCACCCTAGGGCAGCTTGCCACCTGCATGTTGCAAAAGGGAAGGAAACAGCCTCTTCTGTTCCTTTGGAGGAGTTCCAGTCTTCACCTTGGATGTCATCTCCTGCCTTGAAGTGCAGACTCTTTGGCTTCCAGTGCAGATCCTTCATCCATCCTTCTGGCATAGACTTTTCAGCCTTCCATCACAGGCCCATTGGCCTCTGGATATGGACTCTCATAGGACACTGCAATGAACTCCAGACCTTCAACTAAATCCTTTGGTCTCCAGTGTGCAAACAGACCCTCGGGACTCTTCCTCATCCCACTCTGTGGGTTTGCCATTGTAAGCCAATCTTGTAAATTCTTTTATATTTATATATCTTGTGTTATATCTGTTTCTCTAGTATATACTGCCTGATACAACATTTGGTACCAGAAGTGGGGTCATTACTGTGACATTACCTGGACACGTGGCTCAAGAGCCTTTGAAATTGCTTTGTGGGAAGGGGATGTGCCCCCTGAAAGGGCAGTGTGTGAAGCTGTGAGTGTGAAGCCAAAGGTGCAGTGGAGACCCCAGAAATTTGGAGAAGCCAGGGACATAGATTGTTCAAGGAAAACTGCAAGGAGGGAGCAGAGCTAGCCCAAGAGATAGCTGTGGGAACTACAACCACTGGCAGTGCCATAGGGGTGGAACCACTCAATCTCTTTGGAGTTTACATCTTGCTACAGATTGCCTCAGATGCTGGACATTGAACTACAGTACTTAATGTTTGCAATGCTGGATTTTGGACTTGCTTTGTTCCCATTCCTTTCTATCCCTGTCTTTGTGCCTTTTGGAATAGAAATATCTATCTTGTGCCATTCTATGTTGGAAGCGTTTAACTTTCTTTTCATTTGTATAGGGGCTCACAGCTAAGAGTTTGCCTTAAAATTCAGAGGAGACTTTAGACTTGGAATTTTCAGCAATGTTGAAATTCTTAGGACTTTGTCAATTCTTGGAGATGGTCTAAATGCTTTTTTGTATAAAGAATATTCATGAGTCTTTGAGGGGGCAGAATGTTATGGTTTGTGTTTACATGTCCCCCAAAAGTCTCATGCTTTTTCAGACGTGGTTGAATCTAGAGTGTGTGACTGATTCATGGTTGGCATAGGTGCCCGAGGGCACTAGGATTAAGGGCATGAGTGCTACCTGCCCTAAGTAGACTGAAGAGGCAGAAAGACACTGTTAAGGTGCCTTTTACTTTTGCTGTCTTCTGCCTCCATGAACTGTTGCCCCTCTGCTACCCTGCCTTGGAGCCAACCTACTGTGGACTGAAACTTTTACAAACTGTCAGCCAAATAAACCTTTCCCCCTTTAACCTAGGGTGTCAGGTATTTCATCTCAGAAGTGAGAGAAAAGTAACTAAGACAGTGCAGAATGCTGTCATAAATATAACAAAGGACAAAGTTAACTACTGAGGCAAGCTCCTTGCAGAGAAGGGGGCAGAGATCAATAGAGTGGCTGGACAAATGGATCCTGCAAATGGGCAGCAGGGTACCTGACTTCCTCTGAGGCAGCCAGACAAGAAATAAAGGGGAAGGCAAAGTCAAGATGGAGTTTTTAGTAAGGGAGCAGCAGTGGATAAGGTCTCTCGTGGGAGGTTCAATTTGCTCTGTGAAACAGGAAACAGCTTCATCTGTTGAGCAGGAAAAGTCAAAAGATGGGCATGAAGTAGAGAGATGGGAAGAGAGATAAAAATGTGGGCTAGTCACACTGGGAAACAAACAACAGCAACTCTGGCATATGCTAAAGGCTTGAGATCTGTCACCAAGGCTGCTCCAAGGTTGGTGCCCATGAACTTGATACCACCTCCAGCTTACTGTGATCATGTGCCATTTCTCCAGGAACTAAGACACCAGACGAACCAGGGAACTTCGTAGAAAAATCCCAGCCTACAAACAGCCACAAAAGCTTCTCTTCCACATTCTTTGAATGCCTCCAGTTCTGATCGACAAGGAAAATTTTTAAATGTCAAAAAGTCTGAATATCCGCAGTGGAAACTTAAAATATGCAGTTCTCAAAGAAAAAGAAACCCATATATAAAAGTGTGACTGTGGGAGCCTTTGGATCCTAGTGGGTCTGGGTTAGGGTTTTGCCATTCCAGGCATTTTCCTTGTTTTTTTAGTGGTAGAGTTGTGTTCACTTCCTTTTTAACCAGAGAAAAGTGGATTTTCTTTTTATTCAGGATGTTCTGCTGTCCTGACCTGAGCTTCCAGGTCAACTTAGTTGCACCCAACTTTAGGAACCTCTCCTCACCCCCACCCTGTACACCAATCATGATCTTTACTTTCTGTGTCTTACAGAGTTTTAACTTTTGTGAGGCCTTATACACTCAGGGAGAGACTGCTCCTATCAGGGCCACCTAATTCCTAAAGTCAGTGAAAAGAGCAAAGATTCCTGGGAGAGTGAGTCTCATTTGCAAGCTATCTCCTTATCAAACCCAGCTTCCCTTGCCCTCCAGAAACTCAGGGCTGGGGACCAGTCAACCAGGAACAGCCCTACTACCCAAAGCTACTGAAGTCATTCAAGCCAGCCAATCTTAAACCGTATCCCCTTGCCCCACCTGGCCTTGCTTCTGAGTAAACTTCAAGGAAGGCTATGGCCTTAGCTTCCCTTCAATCCTGTCTTTTGCCTCTTGGGAGTTTTCTTTTGTCCTTGCCAGGCGTGCTGTGATAGTTAGGGTGAGGTATGAACTTGTTTGGCTTGAGGATCTACTCAGGGGGTTGGTGGAGCACACTTCTGGATGTGTCTGGGCGGGTTAGGGAGGGGTAGCCTTGAGTAATATGTATAGTGCCTGGCCCTTCCCTCTCTGATACTATCCCTCTGCTCTGCTTTCTGGCCAACATGAACTAAGCATTGTTGTTCCTCCAAACTCTTCTGCCATGATATTCATGCCTTGTGCCAGCCAACCATGGACTGAGTCCCCGGAAACTATGAGCCAAATCAACCTCTCCTCCTATAACATGTGGGTGTCAGGCACTGTGTCCCAGCAATAGGAAAGCTGACATGCCATCCTCCTTTCCTTGTAAAATGTAGTCATAGATTCTCCTTTCAGTGGCCCTGGACTCTTCATGTTTTCACCCCCAAAAAGGTAAGTTCTGGTGGGTACAGATGAGACACCCCACTCCCTCCCTCCTCACGCTGGCCTTTCCAGCCACCCTGTCATCATGTACTGTGCTCATATGCTAGCACCTTGCTAATCCTGGCAGTGAGCAAGAGTGGAGGTAGCCTGACAGCATCCATATATCATGGGGCCCAGATGGTCCTGAGCATTGTCAGCCTGGAGCAGCTAACAAGCCAGCAGCTCTTGCATTCTCACACCTTTCTGACTGTTTTAACTGAAATGTCCCTGAATCCACTTTTTTAAAAGTCTGCTAAGTAGACATTTTTAAAAACTGTGCACTTTCTCTTTATGTAAATAGGAACAAGCCACCTACACCCACACAACCATATGCCAGAGTCTAGTGCTGTCTACTGAAACACATCCACTCATCTGGCCTTCCCCAGGAATACTCAAGCTCACCAAGGAGATCTGGCCTTTCATTTTCCAAGAGGGGAAGGCATGTGGGAGCTGTGTGTCGCTCAGAACAATGGGAATTTCTGCTCCAACAATGTGCAAGCACTGGACCTGTTCCAAGAGCTGACGTGCTATTAGGGAGAACCACAGTCCATGAAACGAAAATGCACACACACAGGCACACTCATCATACATGTGTGCACACACTCATAAACATATACACATACACAAACTTATGACCAGAAGGAGCCACAAACCATAAACCACCATTTGGTCACCTCAAACATACACAGTATATGACCACTTGTCACTAACTCTCCCCACACCACCTGAGGCAGGCCCCTGGGTACTTCAAAGTCCTACCTCCAAGTATTTCTGAGAGTATTCAGGGCCAATCCCAAGAGTCACCAACATCCTATCATGTATGGTACCTTCCAAGTCTCTTCTAGTTCCCTTCTTTGAGAGTCATAAACTGGAGGCAGCCATGTACAGCTGTCACCACACAGCAGGTGGGCACTGCTGCCACTTCTCCAGGATGCCACTGTCCTGGGACCACCCGATCTACATCCTACTTCTCTCTAGTTCAGGAACCTCTTCTCTTCCCCCCTCTCCCTGCATTGTACTTGGGAAGGAATCAGACAGCCAAATGTGGTCCAGGGCCCAAGTCAAGGGATAGACTCCAGCCTTATCCTTGGTATTGAAGTGATCTCCTGAATCCAAGTATACTTGCTTTCTGCTTACCGGGCAAGAACCCTCCCAAGAAGCTCCTTCATCTCTTCTGCACCTCCACTCGTGGACAGCCCACCCAATCCATTGATCAAATGTTCCCAGACAGACTCAGTCCCACTAGCAGACACTTCTGTCTCTCAAGTGAGGAGGAGCCACAAGCCTCACACACAAGGTAACTTTATATTTAATCAATACTGTCAAAGGATTGACATACTTCTTAGGACGTCTGCAAATTGAAGAGGGCATGCAAAAGGTGGAAAGGTGAAAGAAGCAAGGGGAGAATATGAATATCATTATTTGCCAAGGGCTGCCTCCCCTGTCCTCAGTGACCAGAGAGAGAGTGATCTACTCCTTTGGTAAAATAAGAGCAACTGCACATCCTCGGTATGATCCCTTGACCAGTCCTTATGCTTCCCACAACCCACCAGCCACAGATGCACAAGAGTGGCCCCTCACACACACTTTCTGTGGAAAGCCCTCAAACCCTTCTCTTTACCAACACTTGCTGAGCATCTGTCAGATGCCAGGTACTGTGTTTGGGCTGTGGATACAGAGGCAAGGCAAACAGCTTCCATCTACAATGGCTGGAAGGGAACAGGAAGAGCTGATGTGGGGAGCCTCTGGGCAAATGAGGTGTAATGATGTTCCCCAGTTCTCAGGGGAATACCTCAACATGGAAAGACCTGCACAATCAGATGGCAATTTGTAGGATCCTTGAAAGTTTATAAATGGGGAAAGATGGCTAGAAAGAAGGGTGGGGAACATTCCAGAATAAGATCTCACTGCCCTTACATTTTGCAAGGTTCCAAAGGTAGCCTGTGTCCATCCCTGAACTCCTCTAGAGGCTCTTTATTGAGATGAGCACAGAACAACAGTGTTCGTATGTGGGGGACTTGGCCAAAGAGTGAATGGTCATTAAAAAGCGGGACAAAAGTGCATAGGCTATATGAGGAGTGAATGGTTAAACTGCAGGGCAAAAGCACGCAGGCTCTATGAGAAGTAAATAATTAAACTGTAGGGGAAAAAAAGCACACAGGCTGTGTGAGAATCGAATGGTTAAACAAGAAGTTTAGATTAGCGAAACATGTTGCATCTGGCCATTGTCCTTCCCCTTTCCCCAAGAAAAACTGCCCAGCTTTGAGACAGCTCCTTGCCCAAAGTGCTTTTCTCTTGCTTTTTTCTCTTACACTGACTGATATTCTAAATGAAAGCCAGAGTTCTCGGCTTGGTGGCTTTTTCCTCTCCAGAGAGTCTCCCTGATGGCCGGGTGCTCTCAGTTTAGAATAACCTCTCTGGCCCTCTTGGTGACTGAACTAAGTCACGTCTCCAAGTAACCTTTTCCATCCTCTATGCCACCTGTGGTCACTCACTGAGACATTCATGAGTCACCATGATGTGATTCTATAACCCTTTCTAGTCCCACGAGTTACAGTTAGCAGGCCACAGTCATCAGGCCAGAGAGTGCCCTGTCTTCTCCAGTAGACATTCTGGAGCAGGTCCATCCAATCAGTCTCCTGTCTCCTCTTTGATCACCATCTACCCATACCAGGAAGGTCTCTGGATGAGGACTTAGGCGCCACAGGTGGCCAAGGAACAGGACAAAGCTAATGGGATCTGTAGGCCTGGCCTCACCAACACTGTCATCTGTGGGTGCAGAACAAAAAGACCAGCTAAGATGAGCTCACAGGGGCACCGGGCCATGTGAGAGACTTGGTGTCTTTATCTGTGACATAAGAGCATCAACCAGGTGTTAACTCCAAAGGTCTACTTAAACACCAAATGCTACTGCTTAGGTAGCCAATATACTTTCTTAAACTGAAACAAAGGATCCCCTATCTGCACTGTAGTCACATGTTTTCCTTCACTCTTGTCACGTCCAGACATTTTATGGAGGACCTATCGGAAAAATGTGGGGACTAGGATAGAAAGCCAACTCTAACCAATCCCTACTGTTGTGAGAATCCATACATAGGTGCCTTTTCCTGCTTATTTTCCCTTGTCAATTGATGGATCTCACAAACCTATTGCAATTGTCTGGGTCTTAAATGTCCCCCAAAGGCCACATGATAAAGGCTTGGTCCCTAGCCTAGTCCAGGAAGTGTGTATGAGAAGAAAGTCAGTGATGGATGACAATTGACATCAGAAGAATGGTAAAGGGAAGGAAGGAACATCCCTCTCGACCAGCCCTAGTTCTCCCAAAACTCTGCCCTTAGAGCTGCATGATGCATCTCAGTTATGATGGCACTTACAATCCAATAACAGTCAGCCTACAGACTCCTGAACGTCAAAGAGAGAAGGATCTCTGGCCAGCCTGATAAATCTTGCTCCAAATGGAATCCATGTTTCCATACTCCCTGACATGACTCATCCTGGTAATGGCTATAATTTTTTCATTTATGAGAGTATACTCTTAAAATCTTGGAGAAGGGAAAAAGCATATGCTGAAGACCTTCTCTGCCCAATCTTTTAAAAAGAGAAGTTAAGCTATTTTGGAAAAAGAGAAAGCAACCAGCCAAACAAACCACTTGAGCATGATCATACAGGTGAAGAGAGAGACAAACACAGGCAGTTGGAGATGCACAGGGCCCATAAGTGGATCCTTTTTCAGAAGCCAAGAAAAGGTCAAGAATCAACAACTCAGAGAAAGAAGCTTAGAGTCCTCTGATCAAGACCTGGGGTCCAGATGGAAATTCAGGATGACTGGGCAGTACAGCCACCAGAGCCACATCTCTGACACTCTGGCTGACCCGCTGTCCTGCCAGAAATGCAAGATGAGGCTGAATCCCTTTTTCAGAGCACTCAGTTCACAAGGACAAACTCAGTTACAATGAATTTGAAGAGCCTCTTCAAATACTTTTGTTGCTGTCAAATTTCACTTCCAGAATGATGTTTGAGAGAAGTAACTTGCAAACTAGAGCTTGGGTTATTTTCTATTTGGAGAGAGAGAACAGTTTCAGTAAATTTGGCTTTCATGGCAATTTTCAAAAGGGATTCTCTTTTCATGCTCAAAGGTCTAAAGGGGTAGGGGAAGTGGGAGTGGTAGGGGAAAGGAAAGGAGGAAAAGAAAAAATAGGAGAAAAGGAAAAAATGGAAACAAGGTCTCTGTAAATAGGGAAGGGTGGAGGGGTTGAAGGGAGGGCAGAGGAAGGGGGGAAAAATAAGAACCAAGATATAACATGTAAAGGTACAAGACCCCAATGACGAATGTAACTGTATTGTATGCCTAAAATGTACCAACAAACTTAATGGAAAAAAAATGTGTTATAAATTTAGGATTTCTACGCACACCAGGCATCACCAGACCAGTTTTCGACAAATGGAAATGCATCAAGGATGAAGGGAAATGTTCACCATGCTAAGATCTACCCACAGCACAATAGCCACAGGGATCCTCTTAAAACATAAGTCAAATCATGTTCAACCCCCCAAGGGGTGTATTGTGACTCTCAGAACAAAAGCCAGCATCTTATTATGATGTCCAAGGGTCTATGTGATGTGGCCCTAAACCATTTCCCTCCTCCAATCTCTAGTGTCGAGCACTGTGTTAGTCCCCTTACATGTTCTACCTCAGACCTAGTGGGAGAAATATTATTACAGGTATTGAACTAGAATTAGGAGTGAGGGCATTGGGAAAATTCCACATTAGCGTACCATGGCCCAATATAGATACAGCTCTGTTTCTGCAGATCTCATGGCCAAGTGCAGGACAGGAACTTCTAACAAGCAGCTATACTTAGAGACAGATAAGTAATTAGACCTGGATATCAAATAATCACTGAAGTACCCAGCTTGTACCTGGAGCGATACTTCAAACAGACTTCCAGATGCCCAGAGGAGAGTTTTGCATTTATCATTCCAAAGAGCATCTGCTTTTCCATTCTGTAGCCCTTTCTCACTTCAATAAACAACTGCTTAAGTGGACTTTAATGATCCAAAACAAGCAGTGCTCTGGGTTGAAAGGATTTAGAAACAAAAGGTGTTTGATTCCTTGTCCATCCTAAAATGTATCTTATCAGCACAGAATTAACCAAAGAGAGTCTCAGTAAATTGGGGTAGAGATGCACGGATAAGCACAAATGTGCACATTGTAGAGAGAAGGAAGGAAGGAAAGGTTTGGAGGAAAACACACCCCTTTCCCTGAATATCTTCACAAACAGGGCACACCCCTTTCTCAAGGAGATTCTAAAGAACTCATGAAAAAGAATACATGCAGGAGACAAATTGAAAGAAAGCTCCCTAAGAAAACACTAAATCTCCCTCTCCCAAATTTTGCATATCTGGACCTACGGCATGACCATTCAATCCCTCTTGTTTTATATCAAGTACCAAATAGGCCTGGTGGTGGGGTAGAATGTTCATAATTCCTGCACCCTCCTCTCTGTTGCATCAAAGGACAAGATTACAACAATCTAAAGACCTTCCCTGGCTTGGTTTTCAATTCTAGAATCAAGAAATATTTCATTCCATCAAATAAAATAAATGTTCCTATTGAGACCTGAGACCACCTCTCCATATAGACTTGGGCCACTCTGAGTTAACTGTGTTATTAGGTAACTATGGGTTAACTAGGTAACTATGCTCGTTGTAGAATGTACCTGAGCAGCCATGACAGCTTCTGTAATCTGTCACCAAAGGAGCTGAACGGATTCAGAAAGTCCTGCCAGGACTCTTTGCTCTCCCCTTTTTCACTGCTCTGCTTTGTATAAATCCTGCTTGCTCTATTCCCAGGGAAACTCCAACAGAATTAAGCCTCATATGTGGAAAAAGAGGTATATACGGTGGGCTAATTGCAGCAGATTGAATTATATCACAATTATCCATGCTTCCCTTCCATAGAGAAGATTTTTATATCTCCACCTGGACTTCCAGGGCTTCCCTGGGAGCCACGTGTATTTCTCTGCACAATATCAGGCTTTGCCATGTGACTTCTTGGGCAGTAAAATAAATGTAAGTGGATACGGACACACCATATCCAAACAAATCCAAGTACAAGTCTCTACCACCACCACCACTACCACCACTCCCAATACTGGGAATGAACCCAGAGCCTTCAACCTGAGCTACCTCTTATCTATACCTTTCTATTTTTTATTCTAAGACAGGGTCTTGCTAAGTTGCACAGGGCTGGGCTCAGATTTGAGATCGTCCTGCCTCAGCCTTCCAGAGTGCTGGGATTGAAGGCATGCACTATCACACTCAGCTTCCACCGGGTGTTTTGTTCTTCTCCTCCACCATGACACCGGGCATGTCCTTCATAAGGGCTGTGTCTGCAACCTGGGACCCAGAAAAGAAAACAAATGGAGTAGAGATACAGCCAGTCTAGAACTTGCATATTATTTAAAAGCAAAATAAACCTTAATGATTGTGAACCACTGAGATTTCAGAGTTGCTTGTTATGAGGCAATGTTGAGTCACATAGCCTGTTGCATTCAGATAAATGAACTCAACACTAAAACTCCTAGCAGCCCACAATCTAAGGAAAGGAATGTGCCTGGAGTTCCACGTGAGACCTCAGGCCTTTCAATCCTCATCTTTTCTGGGACGGAGCCTGAGAGCCCAATTTTCTCTCTATAAATGCTTCTTGAAATTTTGAGTAAATTCCATCATCTTGGTGAGTCATCTAACGGTGAAAGCTAATAAAGAAAATCAAAAATCCAAAGCACAATTTTGTTTTATTAACCAGCCATGCTTTAGACAATAAATATATCCAGAGTGCTCTCCTCTCTCTCTCACTGTATTCTGACTGCAGGCTCTTCCCTACCCTTGATGGCTCCAGAGACCAGAAGGCCACCAGAAGCCACGAAGGCCAAACAGACAGAAGAGAATGTCCTAGAAATACAGCAGCAGGGACAGGGCTTGCCTTGTGAGGTCCTCTCCATCCTACCAAGTACAGCAGGGACAAGTAAGTGAAGGCCACTCTGGCCTAGGAATAATTATTTTGCAAGTTCAGGGCAAGAAGATTATTTTAGGAACATTGTTAAGTGACGTCCAATAACACACATGCACAAAAAAACTAAGACTGCTTTTGGGTTTGAACCTGGATTGTAAGGCAACCCTGAGAATCCCAATAAGCCTTTGGTTTTTGGTTTTTGGTTTTTGTTCTGTTTTGTTTCTGAGACAGAGTCTTGCTATGTAGTCCAGGCTGGCCTTACACTTGCTACACTTCCTACGTACCCAAGGGTGACCTCAAACTTGTGGCAATCCTCCTGCCTCAGCCTCCTGAGTGCTGGGATTACAGGGATGCACCACCATGCCAGACTAAGCCTTTAAAATAATGCCATTATATTAGCTTGTCTTCTCTTCCTATAACAAAATACAGTAGACTTTGAATTACAACCACCCTGACATATGAACATCCTGAGTTACGAGCAGAATCTTAGTTTTAATTTACGAACAAAGTCTTGAGGTATGACCCAAATGTCAGCCACTTGTGCTTCCAGATGGAAGCACAGATACAGATTTAACCCTTAAAGAGTTCCTTTCCTGTGTGAGGTTAAGTGAGAAATCCTGGGCCAATGTCTCTAAGGACACTGAGATCTGTCTGTATGCAGGAGAGAGGCTTTGAAGGCTGTGTAGAGGAGCCTGAGCCTTCAGTTGACCAACTTGAGTTACAACCAGCCCTCGGGAACAAATTGGCTTCTTAAGTCAAGGGTGCACTGTACCCAAGTGCGGGTACTTCATCAAGAAAGGGGGTTTATTTAGTTCAACGTTTTGGAGGCTGAAATGCCCTGACTGGGTGAACACAGGCATCCTTTGGCCTCTGGTGAAGCACCTCTTGGCTTGGCCATAACATGGCAAAAAAGCAGAAGAGGAAATGGCCACATGTAGAAGACAACCAGTACATGAGGTGGACTTGCTTAATAACAACCCACTCTCTCAAGAATTAACTCATTCCTGAGACCAGCACTGATCCTTTCCTAGGGCAGTGTCTCAACCCTGAATCTTAAAGGTTCCAGCACCACAATACTGCCACACGGGACTCCAAGCTTCCCGCACACAAACCTTGGGGGACACATCAAACCACATCCAAACCACAGAAGCTACCATCCCAGGCTGACCATGTCCAAGGATCCCCAGCTCATGTGTTCAGATGAATTCCATCATATGTGTTCACATATCGGCTTTATTCCTTTTTAACTGGTTACCATTTGTTTCTCCAAAAGGAATTTCTGTACTCCTTAGAATGGAGCTCAGGGACACTAGTATGTTTTAGTGGCTCTTTTGGCTCCAGACCCCACAGGACACCGGGAGTCTGGGCTAAGATAAAGAGCAGACTATACCTGTTTGGTAACAAAAGAGTACATCATGTGAACTAGCCCAAGAGTGGCCAAATGAAAGAGACCATCTATCCTAGTTGCAAAGCACTTCAATTAAAAAATACTTCTTAAAAGTAGAAATAGCAAATAAATACATGAAAAAATGTTCAACATCACTGGTCATTTGAGAGATGCAAATGAAAACAACGCTGAGATTCCACTTCA
>NW_004624801.1:2973178-2985671 GCF_000247695.1 Heterocephalus glaber
TGTAATTTAAAAAATGTATAACTGAGATTGTGTAACAGGAAGAAAAGGTCTAAAGGTGCAGGGGAAGTGGGAGGGGTAGGGGAAAGGAAAGAAGGGGAAAGAAAACAATGAGAAAAGGAAAAAATGGAAACAAAGTCTCTGCAAATAGGGAAGGGTGGAAGGGGTGAAGGAAGGGCAGGGGAAGGAGAAAAAAAAGAACCAAGATACTCATGTAAGGGTACAAGATCCTAATGATGAATGTAACTGTATTGTATACCGAAAATGTACCAATAAACTTAATGGGAAAAAATTTTAAAAATAATAATAATTAATAAAAAGGACCAGGGATAAAGCTCAGTGTATGTTTCCAGTGCACGGTTGCCTACCAGATTTCAGGAGCGAAAGCATACAGCTCAGGTCATTTGACAAATCAGGAAGTGATTTCATTTCCTACATTCAACAATATTTAGCACTATCAGGGCCGGGGATTTAGCTCAGTGGTTCCGCCACCTGCCTCGCAAGTGCAAGGTCCCGAGTTCGATCTCCGGTACCAAAAAAAAAAAATATTAAGTGCTATGGAAAGGAAATATGTCAACATGTGCACACAGGTATGTGCGCGCGCACACACACACACACACACACACACCCTGGAAAGCTGGCATTCCCCCTTCACACATAGGGAGTATCCTTGAGAAAGGAGCAGCCGTAGTGTCATCCTGAGCCTTCTACCGTAGTCCCAGGTACATGGACTGACAAAGAAAGAAACCATCTTTCTCTCAATAAGGATACATTTCAGGTGACCAAACAATACTCACAGATCCAGAGAGAATGATAAAATTTCTTCAAAGTACAGGATCCCAGGCCTAAGGATTGGGTTCGCTCCTAGACAACTATAAACACTCTCTGGAGACTAAAAGACATTGAGCACTGAAGTTGTAGTACATTATTTGTAATTACTATGTAATTGCTTATTTGAGGTGTCTGTTTCTCCTTGACTCTGTGACAGTGGAGGCCAAGTTCACTGATCAGATTAAGCCAAGCAGTGTTTGACTTGATGAAGAATAAATGAATGAATGAACTAACGAAGAGAACAACATGAAAGTTCTGTTAAAAAGGAAAGAAAAATATGGTGAATCCTAGCAATGCCAAGCCTGATCTTATTCCATCAGAAACATGACTGGCAAACAGTGAAACAGGAATAATTAGGAGTTCATCATGTCTCTTAGCAACTTTCCCATCACTGGGACAAAATACCTGCTAGCCACAACTTAAAGGAGGAAAGGCTTATTTTGGTTCAGTGTCGGTCCATGGACAGCTGGCCAAGGAAAGCTGTTCACCACACAGTGACCAGGAAGTAGGGAGAGAAGGGAGGAGCTAGGGACAACAATACATTTTTCCATGTCACACCCTAGGGAACCACCTCCAACAAGGCTCTACCTCCTAACAGCACATCCGGCTACTGGACTTACCAGTGGATGAATCCACAGAACTATAGCAGTCCCAAACACATGAGACTTCAAGAAACATTTTAGATCTAAGCCATAACACTTCATTTATTCTGAGCTCTTAGCATAGAACACAATGACAAGAAGTTGCATCCAGAGGGTTGGGTAAGAGATGAGAATGGGGATGAAGAAGAGAGAAGCCAGACAGGGCAGTAGGTGAGAGAAAAATGAAGACTGAGAATCTTACAACCAAAAAGTCTGGGCTCTGGCTTTGAAAAAAAATGGAGCTTCTAGGTTACAGATGCCCTAACATTCTTTTCTTTTTCACTGTCCTGCTTCTGCTCTGCACCAGTACAGTCCCACAGCCAGGACTTCTGGCTACACCAAGGCCTCCCTACTGCCTGAATCTCAGGTGTTATCACACGAGTGAAATGTGTGGAAGATGGAGGTGATATGAACAGAGGGTCACATGTGCCTCTAGGAACCAGGCAGGAGTTCATCACCAAGCATCTGCAGACCCCAGATAGAGCAACAGGTGGGCTTTATTCAGTCTCACTGAGTGCCAGGCACTGTGCTGAGCCAGTCCATGGTGCTGAGAAAATGAGAGTAAAATGCACATGAACTCAAATAGGTGAACTTTTCTGGGAAGAAGGTCTCCAGTGTGGTTCTTAGCCAGGTCATTGGCAGGGTGGCAGCAAGCCCATAGAGAACATCCAAACGGGCTCCTTCCTCAGAGCAGACCCAACCTGGCCAGGACCAATGTCTCCACAAGCAGAATCTCAGTTGGAATCCAAGCTCCTTGGTTTGGTGTCTGTGTATGAGACCCACCCTGCTCTGCTGAGCTGCTCCTTCAGGGATGTCCCTCTGGAGGCCTTCTGACATGTCTGAGGGATCTTTCACCCATTTTAACATTGATTAGGAGCTGCTACAGCCATTTAGTGACTGGGACCAAGGTGCTAAGCAGGCACTGTACAGGACATAGCTCCCACCAAAAAAAAATTGTCATGCCCCTTAAATGCCAAGGATCCAACAGTGGTGCTTTTCATTAGTGCTTGCGTGATCTCACTGCCACAGAACAAGCAAGGTAGGTGTTCTGAGGATGACAGGATGGAGGTTGTCACACGAGAGACCAAATGAGGAAGAGCTGAGTAGCATCTAGACAGATATCAGAACGCCATTAAAAGACCCACTACCTGATGTCCAGCCAGCATTTTCATTTCATTTACAACTTCTCAAACACTGAAGTTTCACATTTTAACCTTGAAACTGAAATCCTATTTTTTTTTTTTTTTGGTACCAGGAATCGAACTCCGGTCCTTGGGTTTGCAAGGCAGGCGGCGGAACCACTGAGCTAAATTCCCGGGCCTGAAATACTATTTCTTAAAGGGAAGGAAATAGGAATTGAAGCTCTTGTATTGTCATAGCAATTGACTCCCTCTTAACCCTTCTAGCGGTGCTCAGCGGGGCTCAGGGCCCTTAGAAATTTCTGTGATGTATCCTACAAACAAAATCAATGCCATTTAGTTTAAAGAAGATACTGTGCTCAGAAAATAAGACATGTCTTGGTGTTCAATGTATGGTACTAAAGAGTTCCCTCCAGATGAAAGTTATATGTCTGCCTCAGTGGACCAAGGAAATGAAATGCAGAAATCTGCATGACTTTGCAAGGATAAAATGGAGGACTAAGGAGGAATGGAAGAAAAGACAGAGGAAACAGAGCTTCCACAGTTCCTCCTAGGACTCTCCTTCCAGACTTGAAGAATGTATATTCTGAGAGGTCAAGCTGTACGATCAAACTGTCCTTTGTATAGCCCTCTGCCTTGAGCATTTTAAGTCAGCTTTTGGAGCCTTGTGACTTCCCAACAGCAGGCCAGCAGAGAAGCCAGGAGCAGCTCATCAGTTCTGGGAGAGCCATTTCAATTACATCCTGGGTGCCGTCTTTCCTGTTCCTTCGCCTGCTGTTAAACATTCCACTTCCAAGGGCTTTACTCCACCAGCCCAATCCTGGAAATTGGCTGAGCTGCAGAACTGCTTAATCCAATCACTAGCCAGAATGGGCTCTGAAGTCGCGGTCAGATAATTAATAGGCTCCCATCACACACGCCAGCACAGAGGCATTATCCTTAGCCGTACTGCTCTTCTTCAACCCTGACAGGTATATGGTAGCAAAAGGAAGAAAAGAGCACAATTAAAATTCTCCAAGTTGAGTCCTGTGGGAACCTAAGACCCTACAAAAAGGAAAATTAATAAGGCAAAGCTTTATTCCTGGCTGAAACAGACACAGGAGAAGCACCTGCTTGATACTAAGTGGTTAATGACTAGTCAAGCTGGGCTGGCTGAGGGGTGGGTTGGCAGGTTGTCACAGAGGTGCGGAGAAGGATAACTTCAAGGAGAAGCTGTGCTGTATGATAAACCTCATGGATATCCGGGCTCACTATTTCCACCCCAAATGAATAGCAGGGGTCCTGGTGACAGATCGGATGAGTTTAATTAGCACTGCAGCCTAATGGGCTTTCGCTCTGCAAAACTAGCCCAAAGCAAAAGCCTGGAGGAGAACTTTACCCAGATCTAATTTTCCAGAAAGAAAAGAGCTACAGACTGGAATCTATCCACATGGATCTCCAGACAGGGAGAAAAGAGCCTCAGAAGAGCTTTTCCATTACTGTTTCCACCAGGAGCTACTGTACTAGGGCTGAAAATGGCACTACCAGGCCCCCATCGGGCCCAAAAGGACCCTCCAAGGAGCAGCCTGTGCTGGGACATGGAGAGGACAATGAGGATTAACAGCCTCAGACAGATGGGGAAAGAAACAAATCAATAAGAAAGGAGAGGTGTGCAGCAAAAGAGAGGCGCAAAGAAAGATGGAAAAAATAAATGAGGTGAGATGAGATGAAACCAGGCAGCACAGACACCTCGTTAACCAAGTAGAAGAGTTGCTGGTAGACCTCAGAGTAGGAGAAAGGTTACCATGGCAACACCTTGCAAACTGCACAGGCTGTACAGAGAAGGCACCTGCAGCCTCAATGGGCAACCTGCGACTGCACCTGATCACCTGTGAAAGATGTCTTGAAGCCTGCAGGCATGCTCCTATGCTCAAGGCCCAAGATCTTAAACCAGAACACTCTCTGTTCATCCACTGTCCCAGATTTTAATGTCACATGAGGCCCTGTGGGCCATACAAAGGAGGTTTGGGAGCAGGGGCCTCAGGTGCATTGCATTCCCCAGGAGCCTTAGAAGACTCAACAGGTGAGGTATCTTGGTGGGTGAAGACCTTTCACACTACATGGGAAGCCCCAGTACACTACCCTGGCCATTGTTCACTGAGCCACTACTTGAACCCTTTTGGAGAGCTTAATCCACTCTATGATTCATATCTTACGACTTCAACTTTCATTGTCTTGTTTTAGGCCTTGCTCTGCCTCCTGAGCAGAGGAAAGAGGGACATGAACAAAGTACACTCAGATGCTAGGGAACCCTCAACCCTGTTTCTGTCACTTGCCGTGGCTCCACCTCCTGCTCTTCACCACACATGTACATATGTTCTATCACCAGTTCTCTTTACTTTTCGCATTATTTTTAGTATATTTTTCTTTAAACACATTCGTGCTTCTTTAATTTTTTTATGGATCCATCCCTCTGCTCAGCAGCCTCCTCTTCTAACTGAGAGACAATCTGTTCTTTTACAGCATGGATCCCCCATCCCTGTGCTGTTCCAAACCTAAACACTGTGCATCTCACTGGGCACCTTGAGAGCAATGCAGACATGGCTGTGATAGATGACTAGAAAATCCATATCCATATCCAGAATCTCTGTATTTTTCAATACAGGCAGCAAGATTCCCTGAGCCTGAGTCAAAGGAATCTCACATCCAGGTTCCCTGAGCTCTTTGGTCACTTTAATGATTATTCAAACAGAACAACAACTAACATCTACCAAGGACCTACAATACATCTGCCACTATTCTATGTATGTGACACAAAATAACATCATTTTCTCACAAACATCCAGGTTTTGCAGCAACTAAGAGGCCAATTCAGAATTTAAATTCCATAAGTCTGACTCCAGAACTCATTCCCACTCTATAACATTTCTACAATGAGACAGCTTTCAAGAATGAAACAGTAGCTTTTCAAATATGAGCATCTCTCTTCTACCACAAACCTACAGATAATAAACATCCTACTTAATGGTGAAAGACTGAATCCCCCCTCTAAGATCAGAAAGAAGGTAGGAATGGCTGCTCACCACTGCTCATCACTCATAGCCCGTCCAATATGGCAAGAAAAGGGACTAACAGCATATAGAATGGAAAAAAGAAATAAAATTATAATTTTTCACAGATATGAAATATAAAGTCCCAAAGAATATACTCAAAAATCTCTTAGAATAAACAAATGACCTTAGCAAGGTGGCAGGATGCAAAGGTAACACATAAAAATCAATTTTAACTCTCCATACTAGCAACGAGCAATTAGAAATTGAAATTTAAAATACAGTACTATTTATGATACTACATAAAATGAGATTACATACAGGTATAAATCTAACATAATGTGTACAGTTGGTATGCTAAAAACCACAAAATATGGTAAAATAAAAGAAGGCTTAAATAAAGGGAGAGGTACATATATTCACAAAATGAAAAACTAGATTTAATATTTAGATGTTGATTTTCTCCAAATTGATTTACAGATTCAATGGAGTTCCAGTCAAAATCTCCTCAGGATTTTTTTAAAAATATTGCCAAACTGGTTCTAAATTTTATGTCAATTCAATGGAATTAGAATAACTAATACAGTTTGGCAGAAGAAGAATCAGGTGGGAGTACATAAAATATCTGATTTTGAAATTAATACTATAAATTTATAGTAATCAGGAGAGGGTAATTTTGGTAAACATATAAGTCAATGAATGAGAATGGAGAATCTAAAGCCAGACCCACACAAATATGGTCAATTAAATTTTACAAAGGCAAAAAGCTACTCAATGCAGAAAGAATAGTTTTTTTTTCAATAAATGATGGGCTGGGGATTTAGCTCAGTGGTTTCGCCGCCTGCTGCACAAGCACAAGGACCCGAGTTTGATCCCTGGTACCAATAAATAAATAAATAAATAAATAAATAAATAAATAAATAAATAAATGATGCTGGGAAAATTGAACTTCTATATGAAAAATGAGAATCTTGAACTCTGACACTTGATTTTCAAAAATAACTCAAAATAGATCATTGACCTAAATGTAAAATATAAAACTTTTAGAAACTAACATAGGAAGAAATCTTTGTGATCTTGAATTAAGCAAAGACATCTCAAAGGGCTTTCAAATGCATGCTGCTGAGTGAAGGAAGACAGACTCCAACAGCACACCAAAAGCATAATCTATAAAAGGAATAAAACTGACAAATTGGACTTCATCAAAAGTAAGAACTTTTGTTTTGTAAAGGCACGGTTAAGACAACAAAAAAGCCACAAGATAGGAGAAAAATAAATGAAAACACACATCTGACAAAGGATTTGTGTGCACAATATGCATGAACAACTCTTCAAACTACAAGAGAAACACAAACATTCAAAAAAACAAAAAGGCAAGAGTTTCTGACACCAAAGAAGATGTACAGATGGCAAATGAGCACATGAAAAGATGCCAACCATCACCAGGCATCAGGGAAATACAGATTAAAGTCACAAAAGACCATTACACTCATTAGAATGGCTACGGTTTAAAAACAAACAAAAGGCTGACACTGCAAGGGCTGGCAAGGATGCAAAGCAGCTAGAATTCTAGTGGGACTGAAGAACTACACAGGCATTTTGGAAAGCAGTTTGGAGGCTTCCTATAAAGTTAAACATACACTTATCACATGGCCTAGAGATCTCACTGCTAGGTATTTACCCAGGAGAAATGAAAACTTATGTTTATGTAAAAACCTGTAGCAAGTATATATAGCAGTGTTATTTGTCATTTCCCTAAACTTGGGAACAACCAGATGTCTTTCAGCTTGTGCAAGAACAAATAATATGTGGTATAATTCGTACAGTGGAATACGACTCAGCCAGAAAAAGGACCGACTACTAAATCTTGCAACGTTGTACAAGGCTCTCAAATGCACGCTGACAAGTGAAGGAAAACAGACTCAAAGGCTACACACAGTGTACCATTCTGGAAGGGGCCAAATGATAGAGGCGGAGAGTAGCTCCCATGTTGCCAAGGGTAAGTCATCAAGGTGGGGTGAGGTTCACCCCAAGGCACTGTAGGGAGGAGATGGGCCTGTTCTGTGTCCTTACTGTGGCAGTGACTGCATAACTCTGTGCATTTTTGTATAACTCAAACAGTGGTACACAAAAGAGGGAGCTTTACTGTTTACACATTTTGAAAAATAGTCATATTGCTCATCACCTGAGACAACTGTATGGGTATCCTTTTTAAATTTCTATTTCTCTTAGTACATGTTTGCAGTACATGATGATTACATTCATCATGGTGAGTTGGTACATGTGCATAACACAGCTTCATTCTTTTTTATCATCCTCTTCCTCTTCCTTCCTTTGTGCAAAAGATCTGTCTCCCTGTTTCCTATTATCGATCTTTTATTTTGCTCTTTAATTGATTTATATTTTGGGTTTCTGAAATAAAAGAAATCATGTGATATTTAAGCTTGTGCATCTGATTTATTTCGCTTAACATTATGGTTTCAAGGTGCACCCATTTCCCTACAAATGACTCAAGTTTATATGTATTCCTTATGGCAGAGTAGTATTCCATTATATATAAAAACCACATTCTCTTTATCCATTCATCTGTTGATAGACAGACAGGCCACTTTCAAGATTTAGCTGTTATGAATTGTGCTACTATAAACATGGGTATCCATGTATCACTGTAACATGACTTTAACTCTTAAGTAGAATAGCTGACTTGAATGGAATTTCTAGTTTTAGTTATGGAGGAACCTCCATACTGCTTTCCATAGTGGTTGTACTAGTTTATATTCCCACCAATACTGTGGAAGCTTCCTTTTTTCCTGCAGCCTCACCAGCATTTGTTATGATTTGACTTCTTAATGTTGGCCATTCTTTCTGGGGTAAGATGGAATCTCAGTGTTGTTTTAATTTGCATTTCCCTAATAGCCAAAGGTGTTGAACATTTTTTTCACAAACTTAATGGCCATTTGTACTTCTTCTGAGAAGTGTCTATTCATTTCAGTAGCTCATTTTTTGATTGGGCCTTTTTATTGGAGGGTCCAATATTTTGATTTCTTTATATATTCTTGATATTATTACTCTGAGGAATACCTGGCAAAAAAACTTTTTTCCATTTTATAGGTTGTCCCTTAATTTTGTTGTTTATTCCCTTTGCTGTGTAGCTGTTTAATTTGATATGATCCCATTTGTTGACTCTTCATATTATTTCTTACGCAGTTGAGGTTCTGTTCAGAAATTTCTTGCCTATACCTATGTCTTCAAGAGTTTTATCTATTGTATCTTCCAGCAGATTGTTTCTGTTTTGACATTGAGACTTTTTAAAATTAATTTTATTGGTACAATTTAGATATACATAATGATCGCAATCATTATAGGGAATTTGTACCTGTACATGATACATCTTGATTCCTCTTTTTTTCCCATTCCCCTCCCCTCCCTTCAACCCCTCTTCCTCCTCCTTATATACAAAGCTTTGTTTCCATTTTATTCTTTTCTCATTTTTTTTCTTTTCCTTTCCTTCCTTTTCCCCTCCCACTCCCTAGTTCCTCTTTCCTTTTGAACAATTTCTTCCTATTTCACCATATCTATTATACATTTGGGTCCTTATTTACCCTTTTCCTTTCTCACATTAGAAAGATAATGCAATATTTACACATATATGTCAAATTTATTTCACTTAACAGTACAATCTCAAAGTGCATCCATTTACCCAAAAATGTCTCAAGTTTATCCTTCTTATAAAAGAACCACATCCTTTTTTATCCATTCATCAGTTGATGGACATTTGGGTTGTTTCCAAGATTTAGCCATATACAAACTCCACTGCTATAAACATGAGCACACATATATCTCTGTGGTATGATGCTTTCAAGTCCTTCGGGATGATAACCAGAGAAGGAATAGCTGGGCCAAATGAGACCTCTAATCCTAGTTTTTTGAGGAATCTCCACACTGATTTGCACAATAGTTGTACCAGTTTACATTCACATCAACAGTAAACAAGGGTTCCTTTTTCCCCACAGCCCTACCAGCATTTGTTGTTGGTTGATTTCTTGATAGTAGCCATTCTTTCTGGAGTGAGATGGAACCTCAGCATTGTTTTAATTTGCATCTCTCAAATGACCAGTGATGTTGAACATTTTTTCATGTACTTATTGGCTATTTCTACTTAATCATCTGAGAAGTGTGTATTCATCTCAGATGCCTATTTTTGGATTGAGTCTTTAAATTTGGGTGATCTGATTTTTTAACTCTTTATATGTTCTAGATATTAGTCCTTTTCTGATGAACAACTGGCTAAAATTTTTTCCCACTTTGTGGGTTGTCTTTTCATTCTGCTGGTGATTTATGTGGAAAAGCTTTTTAATAAGATGAGATCCCAATTGTTGATTCTTTGTAGTATTTCCCATGCGATCAGGGTTTTGTTTATAAAGCTTTGCCTACCCCTAAGTCTTCAAGAGTTCCACTTATTCTCTCTTCCAGCAGATTTAGTGTTTCTGTCTTAATATTTAGATCTTTAAACCATTTTTATTTTAGTTCAGTGCATGGTGAGAGACATGGGTCTAGTTTTAGTCTTTGGCATGTGGAAAGCCAGTTTTTCCAGCACCATTTATTAAAGAAGCTATCTGTCTTCCAATGAACATGTTTGGCCCGTCTGTCAAAGATAAGGTGGCTGAGTGTGTCTAGAGTTGTTTTTGCATCTTCTAATCTGTTCCATTAATCCCCAGATCTGGTTTTTGGTATTTTTTTTTGGTCAGTATTATGCTGTTTTTATTATAGTAGCTCTGTAGTATAATTTCAAGTTTACAGGGATGGTTCAACATACACAAATCAATAAATGTAATACACCATATCAACAGAGCCAAAGACAAAAATCACATGATCATCTCAATGGATGCAGAAAAAGCATTCAACAAAATCCAACACCCATTTGTGATGGAAACCCTACAGAAAATTGGAGTAGATGGTCTTTATCACAATCTGATAAAAGCTGTCTATGACAAACCAACAGCCAACATTATACTAAATGGTCAAAAACTGAAAGTTTTTTCTCTAAAATCAGGAACAAGACAAGGATGTCTACTGTCACCACTCTTATTCAATATAGTTCTGGAAACATTAGTCAGAGCAATTAGACAAGAGAAAGAAATAAAAGGAATAAAGATAGGAAAGGAAGAAGTTAAATTATCATTATTTGCAGATGACAAGATACTCTCCATAGAAGACCCCAAAAACTCCAGCAAAAGACTTCTAGATTTAATAACCAATTCAGTACTATAGCTGAATAAAAAAATCAACACTCAAAACTCAATAACATTCCTATACACAAATAACGAACTCACTGAGAGATAAATTAGGGAAATAACACCTTTCACGATAGCATCAAAATAAGTGAAATACCTAGGAATCAGTTTAATGAAATAAAAGATCTTTACATTGAAATTTACAGTACTCTGAAAAAGGAGATCAAAGAGGATATCAGAAAATGGAAGATGTCCCTTGCTTTTGGGTAGGAAGAACCAACATAGTGAAAATGGCCATAATTCCAAAATTGTTATACAGATTTAATGCAATCCTAATCAAAACAGCATTAGCATACCTCACAGAACTAGAGAAAACATTCCTAAAATTCATCTAGAACCAGAAGAGACTTAGAATAGCAAAAACAATTCTGGACAACAAAGGCAGGCAGGGGCCATCACAATCCCTGATTTGAAATTAGACATTGAGGCCTTGGATCCATTTTGATATTAGTTGAGTACATGGTGAGAGGTATGGATCTAGATTCCATCTTCTGCATATAGATAGCCAGTCGTCCTAGCATCATTTATTACAGGAGCTATCTTTCCTCCAGCATACATTTTTGACTGTCTTGTCAAAGATCACATGGCTGAATATGTCTAGGGTTGTTTCTGCATCCTCTATTCTGTTCCATTGATCTACATGTCTGTTTTTATGCTAGTACTATGCTGTTTGTATGCCAGTAGCTTTGTGGTGTAATTTGAAGTTTGGGATTATTATGCCTCCTGCTTTGCTCTTGTTTCCCCAGATTGCTTTTTTTATTCTGTGTCTCTCCTGGTTCCATAAAAATTTTAGGACTGTTTTCGCAGGTTTTTTGAGAAATGCTGTTGGCATTTTGATTGGGATTCATTACATCTGTATATCAGTTTTGGAAGTATGGCTATTTTATGGTTATATTGGCTCTGCCTGTCCAGGAACAGAAGATATCTTTCCATTTTCTGATGTTCTTTTTGATCTCCTTCTTCAGAGTACTGTAGTTTTCATTGTAGATGTCTTTCACTTCCTTATTTACATTAATCTCTTAGTATTTAATTTTCCTTGGTGGTATTGTTTTCCTGAGTTCTTGCTGTGTGAATTCATTATTGGTGTACAAGAATGCAATTGATTTTTGTGTGTTGGTTTTGTATACAAGTATATTACTGAATTTAATTATTCTAAGAGTCTTTTGGTGGACAATTTTGGGTCTTCTATGTATGTAGAGGATCATGTCAACTGCAAATAACAATAATTTGATTTATTTCTATTCTATACATATCACTTTTATTTCTTTCTCTTGCTTGATTGCTCTGGCTAATGCTGCAAGTACTATATTGAAGAGGAGTGGTGATAGTAGATATTCTTGTCTTATTCCTGATTTTAGAGGGAAAGCTTTCAGCTTTTTCCCATTTAATATGATGCTTGCAGTATGTTTGTCATAGATGGCTTTTATCAGATTGAGATAAGGTCTTCTATACCTATTTTCTTCAGTGTTTTTTCTTTTTTTTTGTATTAAATTCTTTTATTGGTACATTGTAGGTATACAACACAATTACATTTCTCATTGGGAATTGTACCTTTACATAAT
>NW_004624801.1:2998407-3033306 GCF_000247695.1 Heterocephalus glaber
AATGTACCAATGATTAAAATGAATAATTGATAATGCAAAATAGGAAGAAAAGGTCCAAAGGGGTAGGGGAAATGGGAGGGGTAGGGGAAAGGAAAGAAGGGAAAGGAAAAATTATGAGAAATGGAAAAATTGGAAACAAAGTCTTTGTGAATTGGGAAGGGTGGAGGGGGTGAAGGGAGGGCAGGGAATGGGGAAAAAATAAGAACCAAGATACACCATGTAAAGGTAATGACAAAGGTAAATGTACTGTATACCTAAAATGTACCAATAAAGGGGGCCGGGGATTTAGCTTAGTGGTTTCAATGCCTGCTACGCAAGCACAAGGACCCAAGTTCGACCCCTGGTACCAAAAAAAAAAATGTACCAATAAAGGAATTTAAGGAAAAAAACAACAACAACAACAACAAAAAGCGATGATACAGCGCTTTTATGGGCCGAATTGAGACTCCCTTCCCACTACCTGAGTTTACATGTTGAGGTCCTAATGCCCAGTGTTGCAGAAAGCAAGCGTCTTTGAAGACAGAATCCTGGTAATTCAGTTAAAGTGAAATTCTAATCCCATATGGCTGGTGTCCTTATAAAAAAAAGGAGACTGGGACACAGACATCTAGAGGGACGATCACATGAAGACACAGGGAGAAGACGGCATCTGCTGACCAACGAGAGAGACATCAGAAAAACAACCTTGCCGACAACTTGATCTCAGACTCCCAGCCTCCAGAGTTGTGAGAAAACAAATTTCTGCTGCTTAGGCCACCCAGTGTGTGGGTTTTTGTTATGGCAGCCTGAGCAAATGCATGCTACATATGCCAAATTGCCTCTAGCCGGAGCCACATAAAAACACACTCTGAAATGACTGCCTAGCTCAGAAAATCGGGATGACTTTTTTTTTAAGAAAAGAAAAAAGAGAAGGGAATGGGGAAATTGCTATTTGAATGCTAAGACAAATATAACACTCTCCAAAAGCCAAAAATCTATCAAATATATCTGCCTGGCATCAGCCCCCTGAGCCAGGGCAGACAGTCTCACGCTGTCTGGACCAAGCCCTGTGCAGTGTACATTAGCTCCTCACTTTAACATCCATAATGCTAAAGAGCTCCTGGCAATTATTAATATTATTATTGAGCCCTTTGTCCTTCATGCACAAAATTTGCCATGGCACATTTCAATACCTACTCTGCTTCATTCCCATCCTTTCACTGAAGAAATCCGGGTTACAGGCCCCAGTTCAGAAAGGAGGGAGCAAAGCAACCTTCTGTTTAGCCTGAAGAGGGCTCCAGTGAGGGAGAAAATGTCCTGCTTGGCTGAATGGGGGCTAGTGAGGCAGAGAAGCCCAAGACTTAGAGCAGACTGGAGTCATGCAGCCATCTGGAGCGTGCAGCTCTTTGCCTTCCCAAAACAGACATAGCCACACACATAGATCCAAGATGTAGACAACCCCTGGCCTAATTTCCAGAATGTACTGGACAAGGTAATTTTCCACAGAAATGTACATATTAAAACGCTCTGCCGCATCCTGTATGATAGCAAAAGAGTGGAATTAGTCTACAGGACTATCAACGATGTAACAGCATGGCCAGTAGTAACAGGATGAGCTGAGCATGGCAGTGTAATCCCAGCTGACTTGCAATCCCAGCACTCTGGGAAGCTGAGGCAGGAGGATCACAAGTTTGAGGCCAGTTTGGGCAACTCAGTGACTTAATGAGACCCTGTTTCAAACCTTAAAAATTTTAGAAAGGCCTGGGGATAAAGCTCAGCACAAAAGCCCTGGATTCTGAGTTCAATCTCCAGTACCACACACACACACACACACACGCGCGCGCGCGCGCACACACACAAAAAGAATGAGGTGGATGATCTGAGAGTGTCCCATACAAACATGAAAAATGTATTTTTAAGTGCAAAACTGCAAGGTATAAAACAATGAATCCAGCATGGCTACATAAACATCATATTTCTAAAAGGAAACATAAGAAACTTGGCATAATGTTTATGGCCAATATGGGACTAAACCATAAAGGATTTAAAGTTGGAAGAAACAGTACTTTCTATTCTTAATCATTATTATGTTTGAATTAAAAGAAAGCTGGTTGGTATGGATGGGGAGGAATGAGAGGGACAGAAAGAGAGAATGGTAGTTCTAAAAGAACTTCTGACCGAGCTAAATCCCCAAATATCCCCAGCCTTGAAAATAGCTGATACCGTAAAACATTTGGCACGAGACATAAATAGCAAAGAATCTCATAAACGCTTTTCCCAGCTCATCTGCTGCTACCACTCAGGGCAGCTGTACTTCCCTCCCGTCGTGTGGCTTTTCTGCCTTTTCCTCTTGCTGAACCAATTATGGGGCATGATAACAGCCATACCAATATTATTTTTTAAAGGCTGATGTTTCTCACTAAATACCTATTAAACCAGTCTCCTTGCTCCAGTTACAGCAAGCTTAAGGGTAAATCCAGATGGCACAAATAATGCATATTCGGGCTGGATCTGCATGAGGCCAGTCATCAAATATCCATTATCGGTTTGAGAGTCCTCAGATGCCTGACACCCACAGGTGTGTCCAGGTGAGATGAGATGGCTGGGCACTCCTGGGCTCGGCGAGCCATCTTCTTGCTCCCCAGGAGCCAAGTTTGCCTCTGTATCTGAGCAGTTAGCAACAGCTAAGAGGGTTGCTTAGTAACCTGGTAAATGGGTGCACCTGGCATACAGGAGGGCCGGGACTGAAGCTCCCTCCCATGCTCTCCCCCCACCACTTAACCCCACATGGGCCAAAAAGACCCAGCAATCCCCAGGCCCTCCTGCAGAGCCAGCTCCTGGCCCTACCCTTGCCATTGAAAAAGGCCCATTATGGGCCGGGGATGTAGCTCAGGGGCACTGTGCCTGCCTCACAAGAGCAAGGTCCTGAGTCCGATCCCCAGTTCCCAAAAAAAAGGCCCATTGAAAGGATGACCCCTTTCTACCTCTTTTGATTGACAGGCACTGAATCTCTTCCCCCTCTCCACTTGGGTGGCTTTAAAGGTAAACAACTGGACAGAATAAAGTCTGGCCAACTTTGTCATCCTGTATAAGTCTCAGAATCAAAATTGCAAAGTCTTCAGAAGGGCACATGAGACCAAACACAGTATTGCTAGTGGAATCCACTGAAAGGTCTGTATGTCCCGGACTCAGCACAGAAAATGGCAAGATCTGTGGGTATATGGTGCCCACCCCCTGCACCCCCAGAAACAGTCCTTGACAACACTCTGAGGAAGGCAGTGCAGTAGGCACCAGCTCAGCTGTTCTGATTTGAATAGAAACAAGACGTGTGACTGGAGACAGGGGGCAGTATGTGGATTTAATGCCAGTATGTAGCATTTTTTTTTTCCTGGCTACAGCCCACATGGGAAATCATGGTGGGCAGTGAGGATTCATGGGCATGGAGAAGACATTCATGTTCTCCGTGAGTAGTATGCACAGGGCACTGAATCTGAACACAGATCACTGATTCGGGCTGTGGCTTGGCTGTTACTCTTTCCAAGGACCGGAAATGGGCTCACCCTACAGACAGCAAATATCCCAAATTAAAATGCCAACAGGGGAACAGAAAAGGGCACAGTGTCCCCTTCGATCGCTCCTGTGAAGATGGTGACCAGTCACCAACTTGTTCTCTCAAAGAGAACACCGAGTAAGCAGGGAGGAGCCCGCTAGCACCATCGTCTGCATGGTTTCTATACCTAAAGGCTTCCTCTACAGAAGGGGACATCAAACTAGGACTTCCTACATACATTCAAGGAAAAGGCAAACAGGTGACTCTCCCGATACTACCAAAATGTCCTCAGAGACAGTGCCTTGGGGCAAGGAGGGGAGGAGTCTGCCCCTGAGCCTGGGAGTAATGCATTCCATGACATCAGCAACTTCTCCAAGGGTAGCAGCCCACTTGGAATCTGTCCCACTGAGACCAAGAAACTGCTAACTGATTCCTTCCCCAGAGACACATTTCCTCTAACACAAGAGAGAAGGCATGACTCAGCTGTTGGTGTCTTTAGTTTTTCCAGCCCCAACAGAATCAGTGACAGACCCCTCCACAGTTTCCTAGACAAGCCAAAAAGATGAGAATCACATAAATAAAAAAGAGCACTCAGAGCTCATCAGAGAGGAGAAGATGGAGAGACAAATACCCACATTCTCTAACCCAGATTGGCCTCATCCCCATCAAAGTGACCCTGCCCACCTATCCAACTTGGAAAGAGGACCAGAAGGCGTCATTACTGCCTGCACACTAAACAGGCATTTTTGAAAGCACATGAGAACAAAGGCACCCAGCCAGAGCATCAGTTTAGCTCTAGGCAACAGTGGGGTGAGCAAGTAGGAGGGGCAGACAGAGCACCTGCCATCTCTCCCATCCTTCTCCCGTCAGCCCCAAGCGTGTACTGTCTGGCTCAGCCCAGCATCTGTGGCAGGGAGCTTGCCTGAAAGCTGCCCAGCGCTACCTATCCGGATGGAGAGCTCACTCTCAGGGAACAGCAGCGTTGGGCCCTCAGGATCTGACTTCTTCTTCATCAACGTGGAGTCTAGGTTCAGTGCCAGGGCCATCTGGGGGTCTTCTGCTGCACCCTGAAACAAGAAGCAGTAGTGTCACTGAAGCACCTCCACTCCACTCAGCCCCGATCCCTCTGGCCCACAGGTGCCCGAGGCTACTGGCCTATGTCTGCCAAGAACACCAAGGCTGGGCTGGGCCCTGGGCCGACCCGGCTTTCAGGCCAGGAGAATTAGGAAGATGACAAGCCTTAGGGGTAGAGGATTTTCAGGGCTCCCAAAAGCAAGATCTGAGGAGTTGGTGCTAATCCTAAAAATGGCAAAAAACACATCCTAGAGAAGATTGGGTTCTGCACACCAAATCCCTCTACACACTCATCACTGCTGGGTAACTGGCACAATGGACTTAGGTCCTGATCTTTCAAAGATGCCCATGTGGCTGGGTCATGTGGATGGCAGCCTAAGGGCAGGATGCAAGGTCAACATGTTCAGGAAGCTGCCATCTTCATGCTCCTCATGAGATCAAAGAAGGAGACTCAAACAGTGAGAGTTGCAAACAATACACACACACACACACACACCACATCACCTTTCAACGAGGTCACCCTTCCAGGTTGTCATAACTAGTTAATTCCACTGACTCACATTACCTAAGCAAAACATTTATCCACAGTATTTATTTAATAAATATTTATTGACCACTGACTTTGTGGATACTCAAAGAACAAGATCAAGTCCCAGCTCTTAGGAGCTCCATTCCAGTCAGCCACAATGGGCCGTGAGCTTCTCTCCCAAAGACACTGGAAGCCAGCCCTGCCCCACGGACCACTAAGAGCCCACAGGATATCAATGTGAGCAAGGGAGGCAGGGGCTCCACCAACTACACAAGCACCTCCACGGTCCTCCAATGACCTCAAAACCAAGAGCAGATGGTTTGCATCATCTCAATGGGCAAATGACAGCAGATGCTTCTTAAAAACCAGGTGTCATGGTCTACCCAGGGTGGTAGAAGAAAATACCATAAACTAAGTGGCTTCTCAACAACAGAAACTGAAGCTGAAGAAACAGCAGATCTCATGTTTGGCAAGGGCTACTTTCTTTTCCCTAGATAGCGCCTCTGTCTGTGTCCTTACATGGTGAAGGGGGCAAAGGGTCTCAGGTGTCTTCTGTTAGGGCACCGACTTCACTCAGTAAGGACTGTACCCTCATGACATAACCACCTCCAAAGGTCCCATGTCCTAAAGCCACCTTAGAGGTCAGGATTTCAGCAGATGCTACAAACACAGACTGTATAGTTCCAAACAAATAGAAGTTCTCATTTGAAATATGTGACACTAATATGAGAGAGAAGGCTTATAATCAAATCACAGAAATGCAGCCATCTATAAGAAAATACAAAAACTGCTTTCGTGCATTTCTTTCAGGAAGGAATTTCAGAACAAGTACGTCAGACTGTGTCTTACACACACACACACACGCACACAAATATACATATACACACCACACACTATATACACGATACATATGCATACCATACACATATGCAGTATTAATGCACAGCACACAACCACATATACACGCTTACCACACATACACACCACACACACTATACACATACCCCTTCTTGCTTTCTTATGGCATGATAACCAAGGATAAGAAAGAAACAGAGGCCTTATTTTATTATTTCTTTCCAACTACAGTGGTACCTTGGTTTACAAACTTAATTTGTTTTACGATTGGGGGAAAACTGCTGCATTTGTGTTTGTGTAGGGAAGATGGCCATGGTCGTGTTTCACTCACCTGATGCAGAGTTTGCGAACAGAAGCAAAATTTCGCCAATTGCTTTTGTTTTCAAACCATATTGTTTGTAAACAAATCATTCGTGAACTGCGGTATTACTGTGAATGCTCACAGTGAAGACATGAGCCCTTCCTTGTGTCTTCTTGCTGGTCTATAGCACTGATATTGTCCCAGCCCTTTATTTGCATGTCCTCCACAGTGCACTTTGATAAGGATGGCAATACTTCATTTCACCCTCATTAAAAAGGAAGAAAGCAGCCCCCACCCTGTTTGAGGGCACCCACCCTGCCCTCAGGTCCTCTGCAGAAGCCTGGGGCTCATTCTCCTGTCACACAGGGGGCAGCCACCATGCTGCATCATGGTCAAGGCCAGCACCACAGATGGACAGAAGCCTGGGCCCAGAAGGGCTTTGAGCAAGCCAGTCTCCCCCTGCAGAATCCGCCCCCAGCCACCCCTGAGTGACAGCTGGTGTCTCTGTGATGTGCCACGGCCCACAGAGCCTGGGCTTCTTGTTTATGTCTTTTAATTATTTCTAATTCTATGGGTCCTGCTGACATCTGAGGAGTTGCTGCACCATAAAAGACGCATCTCACTATGAATGTGTGTCTGCTGCCTTTCCTTCCTTTGTCTTCCTTCCTCTTATAATGTGATTGATGCATAACAGGGGGAAAGATATAGAAAGGGAGCCGCTTCATTACAGGAGAAATGCACAGCGTTCATAGGTATCAAGCTGCAACTGCATATTCAATTGGGACCTATTCTGTAAGATGTAGCTTGCACGGATCCTGGTTTTAATTTAGAAGAGTGGTTTTCAATCAACTGGGTATTCTGCACCCCTCCCCTAGACATGTGGCATTGGGCATTTTTAGATGTCATGACAGGTGTGGGCAGTCCTGCTGGTGTCTCTCGGGATACAGATGAAGGATGCTCCTCAGCACCCTACAATGCATTGGACAGACCTGCAGCAAAGCACGGCCAGGCTAAATATGAACAGTGCCAAGGCTGAGAAAACCCACTTTAGAAAGCTTTGGGATGCGCAGGACCCCAAAGCCCCCCTGTGTTATTACAGAGTAATGCTGGAAGCTCACAGACTCTTTTCACTGTTGTGACACTTTCAGAAGACAGCCTGCCTGCTCTCATGCAGTTAGTAAATTTTTAATTAAGCATCAACTGACTGTCAGAGCTGTTCCAGGTCCTAGCGATACAAAAGAGCCAAGTCCTATATCGTCATGAATTTTTCCTTAGAGAGAGAGAGAGGCCACAATAAACCAACCAAACCTAATAAGCTAGACAACAATGAACTAAAAAAGTAAGATGTTCAGGTAATGATACCATGGAGAAGAAAAATAGGTCATATTTATAATCTATAGCCATCTTCACACAGTAGCATTTTGCCAGGAGACAGTAGCGTTTCACACAAGCAAGACCGTGATTAAATGCAGACATTGTGGATTTCTTGGATTGAGATGCAGAGTGCAGCCTCTCTGGGAAGGTGGTGTTGGAGCAGAAATCTGAAAACGGGGGAAGAGTAAACATGGACATCTCCTTCCCTTCTGGATCTTTCTGCCACTTCATCAATCAATATTCTGTTGGTTGCACTGATTTATATCAGTGTTTTGGGAGGGACAGGGGGAAGAGCTCTAAGAAAAACTCACCCTAACTTCACTTAAAAGTTGCACTTTTAAAAGCTAGATCAGGATTCAGGGTCCTGCATGCACCTGTGCCTCCTCCCTCCTGCACCCACCACTGCCACGCCTGCCATCAAACATTCAGCCCTCAGACAGACGGGGACCTTGAATTTACAGAGGCAGCATGCACAATAGCTGAGCCGTGGAGTCTGCCACCCCATCAGGAGATGGATCGATGAAGAAAATGTGGTGTATATGTACACAAAGGAATATTATTTGGCCAAAAAGAATAAAATTCCTGACATCTGCAGAAAACTGGATAAAACTGGAAGACACTAATGTTAAGCCACAAAAGCCAGACACAAAAAGACAAGTACCACATGCTCTCTCTCCCTCTCTCTCTCTCTCTCTCATATGTGGAAACTAAAAGAGAAAGTCCATCTGAAACTAGAATCGTGATTACTAGGAATTAAGAAGGTGTGGGACACTTGTCACCCCCATAATCTCAGTCAGGCAGTGGAAAAGGAAGAATCTATTTAACCAGCGCACACTGTGTGCATGAATGGAGATATCACATTGAACCCTATTAATATGTATAATTCATATGTGTTAATTTTTTAAATTAACACCAGGACCAGGTGTGCAACATGGGTGCTGCAGAAGCATCTCTGAGGGATGCCTGGGACAGCTCCTCCTGTATCCTCATACCTGGCCATGCCCTCCACTGCCTTGACCTCAGCTACCTGTCTTCTGAGGCTCCCTTCAGACTCCCTGCTGGGCTTCCCCAGACTCCTCACCTTCCACTCTCAAAAGCTGGTGAGGGAAACAGAGAAATTTGTTCCACTGCAATCAAGGGCCAGCCCCAGTGGGAGATCCCAACCTACTTCGGTGGCTTCATGATGACATCCACGGCAGTGGGGAAAGTCAGGAGGCATCTGCTGGACAAAGTGAACCCAGACCATGTGGGCTAACACCACCGCTCTTCCTGGGAGCCCTGTATGCTCGCTGGCACCTACACAGCAGGCAGAGGGGCGCTGAAGCTCTTTACCTTCAACAAACACAGTGTCAGCCTGTGTAGGAGGGAACAGGACCCCAGGGGGAAAGTTCTTCCTTACATTCCACTCTTTCTGACTTGCTACTCTTCCTGATATTTCTGGGGCTAATTTTTTAAAAATATGCAATGTTTTTCTAGTCACAGGACCTCACTCAATCCTGGTAGCCAATGAGGTGGGCCAGGTGAGCGTGCAATCGCCGTCCAGAGTAAGTGTGACTGTACAAGCAGCTCCTGGCGTGCCATCAGAGCCCTGAGGGGCTGACGAGTTCCACTCCTCCCCCTCTCACCATCATGCTGCAGGTGGGTCACAGGAGCTCTGGACACAGCTTTGCGGTGCCCCCTTGCAGCTGCCAAATGTCAAAGTGCCAAACACACGGACCCTTTCCCGAGTTACAAGAATGGTCCCTCTCCTTGTCCACCTCTATCCCCTGAGTCCCTTTTCCTGCCCTCCCTTCCCCATCTCTCTCCACTTCTCCAAATCCAGCGCAGTACAGAAAGTCAAGAGTGGAGAGCAGGAAGCTGGAGCCAAGACCCAACCAGGGCCACAGGACTGGAAATGGTTGTCGCCTTGTAATGAATTGATATCATCACTGTTAGGACTATTATATGCATAGTTTGGGGCCAGTCCCTTGCTCAGAATAAAAACAACAATTTTCACCTACTCTGAAAAGGCCACACAAAGAAGCAGGAGCTGCATAGCACTTTCCAGAAAGGAAAAAGAGGAAGTGCAGAGAGGGGAAAGAGAGATTAAATGAAAAGAAGGCAGGAAGAAGGGGGCAGGGGTAGGAAAGGAGGTCTATAATACACCTTACATTAAAACAGAAAGAGCTCTGAAAACCGTATGTGCATATCTCCTTCCGAAATGAAATCCAGATTGTGTTCACTGTGGTTTACTGTTCCAAGCTGAAGAAAACAACTGGTGGTTGCTGATGTCTCCAGAGCCCCAGAAGAAACTCTTCAGTGAAGGAACAGGCTAGAATGTCTTAGGAGGGGTGCCGGGTCCCAAGGTGAAGACTAGAATGGCAAACTAAAGTCACATGCAGGGCACATCTGGGCAGATGTCAGCAAGTGCCAGCACTGCAGGCTCTGCAGCCCTCAAAACTCACTTCGGGCAGCTTACTGCACTTGCTCCGAGCCCCAAGAGCGACCTTCATTATGTGTCACGTCACCTCACTCTGGTTCTTCCCCACTGGGGTGTCTCGTGGTGACTGTCAGGGGAGGTGCAGCAAATCAAGCTCTGGTGCCCACAGCATGTGAGGGGCAAGCTGGTGCTTTCCAAACCCACAAGCACCTACTAATGGAGGGTCAGTAAACTTTTCCCCAGGCTTCACCCAACCGCTGGGGCCCCCTGAGAGCAGCATGTTTAAGTAAGATCTGTCAATAGGTCAGAACTCCCCAAGGAAGGGCGGAGAGAAAGGTTAGGGGACTAACTGGTACCCCCTGCCAGTCACAGCTAAAGCGAGGTGGGTGCTACACCCAGGAGACAGGAAACCTGAGACCTGGACAGAAGCCTCCCCGCTGCACACCAGGCATTGATGGAGGGGGTCTGCAGGCAGCCTGCCTCTGCCTCCTGTCAGCCTCGCTTTCCCGGACACGCAAGATGACATTAAATAACTAATGCCGTTTTTATGACTGAGAAGTTGCCATAATGAACACTCGCAGCACAATCTTAAATTATTCCACATAACAGCAAAAAAATTAAATGTCGCCCCGATCATCAGCCAGCACATGGGTGACACTTACATAACAGATGACCTTCTCTCTCGGGAGTCTTCCATGGCCCGCTGCCCAGGCCCAAGCTGGCCTGGGGTAACAAGCGGCCAGCCTCAAAGCAAAGGAGGACACAGAGTAGAGTAGATGCTGCAGCAAAAGGTACAGTTCGGACTCAGGCCCTGCTGGCAGGCCACTACTGTCCTCCTTGCCTCAGTTTACCTATATATTTGGGGTTCGTGGGACAGAGACAGGATCCTCAAGACAAGGAGAATGACAATTTCAAGCACTAGGTTCCTACTGGCTTTTGAAGTACAGCTCTTCTTGCCTTATGTAGACCACTAGGACTGCATCTCTAACTCGGCTCGGTCTTCTCCCCTTATAACAACAACATCACATCAAATCAGTACACCCGGTTTCAAAGCTTCACTTCATCTGTACTTGAGGCTTTGGACATCCTAGCTGAAGAAGCTGAGCTCCCTCCTCCAGGTAGCTCTCCTGTGCCCACTCAGCCCACTCTGGATCCAATGTGTCCCCTTCTGTCCTCCTCTGACATCCCAGAAATAGCTGTCAGCCTTTACCAAAATGCAGAGTAACTTTTCAGTACTTTTTGGCCACGTCAGGACGTTCCCCCAAACACTGTCAGTGTTCACAAATGCCACTGGTTTACCAAAATGAACTGCATACAAAATATCCAAAACACAGAGAACCAAGATCTGGGTAATCCTAAGAAAGGAAGGAGGGATTAGTTTAGAGGAGGGAAGAAAAACCTTCAATGAATCAGACACTCCAGCCAGTGGCAAAATACCTGCCTCTTTAGCCACTCCAGCTTCTGTGCTCCAGAATGTCATGCACAACCATCAATGTCAGTCTGAGACAATGTGAGCCCCTGCCCAAAGCTTCCATCTCACTCCCATTCCTGGTGGACAGAGTCACAGCAGGCAGCCCAACCCTCTCCCCACTAAGGAAAGACCTTTCCACGCAGAATCCCGGGATCCTCCAAGGCCATGTCTCCAGCTTCCTCCCCTCTCCCTCATGGCCACAGCCTACAGCTGCACAATGGAGCCAGTTCATTAAGGTCTTCTAGCTATATTTAATCTAGGTAAGGATGCTATCTATCTTTGGAGGGACCAAAGCTTCTCCTATTCCTGATGTGAAATTACTATTCATAATCAAGCCTATTTATCACATACTACGGATTTTAAAGCACCACACAGCTCTGCAAAGATACAACTCTGTGCAAAGACAGCCCTCTGACAGCCACTCCAGGGAGGTGCCTCAATTTTCATACTCCAAAGAGCTCAGTGGCCCCTAGCATGGGTGACAGAGAGACAGGGTCTTGGCAGAGTTTTCCAAACCCATTATGTTTTTTCTTTCAGCTCAAAATAAACTTTTCCTTGAAGTAATAGAAATCCAAAGAAATCCAAGTACCTAAATGTAACAACATATTTTCTTTCTCAACAATTACTTGGGGCTTTTAATCCAATCCTAGACATAGGCTTAGATGTCACTAAAACACACCCATAGAATCCACTTCAAACTTTTGCTGATTTCTCAACAGACAAACTCCAGCCACTCTTTCTCAGACAATTTTTTCTGATCTCTCCTGACATGAGTATATCAGATCCCTTCTGAAGTCCCTGAAAGATTTCTCTCCCCATAAAAAGCACGTATAAACCAGGTTTGGTGGCACATGCCCATAATCCCAGCACTCTGGACAGCTGAGGCAGGAGGCATACAAGTTCAAGCCCAGCCTGGGCAACTTAGCAAGAACCTATCTCAGAATAAAACATGAGAAAAGGGTTGGGAATTTAGCTCAGTGGTTCTACCACCTGCCTCGCAAGCAAAAGGTCCGGAGTCTGATCCCCAGTACCAAAAAAAAAAAAACATGAGAAAGGGCTGGAGATGAAAAAGAAAGTACATGTATGTCAGAATCTACTGGTAAGGTAGCAAACCACTCCAAAGCTTGGTAGCTTCAAACAATAATCAGTTATTACTGCTCTCAGTGCATGGGGCTCACCCGTGCACCTGGACAGGGGTGGCTCATCCATAGGCTGATGGTCTGGTGTGGCACACTCATCTAGCAGCCAGCAGGCTGTGGGCCAACAGCTGGCTGGCTGTTGGCTGGGAAACACTGATTCTCCTCCATGAAAGCTGCTGGTCCTCCAGTGGGCTAAACTGAGCTCATTTATGAACTGCATCCAAAGTCAAGCACTTGCCAAGTCTCTGCTTACACCACGTTTGCTACCGTACCATGGACCAAAGTGTGTCAGTGGCCATCAGACTGAAGGGGGACATAAATTAACATTCTTCTTGGGAGGATCTTCAGGGTCACAGGATCAGAGTATGGATGCCAACAGGGGAAGAGTTTGTGGCCATTTGTAACCTCCTGCAGCACAGATACACGGACATACAAACTGCTGCATGCAATGTGAGGAGCTCTGCGGATCTCCTGCAGCTCCCCATGGACTCAGACTGCTACTCTAGCTTAAACCCACAAACTCTTTCACCTAAAACAGGGCTTCTCCCACAGGGACACACTCTCAGAGGTCTTAAAACTGTATTAGAATTTTTTAAATTTTACATTTTCACTTAAATGGTATTATAAAGAAAAAATAGTATCAACTCCCCCACTGCTGGATTTCAGTGCATTTGTGTTTGCAACTGAGTGGGCATGAAGTGATGCTTCCTTAATTGCTGAGAGGTAAGGAGAGAAGCACAGGGGCTTCACTGGAGCCAACGGCAGGCCATCTGACTCCATGGACCCCTTAGAGGTGATGGAAGTCTCCAGATGGTTCTAGAACTGCACTGGAGGGGCTGGCTCCATCCAGCAGCTTTATGGAAGACAGCTGCCAGGACTCAAGGGAACTGGTCACAGGAGCCAGGACTACTGGCACCCTGCAACTGGTGGCTACTTCCAGCAAAATGTCCCCTGCCACATCACAGAAATATGGCTTTTTTTATCTTATCAATTTTTTGGTTTTGATTTGTACTGACAAGTCTTTGCTTTGGGGATAAATGAAGAGCCAAAAGCATGAGGCCCAACTTATAACCAATTTTATGCTTGCGCATGTTTGTGCTTATAGATGCATATTAAATGCTAGAGTAAAAATGGCTTGAGTTAACCTTGGATATGTGTGAGTGTTATTTCCCTTAAAGTAAATGGATATGCCAGTCAGATAGAAAAATATAGGGGCCTGCAGCTTGGAACAAGAGAATTCTCGTCCTCTCTGCTTCCCTCAACTGCCAAACTACAGAAATTCTTGTTTTTAAATTAGGTTTTAATACAAAGAACATTAACAGTCCCTTGTGGCCTAATCACTGTTTTTCTGTGCTCCAAAATACGGTAAAACTGCTGAAGCTACCATTTCTCTGTGCTTCCTGGAGGCACTGTCACCTGCTGACCTAGATGCTTCGTAGGCCTCTGCATGTGGACAAAAATCTCCTTCGTGACTCATTTTGCTCTAAGCCCCACAGTTCCCTGCAGGATGAGATTCTTCCAGGGAAAGGATTCCTTGGACAAATGTACTGGTGAAGCCTACACACAAGCAGAAAAAGACTCAAAAAAAAGAAATCCCACAGCAAAGCACCCAGGTTCAAACCTGTTAATATTCAGCAGATGAAGCTTTAGGGTCCAGTGTTCAGAGCAATTCTATTCTTTGTTCAATGCCCAGAATAGTGAAGAAAATATTTCTCACACTGGAACCTGACAATTTTATCTGGGATTGGGGTTGGGAGGAAGGTGGCAGAGCCCTTGGCCTCAAATATACTATCACCTGCACAGATAAAGGTCTGTGTGTGTCATCCTTAAAGGAGAATTTATCATACACATGTATTTAGCCCTTGGAGTTATACCAGCCAGAGATTACAAAACCAATTATTCTATAAAACCCAGCCCTTCTCTTCTCTCAACCACAGTTTACATGAAGAACAAACAAACCAGCCGCTGTATTACCAGTGCTGAAAAAGAGATCTTCATCATAGCACTGCCCAGGAGAAAAGCTAAAGTCTGGCGCCTCAGTGGACCTGTTCAGGAGACCTGTTTCCATAACCTCTGGTAAGGAGTCAGGACTGGGGAAACTAGGCAGAGAAAATGGATAGGTTTGGTAAGAAATACACCTGGTGTCAACCCTAAAATTACAGAAAGCACATCTGCCTGCACAAACTCTCTGGTCTCTAACATGCTTGGCCTCTGACGTGCTTTCTCCCACATTACCGCATCTGCTCCCCAAGGTCTCCTTGTGATATAAGCAGACAGGAGCATCTTCACTCCTGTCCTGAGCTGAGCCATGGCTCTCCCCCTACCCCTCAGAAGGCATGTGTTGAAGACCTACCTAACCTCCAGGACCTCAGAATGCAGCTGTATTTGGACAGAGGGTCTTGAAAGAGGTGATTAAATTAAAATGAGGTTGGAGGGGCTAATCCAGTATGAATGGTGTTCTCATAAAAAGAGGAAACTTGGACACAAAGACACAAGTTGAGGGAAGACAAGGTGAAGACACAGGGACAAGATGACCACATAGCCAGCAAGAGGCCTGGGCACCACTTTCCCTCACAGCCCTCTGAAGGCACACACTCTGCTGGCACCTTGGTTTCTGACTTCCGGCCTCCAGAATTGTGAGAAAATAAATCTATGTTATTTAAGCCACCCAGTGTATGGCACTTTGCCATGACAGGCCTAACAAATAAATACAACTGCTATTTCACATTTGCTGAAACCAAATGAGAGAAACTAATGACTCACCTTACATCATACTATGAATGAGAGGCACAGTGGGATTTGAACTCAGATCCTTTGTGTGCCAAATCCCACCACTCCCCTGGCACCATGCTGCTCCTGGTGGGCAATCAGCAAGATACAGAGACAACTGGAACTTCTGGAAGTAACACCAAGCTGGGCATGGTGGCACACACCTATCATCCCAGCACTCTGTGAGGCTGAAACAGGAAGATTAGGTGGAACCCAGCCAAGGCAACTTAATGATGCTCTGTCCCAAAATAAAATGGTTCAATATGAGGCCGTGGGCTCAATCCTCAGTACTGCGAACAAGAAAAAAATAAGTTTCACAGACATGGACCCACAGGGCAGGTGTGCTTATGTCCACAGAGGCCTCGCTCAAGCTATGCGCCACTGCATTCAGCAGAGAAAGCCTGTTGTCTGCTCTGGACAGCAATCAGCAACCCACTGGGTGTGGCCCATGTCGCTGGTCCTGGCAAAATCCCAGAGAACAGAGCCACACACTTGAACCTGTTCTTGGCCTATATGTGGCTGCACACACAGAGAAACTCACCGCCCTACCAACAGATGAAGCTAACCCAAGATTCCCATACTGAAAACTAGGCCTGTAGGCTACAAGAGAAAAACCAGCACATATTACTATTGCTGTTAAAGATGGCATAGAATGAAAGACGGTAGGACAGAGTTTGGTCTTCCATAGATCATGGTGCCATGGGAGACATCAGAGGGCTCAAAGACAAGCATCCGTGACACAAGACCCAGAGGCAAATATGAGCCTTAAAAATGTCAAGATGGCCTCAGGCTTGGCAAGATATTGCCTGCAATCTCCTGGGCAGAGGCTTAAAGTTTGCGCTAGGGAGGCAGGGTGTTGGTACCAGGGCCTGGGATGTGAGGAGGCCCACACTGCCCAGTGACTCCCTCTCATCCTCAAGGTCAATGTCCTCCTTGGCCAGAGTATCTCCCCTTCCTGGACCTCGACCTCCAACTCAAACCTCCAACTACTTCCGGAAATGGCTTTTCTGCCTCCTGGTAATTGCTCCCTCCCAGGCTGAGGCAGACAGCTTCCTAAAAGGAATTGCTCTTGAGTGTATTCAGCCCAAAGCCAGCCCTGGAAAGGGTGGAATTGAGTGGACCGGTTGGTGACTCAAAAGAAGCCAGGAGGGGAGGGAGACCACCTTTTGGTGAAATGCAACTCTGTGCATTTGTACGCAGAGGAAATAGTTGGAAATGGTATGCAAACCACTTCAATGAAAAAGTTGTGCCTTTGAAAAGTATATTTGATTTAAAAAAAAAAAAAAGCAGGGCTTTATCCACCGCATCATTCCTCTTGGCGCAGAATTAATTATTCAACTTATCTGGGCTTGATTCGGACTTGGAAGCTGAGATGGTATTGAGGGGAGGGAGCTTGCTTCTAAAGGAATGTTTTCCTGGTTCCTGCCATGGGTATGTGAGGACTGACATCTGTGCTCTCTTCTCTCTGTCCTAAGCCCAAATTCTAAAGCAAACCATCAAGCACAGACAGACACCACGCCTGGATAAGGCTCCCAGTGTAGTGTAACAGACTACCACAAACTCAGGGGCTTTAAACAGTCTCACTTCTCATCTCTGTTCCCATGGTTGAGGTCTAGGGGTGGGTTATCCTGGATCCCCTGCCTAGAGTCTCCTGGGTGGAAATCAAGCCTAGTGCAGGGGCTGGGATTTCATCTGAGGCTTGGGGTCCTCTTCCAAGGCATTGGTTGTTGGAAGAATTTGATTTCTTACAGATGAAGGACTGAGGTCCCCATTTTTTTGTTAGTGTGTTTCTGATACATTACAGTTAACATTTGTGTTGAGAAAGCTGTATATAGATAGCATTCCTTGATCATTTTCTATCCCTTTTTCTTTATTCGAACATGTTTTCGAAACATAATGAATACATCCATTGCAGGAAATTGGTGTATATACACAAGGAACCCTTTTCTCTTCCTGGCCACCAGCTTATGATGACTCTCAGCCCCTAAGGCTCCCTTAGGGTCTCGCCTCTGGACCCCCTGCACAGGCATCCACACCATGGCCACTCCCTCCTGCAAGGCCAGCAGGAGCCTTCTGTCTTCTCGGGTCTCTCTGACCGGCGGGGACACACACACACACACACACACACACACACACACACACACAAGCGACACCGGCAGTCATTCACTGAAGGTGATGTCAACGACCCAGGGTAATCTTCCTCCAACTGGGGTGTATGCAAAGCCAACAGTCACCTGTGGCAGCAGTGGGGCCCCATGGGGGCATCAGGAGACATAGGTAACGGGAAGATGTAGTTCTGCTGAGTCTCTGAGGCATGGACTCCAGGCCCACAGGAAAAGCCCCAGTGTCCCAATTCATCAGTAGAAGCCAGAAGGTGGGTGGTCCCGAACCCTGCCAGACAGAGGCAAAGGCTCAGCCACCCTGGGGAAGAAACCTCGGAGCCTTGGGGCCAGGTGATCCCTTATACACAGAGCCTTGCAGTCTACCGTAGGGGTCCACAAAAATGTTTTCTAGCAAGACTGGACATAGCTCAATGTTACAGCACTTGCCTAGCATGCACAAGGACCTGGCACTAAAAAAATCCCCAGCACTGAAAAAACAAAAACAAACAAAGATGTTTTCTTTTTAAATCAGAAGAAAAAAATGAATATATAATAATAAATTCAGCCTGGATTATATTCTTTACAGCAACACCGCTATTAAGATATGGTTTTTCATCTTTCTGTGTGTGGAGGAAGAGACCCCAGAAGACAAAAGCTCATAGGAGTTACAAAAATCCACAGAGTGTCCTGGTCACTGTGCCCTCCCTTCCAAGGCCCACATGCACTTTCCAGCTCCATGGTGACTCCCAAGGGCAGCTGAGCCTCTCGCAGAAAGGGAAATGTGTCTGAGCCACAGTCCCACGAGGCTGACCTTTGGACTCACCATGGTGAGTGTACTAAGTGACAGATCAGAACAGTTCCCAGGCCACTGCAGGGCAGTGTAAACATGCTAATTCATTTTATGGTGACAAATTAGCTTAAAGTTAAAAACTCAGGGCTAATAAAGCCAATTCAACACACTGCTGCAGGCTCCACCCACTGATGCTACATGCCTGACTGTCTATCTGGCAGCTTGTGCCGTTGGTGGTACATGTGTGACTATCCCTTGCTGCCCCATGGACAGTCACGCATGTACTGTATCACCAGTGGTTCAGAGCCCCCAGGCCGCAAGACATATGAGTTATGGCCCTGTCACGAACATGTTAATCTCTGGATGGGGCACTTCGTTTTGGGGGGGGGGGGATCTATGGTTACATTGAATCACCCCCATCAACCACCCCACAGCTGTAAACTGATGATCATGGCGGGGTAAGGATTGGAACAAAGTCATTAAAATGCTTCTCAAATGCTAGAAAACAGGCCCAAAGCTATGTATTATCACAATATCAATTGGATAATCATCCTGTTTCAAACGGAGAGAGAGAAAGAAGAAATGGAAGTACAAGCCTACACACTGGCATGAGCAGGACATTCCATGTTTGGAAGTATTCATGTGAGATGCTTGGCCATTCATGTGCCAGAGGATAGAGAAATATCAGCCAGAGATGCCATGGTGCAGGAAAGCATGAGGGAGAGGAAAAACTTCGGGTGGTAGAAGGATACCAGGATGGACGACCAGTGAAAGAACCAGAGACAGCTACGGATCTCTCTTGACACCCCAAGGGCTGAGGACCCTGAACGGAGAGGAAGTTCTGCTGATAACATTCCTGCCTTTGTCACTTCAACTCTTGTTCATAAATTTGGGGAAGTGAGACTGGATGTCCCTAAGGCCTGTTCTATGCCCAACTGCCCATTATTCTACAAATTGTTACTTCTAAAGAAAGATATAAAGTCCCACTCCAAGAAAAGGGGATTCCTTCCCCCTCTTCTCCCTATCAGTTTCCAAGCTGCTTATACTAGTTGCACCATGAGAGAAGGGGTCCATGGCTGGATAGTGGACCTTCATCCAGCAGGACCAGGGTGACAAGCCCAGCAAGGGACAACAGAGCATCCAAAGGAGGGCATGGCTGCAGCTCCACTGGCTGAGAGCAGTGCTTCCTTTTCTGTTCCTCCTAGGCACATCATGCACAGTGGGCTCAGCAGCAGAAGACCACCCAGGCTTGTTAGAGGGTTGATTCCCAGACTCTCAGGCAGGGACTCAAATTGAGAAAACTCTGTATTCGCTTTCCAGCACTGTGACAAACATCTGAGATTAAACAGATTATAAGGGGGAAAGATGTATTTTGGCTCATGGTTTCAGAGGGTTCAGTCCACTGTTCCCTTGGGTAAGGCAGAACTTCACGGTGAGAGGACACAGCAGAGGAAGCCTGTTCACCCCATGGCACCCAGAAAGCGAAGACAGAGCAAGGAAGGAGCAGGGTCCCAGTATTCCCTTTAGTGGACACAATGTCTTTATTTTGTCCCACAAGGCCCCATCTCCTAAAGGTTCCTGCACCTCATAGAACCAGAGGCTGACGACCTCTCCTTCAACACATGGGCCTTTTGGCATACTTATCCAAATGACAGCACTTTCACACATGCTAGGCTCCCTTCTTTCGTCCCTGGGTCTCTGTCTCATGAGCATTATCTGTCAAGAACTACTATCTCCAAGCCACATTTGGGAGCTGAGGAGACCCATTCGGGGAAAGATGGAAACATTGGGAAGTGCCAGTATTTTCAGAAATCCATAGATCTGCTAGAGGGAGATACAGCTTGTTACTATTAGAAAGTATGTGCTGAGATAAAAATGCATATGCAAGCATGTTGGGGGGGGGGTCCCTTTTATCTGGAAGACCCAGATAATGAACACACCATGACATTCATCCTAAAAGTGCCCTCTACATCAGAGTGGCCTCCCGGGAAGCAGGTGGGAGGGCTATGCATCTGTGGTTAACTTGGGCAAAAAAAATGACAAGCTTCCTTTCCCAAGTAAGAAAAATAAATCATTGTGGAAAATCCCAACAGCCAAAGGAAAGAGTCCTTTGCAAAACACACAACCCCAGGGGCAAGAGGTCCCGATTGCTTTTCTCCCACAAACATCCTCGGGTGGATTCCCACCTTGCACCTTCCGAGGCAATGTGCCAGGCCAGTTAACCAGCCACCATGTGCAGGGTCCCCCAGGAGGCTCAGCCACCACCTCCGCCACAGATCCAAGGCAGCCTCCCTCTCTGCTGCTTGGTTCTTTACCACCTTACCTTTTGCCTGGCCTCTGTGGGGGACACATTCACCCCCTCTCTCCTCCTCTTGACAGCAGCATCCCTAGCCTGACAGGGGCAACCTCCTACATGGAGGCCTGGAAGCAACTAGGAAGAGAAAGAATGAATGTGCTCCCTTCTGGGCCTGGAAGACAATGTTAACTGTTGGTACCAGGAGCAGATGGGTGTCCAGAAAACAGACTGCTGTTCAAGAAACTATGAGCTGAGGAGGAGAGCAGGAGGATAACACCAGTTGCAGAATTTAGAGGCTATGCTGCATGAAGGTAAACATAGAGACCTCTCAGCTCAGCACAGGAAACAAACACCCAGAGTCCACCCGTGTGGGACCAACTCATTGGGAACTAGCTTCGGGGTGATCTCCACCCACCTCTCCTCATTTCTAAGACCAGGACAGTTGTGTGGAGAGAATTAGGTAGGAGTCAGAAGGGTTATAGGTCATGTGGAAGGAAGTGACAAATGGCCTATCAGCTCCCCTAATCCAGCCAGACTCCCATCCATCTACCTCAACCAAGGGTGGTACCTGGCTTGTAGTGCAGGTAGTAGACTGAGCAAGAAACCACACAGCATCCACAGATACCCTGCTTTCCACACAGGCTTGCACTTTTGATCACTGAGCCCCCCACATCAGCCCATGGGCACCCATATATTACAGAACCCTGCACGCAGGACACAGAAGGAAAGAATATTCACTTCTACTATCTCAGAAAAATGCACGCATCAGAGATGTTCACACAGAGCGAGACATGACAAGTCTCGCCCACAAAATATTCTGCACACAGGCTGAGGACACAATCCCTGGGCCCCCCAAGGCATTAACTGAAAAGAAAGGTTTTGGTTTTCTTATTTTTTTTTTATTTGTCCTTGTTGTTTTGTTGATGACTTCCACAGCCAGTCTTGATCTGCCCTCTCCATTCCCAGCCTGAGTGGGAGATCAGAGTCCAGGAGCCTCCCATCCCAAATCCACAGGCTCATGTGTCACCAGGGGAAGCCAGTGCCACCAAAGGACAGGACACAGCATCCTGGGTTCTGGGAGCACAGGGCCCTCAGTGACTTTTCCCACAGAACCATCCTTCAGGAATGTGACCGCCGGAAGGTTATAGGGCTAGCATTTGAATTGGAGCCCAACCATCATGGCCCAGGCTAAGAGGAAGGATGGAGGGCCAGCTGGTCCCCAGGGGATAAGACCGAGCCCATGACATCCGGAGGGGAGAGGCGCGGAAGATACATTCCACTTCAATAGTCCACTCAAAGAGGACAAAACAGGACCCCTCCGGAGGACAGAGCACCCACCAGGGACCTCATTATGTTCTCTCCTCCTCTTGCCTCCCTCGCACACAGACACCCATAATTTCTAACCCTATGTATATACATTTTCAAGAGTTGTAAATGAATACATAGAGAATAATCCAGAAGCCACCAAACTCATCCCCCTGGTCCCCAGAGAAGAAGGAGCATTCACAATAGACACTCCTCAAGGAGAATGTTGGTCTCATCAATAATATTTTTAAAAGCCATGAAGCCTGGGGGGCACGCGTGACACTCAGAGGCTGCTGTAAGGAGGGTGTGTCCACCACATGCAGACCGGCCTGCCGGGGAGCTCAGCAACTCCTCCTCCAAGGCAATCACCCTGCCAGGAGCTGCCAGGGGCTGGTTCCAGGGAAGGCGAGGCCCCGTGAACCTGGGCTGAGGCCCCCCAGCCCCCTCAGAGCACTTATCTTTTGCTCAAATGATTTTTGAAAGTCCCCAATTGTTCAGCTTTTAACTTTCCAACAATGCAAAGGCCAGTTTTAATAAAATAAGTGAGGAAAATAATTAATAAGCAAGCCAGGGTCATTAGGTGGAGTTAGATCAAAGCCATCAACAGTGTACAGGAGGGAAGATCAAAATATACTGTGAATGTTTAAATTCTAAAAACTGTATTATAGTAAAAAAGTGCATTGCCATTAATCCTCCTCAGGATACTCCCTCTGGCTTCGAACACACTTCTCCCATTGTTCTTGCCTCTTTCTGAAGCAGTTCTGGAAGTCCTCTTTTGTGAGCACCTTTACAAAATTTGATCAAATATGGAGAACTCTGCTGCTGCATGTCATCCAGCAGAAAAGCAGCCTTGTAAAAACATTACAGTGCCCTCATCTACCTATTCCCTGAATCAGGCACTGTGTGACTTCCAGCTCTTCACCAAATCAAAATGACCATGAAAGAGAAACATTCTGAATCAATTCAGGCCGTGGAGGCAGCCATGACACCGCAACTGAGACACAAACAGGACTTCTTCGAATTCATGCCTCTGTTGCTTTGGGCCAGGAAACATGAGCTCGCGAAGGTGACAAGCCCCTCCAAAGCAGTGGCGTCTGAAAACAAGCACATTACACTGACACAGACTTAGCTTTTCATGCTGAATTGAAAAGAATTATGAGTGGGCGTGGGGTTGAGAGTACCAGGGACAGAAGCTTCGAGTGGGAGGAAATGTACAAGTCTCATCAGCTTCCGGTCTACATGGAAAGCCCAGACCTTGCAGTCTCCTTGGAGGCAAACTTGCTAATGAGAATTGAGTCAGCTGAGGTAGACCACCATTCACCCCGGAAGACTCTTGTGTTATGCCTTAAAGCCCACTAGGGGATTAGCTAAGAGGACAGAAATGCAGGGGGCCCTGGACGAAGGGACATGTAAATCCTGGGGTCACTTGGTGCTCTAACCTCCCCAGAGGGCAAGAGGAAGCCTGCCCACTGGAAGCCAGGCAGGGAACAGTGGAGACTCATTGCTCCTGAATGGGCTCCTTCCAGCTGGCTTCACAGGCACCCGCGTCCTCAGAGCCTGACACTTGGGGCTCCATTGCACCTCTGCTGCAGGTTGGGACAGAGGATCCCTGCCACCTTGCCAGCTCCCATGACACGGCTGTCTGTCTGCAGGACTGTCCTTGCACTGCCAGATAGCGTGTCCCAGAGTGTCCTTCCTCCAAATTCCCCAGACCCCTTGTTTCTCATGTGCTGTGCTTATGGATCAAATCTCCGCTCTCTCCTCACAGCAGTGATCTCTGTCCCAAAGGGAGAAGATAAAATGCAAAGTAAGAACTGACTTGCTATGGGCAGTAGGATGACAGATTTGGGGATGGCTGAGGATGGAGTTAAAATGAGACTCTGGTAGCCAGTTATCTTGAGAATCTCCTCACAGAAATAATCAAGTCTGTATTCACCCACCTCAACTAACACACCCCCCCACACACACACACAGGGTCATGCACACTTACACACTCTCTGAAAAATCAGTATATGGGGGGACAGGCAAGAAAGCATCTTTGGGTGATTTCTCAGACCCACCTCCCACGAAAATACCACAATGCCCCCATTTAAATGCAAATCTCAGCCCTTTGTCTCCACCCCCTCTCCTGGCTGAGAGTATAATTTCTCCTCTTTCCCATCCAGATGGAAAGCAAACAAAAACCATGCGAGGGACCCCAAGCAGTGATCAGTAGCATTCCAAGTAAGTACGGCTCTGACTGGAGCTTGAACAAATGTGAAGGGAGTGGTCTGAGCCCTGTCGTCCATCCCGGAGGGAGGAGAGCTTGAGGGGTACCCCCCAAGACAACCCAGTTACAAGCATGTGGCTTCCAGCCCCTCCCCACTACACATCTCACCCAAACCTGTTTGCAGTTTATTAAAGAAGAACCACAGACCTCCATCTTAGCCCCCCGGGGGGACAAGATTTTATCTAAAAAGCATCTCTGATTTGCAAAAAGGAGCCCAGAGTTCCACTCCAGAACAAAGCATGTCTGCTGCAGGTCCAAATTCTGCTTCCAACCTGTCTGAACCTGAGCTTCTCTGTACAATAAGAATAAAGACAGTGTGTGTCACGATGTCAGCAGGACATGTGGCACATGATAAGCCCTCAATTGACATTAACTACTTAATTCATCATCACCATCATTAAACTACTATTCCTGGGGCTGTCTTTGTAGTGAAAGGAGCAGGAAAGGAAAAGGAAAAAGGACTCAGAGGAGTTGTAACAAAATCACAGCCACACAAATCCAGGTGGGTGTATAAAAGTGGATTCCACAGTAGAACATAGACTTTGTACAGTAATTAGCACCACTGCTTTCTCACTTTGCCATGGATGACAACCATCCTGGTTGGTCACTTTAAAAAGATTAAGGGTGAAAATCAGTGGGCAGAGGTGGGAGGAAGAGTCCCCAGCCAGGCTTGGGCATCAGAGTATAGATTGCTCCCCCACCCTTCCATTTGATAGATTCGTTCTGTAGCCTCCCATCCAATCATAAGCCTAATATTTACCCAGTGGAAGCAGTATTTGTGTACGTTGCTGTCTAAAATCCAATAAGTATGGAGACACAAAAGAGACTGGTTGCTTAAGAGGCATGAGGGTAAACACAGCCAGCTCTTTAAAGAGCCATTGAGCTAATCAATACCTTCTCCCATTTCCATTCCAGGTCCTTGGGCCAACAACGGAGACTTAATTATTTTCCATCATTACAACCCTTGGAGAAGCTTAAAAAGAAAAGGTCGCTATTTCTCAGTTAATTATTCTCCTCTATTTGCCAAACACAGATTATTTCCTGGGGTCCATGGGGGCTTGCTTCCCAGACAGTAGCGACCCAAGACAGCCCATCCTAGGCCTCTTGGAGCTGGCCTTAAAAATGAGATACTGTTCTGCCATGGGGAGCACTGTGGTCATCGAATCTGATTCTCTGGCTCAGGCCCCACCTTCTCTGCCAAGGTCAACTTGTGGCCAGACCTCCAGTTGGACATTTTTTTTGTCCAGAACTCAAAAATAAATACCAAGGCCTGTGGTAGGTCGGGCAGGAAGGAAAAGGATGCTGTGGGCTGGTTGGTACCACGATGAGCCCCCTCACCCTGACTCCTCCACAACCGCCACTGAGCCCCCTCAGCGTGGGTACCATGAGGCCCACTGTGGAGACCTCCAAGCCTCTCTCTGCTTGTCCTGTCCTTAGGGAACTTGAAGGAATAGTAACACAGAAAAACTACAGGAGCCCTCGCCTTGTGCAAAAGTCAGTTCAAAGAACTAGACTGATAATAATAGATTGATTAGAAGGAGCAGAAAGCCCTATTACTGGAACCTAAATGCATGAAGGGTTTGTTTGTCTAGCTCAGCAAGAAGGCCAGAGGTCAACAATCCAGCTGGCACTGCCAGGGGGAGCTGGGTACCATGACGTTCATCCTGTCACCCTTAGTGATGGCTACTGGGCCCCAGGTGCTGCCTCACTGTTCCAGGAAGGAAGAGAGGGAAAGAACAAGGGGAAAGGGGAAGCTTCCCCCAGTGATGTCTGCCAGCCTATCACCTGGCTTTCCCTGCTTGCAAGAGGGCCAATAGACTGAGGATTTACAGCTGTGTGCATGGCTAGACCAATGAGAACTGCAGTTTTGCTAGACAGGAGCAAAGAGTAAGTGGATATGAGGTAGGTGTCACGGTCTGACTGTCTGTCTGTGTCCCCTCTAAATTCATACTGTAAGATTCTAACTCTGAGGTAACAGTATTAGGGTATAGAGACTTTGGAGACTGATTATATCTGAGATTAGTTTCCTTAAAAACAAGGCTTAAGAGAGATCCTCTGCCCCTTCCACCAAGTGAGGACACAGAAATGGTGTCCTTTACAAACCAGGAAGCGGGTCCTTGCCAGACAAGTTTGAGGCATCTTGATCCTCAACTGTGAGCAATAATTTCCTGTTGTTTATAAACAGCCCCAATGGACTAAGACAGTAAACGTCAGCTCAGATGCTGTAACAAAAATAGAAAGTTAATGATGACTAACAAATGATGGACAATTATGTTTTAGGTAAAATTCCAGATAGTTGGTCTATGGCAGGTCTGAGGAATAGAACAGGTATCAGCAAAGACTGAGGTTTTAAAGAGTAAAAGTGAACATGATAAATAATGTCTTAGTATTCTTAGGAAAATTAGCTACTAATTTAATTATTAAATTAACTTATTATTATTTTAAACGCTTAGCACCCCTGAAAAGAAAAAAAAATCTCGAGGACCCTCCAGGGGTTCTCCACGCCACACTTTGAGAACCACCACTGTGAGCCGACGCCTCTTAATAAATGAACATAGGTGTGCCGACATCACAGCTAACAAGTTAGCACTCACAGCTCATCCTAATTTTCTACTCAAAAATTTAAAAAAAAAAGGTAGTAACTGACACACTAGGGGAAATGCTAGTGAAAAAAATACCCTAGGGAGAAAAGTCTTAAAACGCTCTTCCCTGCTCCCCAGGACCAGGACTGGGACCAGAACAGGACAAGCCATCAGTCCCACGATGGAAGTGTGTCAACAGCAGGCTGGGTGATCACCTCTCACCTGGGTGATCACCTCTCTGGGCCTGATCTACTCCCAGGAGCCCTTAAAAGCAGAGAACTCTCTCTGGTGACGGCAGAGAGGGAAGTCAGAAAGGCTGGGAAGACAAGGCGTTGATGTTCCGTGGCTGGCTTGAGATGGTGCTGTGCCAGAGGGAATATGGACAGCCTGATGGCTGTGAGCTCAGCCCTGGCCAGCAGCCACCCAAGACCCAGGGCTGAGCTTCTACAGAGCCACTGGATTCCACCTGCCAGCAGGAATGTGCTACCGGGGGGCTGCCGGCTCCAGACGAGAACACTCTGCAACATCTTGACTTTACCCCTAACAGAGATGCTAAGAGAGAACCCAGCCATGTCCTCCCAGACTTCTGGCCTACAGCACTTTGGGCTCATGAACAGGTGCTGTTAAATCCAAACGTGATGGTGCATGCCTGTAATCCCAGCACTCTGGGAGGCTGAGTTAGGAGGATCACAAATTTGAGCCCAGCCTGGGTGATTAGCAATTTAGCAAAGCTCTGTCTCAAAGTAAAGGCTGGAGATGTAGCTTGGTGTGAAGGCCCTGGGTTTAATCCCCAGTACTGAAAAAAAAAAGAAAAAGGAAAAAAAAGTAGGGCAGGAATGCTATTTAAAGCTACTGCATTTGTGGCCATTTGTACACAGCAAGAAAAAAAAACCTATTATTTCAGGGCAGGGAAGGTGGTGGGTCCCAGGCCAAGTTCATGCAAAACTTTCTGGGAGGTCACTGAGGTAGTTGGAGAGAATTACCCTGCCCCAGTGAGAAGCCCCGGGACAAAATTTAGATGAATCTTCTGCAAAATCACTGGAGAAAGTGAAGGAGCAAAGAGCAGACATGCACTCAGGACGACGTGCAGAAAAGAGCCACAAGGTGCCAGCACCCACTGTAATCTCCATAAAATAAATTGCGGCAATGGGAATACCCTGGCACCACAGCAAGGGGGAGGGAGAAATGAGAGTCACCCTCATGGCAATAGCTGAAGAGTAACAGCTCCCAAGGCAAATGAACACCATCATTCAATAAAGCAATAAAACGGTGGGACAGCGGGAGAACACAGTCAGCCAGCCAGCCACAGGCAGAGCTCAGGTGCCCGGAAACAAGGGTTGGGCATCTGTTCCCATGAGCCTCTCCCTCCGCAAAGCCATGGAAATTGCAACCAGCAGTGACACAGCAGGTCATCAGAGGGAAACCAACAAAAAGTCAGTCCCTGGGAAGAGTGCTCCAGAACCAGACCTAGTATCCACTGGAATTAAGGAGTATAAATTCCCAGAGCCACCTCCCCATAACCTACAGGCTCTGGATCTGGCCCAGCCTGGCCTCCCTTCCTCACACTATTATAGACACTGCAGTTCAGAGAGCTGATGTGACATCCCTGAGTGCTGCTTAAAGCCAAGTATACACCCACCCTCGCTTCCTGCCCAGCTTCCTTCCTGAGCCACCAGCCCATGCCTCTGAAGTTCTAGAACTATTTATTGCTTGAGCAAGATACAATGAGAGTGGTTATCTTGATGAAATTCTGCAACAGTCTTAGAGCTATTCATCTCCAGCTTTAATATGCAGGAACCATACATGGGAACCTTGTTAAGCCCAGATTCTTTCTGATGAAATGACTCTGGCCAGGCCTGCGATGCATCTGCACCTCTAATGAGTGCCCGGGTAATAATGATGAGCAGGTCATGGACCACGCCAAGGGCAGGAAGGTCTTAGGCTAGAGGGAAGCATCACAGAGAGTCCTTCCACGATCTTCATCCATCAGGTTTTAAGGCCTCCTGGCCAACTTCCTAATAATGACACAGATCGGACATGGTGGTGTGCACAACATGATCTGATTAATGAACCAACTTTATATGAAGCATTTGTACTCATGTTATCTAGATTCATGTGAGAAATGAAGGATATAACACCAAAGATTAGCCCTTCTCAACTTATTACTAAAAACACATGTAAGTAGTCTTGATTCTTTTGCGATCCCTCTAACTGTTTGCCCAACTTAACCCATCAGTCCCAAAAGGCCAGGAATAATAACACTCAGCCATTGGCCATCTGATGTTTACACTCCGCTTTGAGAGATACAATCACTGCTCTCTGGCAAGGAGGTAGTGGTATCAACAATGACTGCTTTCAATTAAAGAGAAAAATAAAAGATAATAGAAAACAGGCAGATAGACCTCTGGCAAATGGGAAGGGGACCATGAGATGGGGTGAGGCAGGGGAAGGGACGAAAAAAGAATTACAGTCTGGTATGGACATGTCCCAACTCCCCACAATGAGTGTGTATGTACTGCAAACGTGTACTAACAAAAATTCAGGAAAACAATGACTGTTTTCTTAATTACTATAAAATCTATGCAGAAAATGTACAAAGCAGAAACATGCCAAGCCTAAGAGGAGTTTCTGGGCTTTCCAGAGTGATCATTGCAATGGAGTTCACCAAGGGAAGTGCTCAAATCACTGGAGCACAAGCCAGGGTCCACAGAGCTGACCAGAAAGGCCCACCAGGCAACAAGCAGTAAACAGCAAAACTCTGCGGCAGGTGAGCTGGGAGAGCCTGAGTCCACCCCTGGCCTTCCAGGACCAATTACCCAGCCTCACTGCCATCCTGAGTCTCAAGATGAGCTGGGATCCACCCCACTAAGACAATGCAGCACCAAGGACACCCCCAGAAAATGAAGCCCCTCATTGTCCAACTGCACCCTGGCTCCTATGGTCTCATTGATGCCAACCACAGTGGGACTAAAACCCACAGCGGAACACAGATACTGCAGAGCCACAGATATAACAGAGAGGACCTGAAGAAATCTGGAAGATTCCAGCGGGAAACAAATATGATCTTTCATGATCTTTCCCACTGCAAGGTCACAAACCAGGGAAGAAGAAACATTAAGATGTAAGGGAAGGCCACATCCCATCATGAAGTGAAGTCCAGACCCCTGAGGTTTTGTATATGAAGGAGAGTCTTCAGGTAGAGAAAAAGTGTCCAGGAATTCACCACTCCTGGGGTCCTTTGCCCTGATTTTCTCCAACAGAGAGAAAAAATGAGAGCAAAGAAGAAAGGAATTGACATAATTCCTGTGAGGCTGGGCCTGCTGGTTGTGGCTGGATGTAGAGATCTCACTTGTCATGGGTACGAGTGACAGTCCCACAGTCCCGGATGTGAACCTCTGCACTTGGCAAGCCTGTTGTTCTTGGGCTTCAAGTCTCCAAAACTGTCAGCCTCTATCCGCAAAGAAAAACCAGGCATCCGGGTCCTGACTTCTGCATTCAAAGAAGAGTGATATTAATCAACAGTGAAGATCAAGGAAAGGTGAACTCTGTTAGGTGCCGGCCATTGAGTCTCCCTCCAATCTTAAGACCTTCAGCTACTGGGTTTTGTTTAAATAAGAAACTAGTCTTTTTTGCTAAAAGAGTCTCACTTAAGAAAATAATGGCTAAGATCTGAATATCAGGCACTGAGCTTATTACTGCTTATGTGAATATTTTTACTTAATCCCCTCAAACAGTATTTTGGGGGAAGTGATATTTCTCTCCTGACTTTATCAGTGAGGAAACTTAGAGACCACAATAATGTACTTAAGGACATTGGTGGGTCCTGGAAGAACTGGAAAATGAAAGCTACACAGATCACTCCAGAACAATGGCCTTATAACTGCTGCACACACCACTTTCCACCACTCAAGAAGCCATAAATATGCTACCTTACAGCTCCAAACACTCCTTCTGAGGGAATGGGGAAAAGGTGGAGAAGGGTAAGTGTGAACCCCATATGGAAGAGATGGTCCTCAGCTTTTCCAGGAACCTTCAAAGAAAGATATCCTTAGCGAGCTCAGCAAGAGAACCCTAAAAGACATTTAGACTCTGAATGAACTTGCTTCCTGGTCAACCCTTGTGCTATAGAACACACCCTTCTCTTACTGATGTGCATGTTCAATAACATCCCAGATCAGTGCTCCTGGAATGCCACCTCCTTGCGACCTTGGGACCAGCTCTCTCAGGAGCTCACATAACAAAGTGAACTGCTTGCTCCCTTTTCTGGCTCTCTTTGGCATCTAACAACTTCTCTGAGGTTTACTTTCCCATCACGGAGGCAGTCTGTTGAGACTTTGCTAAAAGGGTCTAAGAAGTAAATAAATATGGGGGGACAAATGCAAGGACTTCAAAAATGGCTGTGTCATCATCCCTTTGATACCCAAGTTCAGGGGCAGTCAAGGAAAATGATGCCAAATGGCCCTGAATTGTTTGCCTCAAACCTACTCTGGTTCACGGATACTTTGGTTGGCAGTTGGGAAACCACCACTGTCTTGGTTTCTTCTCGGTAAATGCTCTGCTGAGTTGACTAAAAGCCACTGAACTCTCCAGTGGGTGGATCTGAAACAGTATTTCCCAATCAGCAAAATGCCTCCTGTCTCTCAAATGACTCAGAAAAGACTGTGGTAAAGGAAGGTCACTTCACAAGTGGGGAACCCTCTGGGGGGTAAAACAAGCCAAAGAAGCAAAGTCCTTTCAGTCATTCTCAGTAAACACACAGGGCCCCACTTTTCGCCACAGAGCTTAGCCAGCAACAAATGTAGAATCAGTGTGCGGGGGAGAATCTTTGGGAGTCTCTGATGCTTATGTTTCTTTTAAATGAGATCTCACATGAATTAAAAAGGAAAAGAAACCATTCTCTCCCAATATCAGATTTCCTCTGACCTCCTTCCCTCCCAACAGTCACCCACAGAGGCCTGTTCCCACCACGAACAGCAGGACGTTCACAGGAGCACAGTCGAGGGCTGGGATCCTGTCGGGGAACGAGGAGCTGCCACATCACTCGGAGGAACTCTCTGCTTGTAAGAGTTCCAATGTAATGGGCCCAGGAAGAGCTGGCGAGTTTTTATGTAGCCTTCCTTCTAAGACAAATCTGTTCACAAAAGTCAAATAGGATTCTAGAATCCATTTCTCACCTTCTTGGTCTCATTTTAACAGAGAAATAAAAAGGCTACCTTCTCCTTAAAGTTGCTCAAGAACAGAACATGCTGTCTTGTGGAATCCTAAATTTCCAATCCACAGAATTGTTCAAAGCAAGGGGCAGGATAACTGCCTGTTAAGTCACAGTCAGGGTTTCTGAACCAAGGAGGAAGTTCAGCTGAGGGTCCACAGGTCTCTTTCATACTTAGGCTTCTCTGATGGTTTGTGTCATCGAGCACACTAATCTCCCTCACACAGGACCCCTCATGTGATGTTTCAATGTCTCTTCTGCTCTTACACTAAATTCACAGTCATCCAACCTTCTGCAAAGCCTGCCCAGTGGATGTGAATACTAAATTGCCTCACTATCCTAAAAAACAACAACAACAACAAAATACTAGGGGTTTTAGAGTCACAGTGAACTGGGTTCATTCCCAGCTTCACCATTATTTTAGCCATTTCAGTCTTGAGTATGTTAACTTGGGTACTTTTAGGTTTTGTCAATTATAAAATAGAAGAGAATACTATCTACCTCATGCAGTTACGAAGTTTAAACAAAATCACCTATACGATGTGGTGATCACAGTTTCTGGCCAGAAAAGTCACCCATTAAATGTGCATTTTTTTTCTACTCCTCCAAGAGCTCTTTCTCCACACCTCTTCCTATTCTGTGAGTGCTCCTGCATAGAAAAAATAACATATCCAGAAAAACCTGGGTGGTATAGGCTCATGTAACAAATGAGGCTTGATAAGTTTTGGCAATTCTTCATCCGATCACCAACATCATGACTTTGGCAGCTGCCTCAAAGCTTCCCTTCTATCCTGTACCTTGCAATCAATAACCAAACATCTGCTGATCCATTAGTATGCTGAAAGCATCAGACCTGCAGTCGTGGGAGAGAAGAAGATGCATTGCAAATGGTCCCCACAATTCCAGGAGTTTACAGATCATGCATGCAAAGAATGCAATGCAAAAACAGTCTCGGAAAAGTGCCATATGAAGGGGACAGGAGCAAAAATGCTATCAGAGATTCAGGAAAGAGTTCAAGTGCCAAAGGAGATTTTCTAGAGGAAGTATCACTCAAGCTGAGCCTCCAAGAAAGACAGGATTTCCATAGACAGAGTCCAGGGACAAGAGAGATCAAATAATGGTATAAAAATGAATAGCACAAAACAAATTTGGAATTTCAGAGCCAGGCAGGTTCAGAAGAAAAGAGCATCTGATTTTTCAAAAACTGGGTAAAGTAGTTCTAAAGACTAACCACTTACACACATTGCAGAGAATCTCCAAATATTCAAAACCAGTCCCAAGATCAAGTGCCTAAGGGGGCCCAGGTGAGAAACCTGAGTAGGACAGGTGATGAAAGAGGGCAGCCAGGCTGAAGAGGAGCTCAAATCTCACTGAGATGAGGCAGCAGCCCCACTCAGCTATAGCTGACTTTGTCAAGCTGGGACACCAGTGCCAGAGTCGCCATGACAAGAGAGGTAGATCAGCAATCAGGATTCTTGTCTCAGATGATCTGGCTTAAAAACTATCGGCTCACAAGATGCTCAGCCTAGCTTTAACAATAACCAAAAAAAAAAAAAAACTAAGGGATGGACATGCACAGAACTTAGGGAGTTACCTGGTACAGTGGTGAACCCTCCATCACCTTTCAAGCAAAGGCCAGGAAGCCCCTGCCAGGGATGCCAATAAGGAAATCTCTGAATGCATTGAGACCAGAGGAGGAAAACTCTTACAGACCCTTCAGTCCAAGATCTCCTCGTGTCTCTCCCCTACTTCTGGCTGTGGGGAGAACCAGAGGAGACTGCCTGGCACTTCAGCACCCTATTCCTGCCTCACACTCCTAACCTGATGTGGCTTTCCCACCTTCCCCACCTGCAGGCCACCTGACCTTACCTGACAAAGCCACGAACACATGGCCCTGGCTCCATGTCACAGCCTTAGCAGAGCTGTTCCCTGGATGTGTTGGGTCCTCTCTCTCCTCTCCAGCCCAGTCTTGCACTGGCTCAGGGCTGCTCACACTCAGGAGCACACTCGTGTCAGACGCACGTGTGACCCCATGTCCCTTGGGCTTGATTAAGCCCATAAACTGCCATGATGTCTTCTGAGTGTTTGGGTTTGTCTCCTCAGTGGGTCTGAGTGTTTATGGAGGACACAATCTGTTCCCTTGACTCTGTGTCCCTCTACAATGCCTGGCATGCTCAACTAAAGGGACCCCAAAGGATAAAAACCCCACAAAGAAGACAGTCTGTGACCGATCACACCTTGGCTTTACAGCCAAGGAGCTATTGACACCTTTGGATTATGAATCCTAAAATAACATGATGACAAAAACATGACTGTTCAATGTAAGAGCCACTCACAGAGAAACCCAATCTCATTCAAAGAAAGAAAGAAGAAAAAAGAGAAAAGAAAAGAAAAACAGCTGTCTTATGCCAATGAACTGCGGCACATCTACCCCAATTTTGGTTCCAAGATGACAGGAAAGTGTTTCTAATCACAGGTGTAATGGGGCTTTATTCCATAACTTCCTTATATCCATAGGTTTTTGCTGCTCCCCATCATGTAGCCCCATCACTCAGATTAATGCTTCAGGAAAAGAGAAGAATTAATATAATAATCAAAACACAGCATAAACTTTACTAAGTGAGGTTGTGGGGAGGATGGAAATAAACCCAGGGAGCAAACAATATATTTGATCATTGGAAACCAGATTACTGGCATGCCCTACCGAGGTCCTGAGTCTCACGGAACATGCCAAATCACCCCGCTGCAGACAGTCAGGACTGCCCACGCCCTACCGAGGTCCTGAGTCACGTGGAAGACACCGAATTACCCCGCTGCAGACAAGCAGCCACCTGGTTCCACACTACAAAGACACAGAAGACACCAGATCACCAGACCAAGGTACTG
>NW_004624801.1:3038611-3078148 GCF_000247695.1 Heterocephalus glaber
AGGGTGGAGGGCGTGAAGGGAGGGCTAGGAATGGGGAAAAAATAAGAACCAAGATGCATCATGTAAAGGTACAATTCCCAATGAGAAATGTAAGTGTGTTGTATACCTACAATGTACCAATAAAAGAATTTAATAAAAATAAAAGAAAGAAACCAGATTACTGATGTGATAAGACAAGAGAAAGAAGAGTGAAGTTAGACACAAAAGGTACAAAAATTGGTGGGAAGTAAAATCGCCATTACTTACTAAGATATTTTTGTTAATATACAAATCTAAAAACATCTAAAGAACAATACTTACATAGAAATACTACTCAGTTTGGTGGCCCAGTATAAAATCAGTGTGGAAAAATCTAGTTTTCCTCTGCAAAAATCAGACCATCTTATGAAACAAAAGGTCCTATTTGCAATAGCAACCAAATGAAATATATGAAAAATCCTTCTGAAGACAGTGGAAATGCTACTGAAGGACATAGTTAATGATTTGAGTAAATCTCACGTCATGCTTTTTTCTTAAAAACAAATCATTACTAACCTGCCATTTCTACCTAAATTACTCTTTAATTTGAACCAGATCTTGTGAAAAGAAGATGTTTTTGGAACTAGAAAGCTGATTCTAAAGTTCATAGGGAAAAATATGCTGTAAGAATATCCAAGAAATATTTGATAAGGAAAGTAATATAAGGGACTAACATAAAAGTCTCAATAACTGGAAAAGCATAATGCCCGCAAAGAAGGCACAGAGAAGATTAGAGCAGCATAGCACAATAAAAATATAATGTGAGCCGCAAATAGAATTTTACATTTTCTAATAGCAACAATAAAGGAAAAAGAAATGGGCAAAATTAATTTTAATAATATACTTTATTTTACTCAAAGCATCCAAAAGATTATCACTCCCATAATAAATACACAAGTTAAAAATAGTTAATGAGACATTTTAGATAGATTGATTGATAGAAGTAATACATACATTTTTAGAAAGTCTTCAAAATCTGGTGTGTGCTTTACATTTACAGCACAGCACGTCTTAATTTGGACTGGCTACATTTCAAGGGCTCGGCAGACACAGGTGCTAATGGCTAGTACATTCTCCACATTAGGACTAAAAAAGCCCAGGAAAAAAAAATATGTAAACACATCCTCTAACTTAGTAAATTATACAGCTGGCATTTCATAGCAATGGAAAACAGTCTATTCAACAAAGGGTATTAGGACTTCTGGGAGCCATCTAGAAATGCACACATTTTAATCCCGACTTCACTAAAATTTTTAGAATAGATACTGGAAGAATCAAATATTTGAATGCCAAAACAATAAAAATAAAGTCACAGAAAAAGTAGATAATCTAATCACCTGGAATGAGGAAAACTTTATTCTTTCTCAAGAAAGAGTAATACAGGGATACCTTGATTCATGAACACTTCTGTTCATGAACAATTCGGTTCATGAACAGAAGCGTTCAGCAACATTTTGCTTCTGTTCATGAACTCTGCATGGGGTGACGCACATGAACACGGCCATCTTCCCCAGAATGGAGGAACAAACTAAGGTCCTGAACCAAGGTGCCATTTTAAATTCAAACAGGTTCAAATTAAATAAAAATGTGCATAGTTGGAGTCATCATAAGCAAAGTCATTAGTGACAAACTGAGAAGATAAATATAACAGGCAATTTCCTCAATGTATAAGGAAATCCAAAATAATCATAAGAAAAGACCAACAATGCAACGAGAAAATAAGAGAGACATAGTTTGCAGAAAGAGAAATACAAACATCTTTGAAACATGGAAAGATGTTCAAGTGGACTTAAAAGAAGACTATAAAATATCATTTTCACCTATTCCTATTAACAAAAAAAAATTATTAAAACACTACAGTGATAAAGATGTGGGTAAAGACATTCTCAAACATTGTTAGTGAAACAGTAAATCAGTACAAACTGAAAATTTACACGAAAGTGGAAAATTTACAAACCACTGTATAATCTCACTTTTAGGAACATATGCCAAAAACAATGTCACAAGCACTCAAATACATGGAGTAGGTATTTTGCCATCTGATATGCCCCAAACCAGTCATTTTCTGGTTAATATAAAAATTAGAGAAAGGAATCCGCCCCCACAAAATAATTTTAATTGCAAGCACATAAATGTCTATACATGTGCCCCTCCCATGATGGAACGTGAAGGCCTTTTGACTGTACCTGCTCAGCTGTTCAGTTTCTACTTCATCTTGTCTGCAAACACCATACCTACACCTTCAGGTCTGGCTTCCTTAAAGTGATGTAAAACCTTAGAGACACAGGGGAAGAAATCTGAAAACATCACTCTCAGCTTTTCCGGTTCAATGCCAAGTCCTTTTTTTATAACTGTCTCTACTATGCTTTCTTTGGCAGAAATTTTGTGATTCAACATTAGCAAGTCTATGCAAGGCAGGTGATTGGACTTGCATAGAAACTTCTTTCCCTTGATCACTCTTGTATGTTATCAGTGTTTGTAACATCTGGTTAAACCAAATGATTGTGATGAGTCTAGCTGGCATAAATAGGTGGGTTAACCAAGGACTGACTCTAGGTGAGCAGATGGGTGACAGGCTTCCAAGTATTGCAAGTGGCAGAGACACAGAACGCCCGTCAATCAAGCAGCTCCATCACTCAAGGTCAACCAAGAGAATGTTCGCTTAATGGACCAGGATGCATTCACTGCATCACTGAGCAAAGGATACGAAACAACATAAATGTTCCTTGACAGGAAACTGGGTAAACAAGTCACAATCCCTCCATGTGACAGAATAGTATGCAATTGCTTATTTTTAAAATAAGGTAGCATATTCAGATGTGCCAATACGCAAGTCTTATCCAATAGTGGTCATATCAGGAGGGTACAAAGCAGCACTGGCATATTTATAAGAACACACTCAGGTGGGCAGAGGGCACCACTGGAAAGACAGAGAAAAAGTGTAGTTAAAAGGGGTAGCATCTGAAGATGTTAAGGAACTGGGAGACACAAGTGAGAGACAGACTTGACTATAGTCCCTTTGAACTACTGAATCCACTGAAATGTGAGATACCATTTTATGTTTTCAACTTTGATCCAGGGTACTCAGCTGAAGCTTCGTAAAGATCCCCAGCGGTGGAAGGGAAATAGGAAGGGCTGAGAACTGATGAGCTATTTTGAGAAAGGGAGCCCTGAGGTCTGCTCCTCCTGCTTGGGCCAGGCCCACTGAGAAGTAGGGAGAGTACCGAATTCCCAGATGGATTTGGGAATCAAACGGCAGAGGCCCTCAAGACCTTTTCCTGAGTGGAGCTCAGGATGGGATAAAGCTCTGAGAAGTGGCAGCAGAGGGACCTGGGAAGGCAGGTGACAGGTTTCCATGGCTCAGAGTGGCTCTGGAATAGTGAGTAGTCATGGGAGCTTCTGAGCTATGTTGAAATAAGGGAATGGGGCAAGCCCATCAAACTTCCACCATCTAGCAGCAACAAACTAGCCCTTGCCCCGTGAGAGATAAGGTCCTAGAGAGCTCCTGGCATGCAGCATGAGGCAGGGGAACAAACCCAGCCCACCCAGAGAAGAAGGCAAGAGACCTGAAGGAGATTCAAAGTACCCAATGGCTAAGTCAAACCCACTGCTTGTTTTTTATAAATAAAGTTTTATTGCAACCCAGCCATGCCCATTCACTTACAGACCGTAGGGCTGCAAGGACCATAGAGCCAAAAATATTTACTATCAGGCCCATTATAGAAACACAAATACAAAAGCAAAACAAAACAAAAATCTTTGCTAACCTCTGATGTAAGGAACACAGAACAACTCAGCATTAAGCTGTGGGGGCCAAAGAGGACCAAAATCAGATGGCTTAGGCTCGCACCCCTGAAATTATGTGCTAGGCTGTGACCAGGAAAAGGGCAAGGAAAAACTCTAAATTCACCAGGACTGAGTTGGTACCATCCCAAGAGAACAAGAGCTCAGAAGATGTTAATTCTTGTGGGTTTGTAGACGGAGCTATGCACATGCCACCCTCATAGGACTGTAGCTCATGTGTCATCACAATACACAGAGGAGTGGCTTCTTGTTGGGTCAGGCAAACATACAATAGCACCTTGATAAAGTACCTTGGTGCCAATCAAATAAAGCCTTGAAAAGGTCCAGGCACTTTGTCAGTGAATGACTTCAACGCATGGCATTATTTGCCACATTGCTTGCTAATCATGGACTTGTTGCTAACTCAAGGAATACGGTTCCTTTTCCTGGGCACTGTGGGGGACCAGTACGGCCTAGGCATGCTCAAGCCAAAGGCTTCCTAGGAGCTCAAATTTATTCAGGGAGCTATTAGTTCTTAAAGTGGGGTCCCCAAGGACAGGAGCAACACCCAGGAACTTGTTAGAAATGCAAATTCCTGAGCCCCATTCCATACCTCCTGGACCAGAAGCCCTGAGGATAGGCCCAGCAATCTGTCTTTCAACACAGCTCCAAGGGAGTTTGATGCACACTTTCAGGTGAGAACCACTGCAGAAAGCAAAGCCTCTTGCAGGATCTGAGAAAGGCAAAGTTGCACATCATCTTGTTGCCGTTTCTCTGTGCCACAAAGTATTTTACCAGGCTCTGGTAAAATATTACCAGTGTTACCCCCAGAAAACAATGCTAAACAAATAAGGAGGAAGGCCATTTGTTTCTCTGAGACATAACAATAGCCCCAGTCAATTTCATTTATTTCTAAAGCTAATGTTTCTGCTAAACAGTAACTCTAGAGAATAGTGCACACCAGCAACAACCCTCTTAGAGTATCGATTCTCTCTGGTTAGGAACAAAGAAGTCTCCTCTCTCACAATTCAACCTGCATTGATTAGTTCATCAGAGCCCAGCAGCAGGACTGGGCTGGAGCGGGGTCAAACACCTTAAGTTGTCTAGGGCTGCCCTCTCCCCAGGAGTGTAAGGCAATGCCCTTCTGCCCCACGCCAGGTACAAAGTACAATGATGTACAAATACTGAAGTGGCCTGGGAGGGAGATACACACTGGGCAGGGCACAAAGAGCCACCAAGGGAGGACCTTGTAGACAGAGCCTGTCAGGGGAAGAAAGGTCACACAGTGACTCTGAATTTCTGCCCACAATGCTGCTGACTGGTTGCCATTTCCAGCTCTCCAGGGTGGCATTTCCATCCAGACCCTTCTTATTGGCATGGGGCTCCCATTTCAGTTTCCCTCTATGAATGCCAGTGTCTTGCCTTTTTATTTGATTTGTTAATCCTCTGCCTCTCTATACCCTAGCTCTGTGCTATAGGTTGAACTGTATTCCCACAAAAAGATATCACAATCATAACCCCTAGTATCCATGAATGTATTGGGAAACAGGGTCTTTACAGATGTTCAAGTTAAGATACAGCCCCATAGGGTTGTGTCCTATAAAGAAGGAAGTTTGGATGTGGAGGCAGGTACACAGAGAAACTTCCATGGGAAAACTGGAGTTATGTTACTGCAGATCAAGAAACTGCCAGGAGACAAGAGACAAGCCTAGAGCAAATCCTTCCCTAGCGCCTTCAGGAGGAGCATGACTCTCCCACACTTGTTGTTGGGCTTCTAGAACTACTTTCTAAAAAGTTCTGGCCTCCAGAAGCGAGACAATAGATTTAGGTTGTTTAAGCCATTCAGATGGTGGTACACTGTTACGGCAGCCCTAACAAACCACTCCCCAGTCAGACCCAGGTTCCCTCCTAGGCAGAGGTCCCCTGAGCCACCTCTGGGAGCCAGGATGTCACAGTCACTACACAACCACTAGAGGGAGATGTTGAGAAAGTGACTCAAACCATGGTTGGACAAATTGGTGGTTTCTAAACCTGGGGATGCATGTGAAATGTCTGTGAAGCTTTTTAGAGACACAGAGGTCTGAGCCCTACCTTAAACCTCCTAAATCAGAATAACAGAGGGTTGAGTGTGACATTCCACCTCCAGACACTGGCTCACAGAAACTTCAAGGGACCTTCTATCTGTAAGCTATACTGCTGCATCCTCCACCCTGGCTACTCTGAGGTGGCTCCAGGACCATGAGCATCAGCTGTGCCTGAAAGTTTGTGGAACAAGCAGAGACTCAGGCCTTACCGCAGACCTAAATAATCACAATCTGCATTTTAATGAAATCCCCAACCCAGCATGGTGGTGCACACTTGTAATCCCAGCATTCTAGGAGGCTGAGGCAAGAGGATTGCAAGTTCCAGCCCAACCTAGGCAAGTCAGTAACTCTGTGAGACCCTATCTCTAAATATACAATTAAATGAATGAATGAATGAATGAATGAATGAAGATGTAGATGAGTACAAGAGTCTTGTGTTCAATCCCCAGTACTGCACAGGGAGGGGAAGGAAGAGAAAAGAGAGAAGGGAGAGGAGATAGAGGAGAGAGGAGAGAGAAGAGATAGAGGAGAGAGAAGAGAGATTCCCAGGCAAATTGTGCACACATGTTCAAGAACAAAAAGCCCTTTTAAACGCTCAATGGATACAAGACATTATTATGAAGAGAAAAATAAATTAAAATTATTTAAGGATGACACTAGATAGTTGTCAATAGCTTGGGCACTGTGGCTGCAATCATTTACACAATTCTTTAATCTGTAAAATGGGGATGATATGGTGCCTGGTTATAGGGTCATCCGAATGAATGAGACAGTTAAAACCAGGACAAGGATGAGAGCAGCTCTTGTGCATACTGAGCATTCAATAAATGCTAATTGGCGCCCCCCCAAAACACTCAAGAGTGAACAGGTTACTGTTCTCAACCACTAGAACTACAATTTCTTATCAAGCTGAGAAAGAGAAATTTATTTTTTTTGTATTAAATTCTTTTATTGGTACATTGTAGGTATACAACACAATTACATTTCTCATTGGGAATTGTACCTTTACATGATGCATCTTGGTTCTTATTTTTTTCCCCATTCCTAGCCCGCCCTTCACGCCCTCCATCCTTCCCTATTTACAAAGACTTTATTTCCATTTTTTCCATTTCTCAGCATTTTTTCCTTTCCCTTCTTTCCTTTCCCCTGCCCCTCCCACTACCCCTACCCCTTTGGATCTTTTCTTCCTATTTTGCATTATCGATTATTCATTCTAATCACTGACACATTTTAGGTATACAGTATAATGACATTCATCGTTGGAAATTTGCACCTTTACATAGTCTCTCTTGGTTCTTATTTTTCACCCTTGCCCAGCCCTCCCTTCAACCCCTCCAGTCCTCCCTATTTACAAAGATTTTGTTCCTATTTTTCCATTTTCTCATATTAATCCCATTCCCTTCTATCCTTTCCCCTAGCCCTCCCACTTCCTTCCCCTTTGCCCCCTTTCTTCCAATTTCACATGACCTATTATACATTTAGTCCTTATTTACACTTTCAGTTTCTCACACCAGAGAAACTATTCAGTATTTACACATGTGTGTCCTATTTATTTCACTTAAGAGTATCGCCTCAATGTGCATCCACTTAACTATAAATGTCTCTAATTTCTCATTTTTTATGGCTGAGTAGTACTCCATTTTATTAAAAAAAGCACATTTTCTTTATCCAGTCTCCAGTTGATGGGCATTTGGGCTGTTTCCAAGTTTTAGCTATTACAAACTGGGCTGCTATGAACATGGGCGCACATATATCACTGTGGTATGATTCTTTTAATTCTTTGGGGAAGATCCCCAGCAGGGGAATAGCTGGGTCAAATGGGACTTCCAGTCCTAGTTCTTTGAGGTATCTCCATACCGATTTCCACAGTGCTTGCACCAGTCTACACTCCCACCAGCAGTGGAGCAGGGTTCCTCTTTCCCCACAGCCTCACCAGCATTTGTTATTGGTTGAGTTCATAATAGCAGCCATTCTTTCTGGAGTGAAGTGGAATCTCAGTGTTGTTTTCATTTGTATCTCTCAAATGGCCAGTGATGTTGAACATTTTTTCATGTATGTTTTGCTATTTCTACTTCTTTGAGAAATGTCTGTTCAAAGAAATGTTTTCTTTGCCCATAGACAAAGTTCTGAATCAGAATATCACTTTCTCTTCCACACCAAGCTCTTCCTACTCCAAAGATCCCTGTAGTGGACAAAGAGGTGAATGTATAACGACAAATAGACTGGATCACCTTTATCCACCTACTCATCCAAAAGTGACAGCTCTTAAAATAAACAGCAGGTGGAGATTGTTTTTTCCACATTCCTGCCCTGTGTCCTGGAGAAGCTAAACATACTTAACATTTCTATACAGTCATACCTCCCTTAGGGACAAGGATACATTCTGAAAACTGGTAGGCGATTTTGTCATTGTGTGATTGTCATGAGTGTATTTACACAGACTAAGATGGCTATGACACCACGACATCAGTAGCTGATGGAATCTTATGGGACCACCATTTGTTTGTTTGTTTTGTTTTCTTTTGTTTTCTGTTACTGAGAATGGAACTTGGGACCTTGCGCTTGGGAGGCAGGTGGTGGTACCACTGAACTAAATCCCCGGTCCTTTTGGACCACCATTTGACCTTGACCGGAACATCACTGTGAGGCACAGGACTGTATTTGGCATGAATAATTTAACAAATGTTCTTACCGAAAAGAAATCCCCATAAAAGATCGCAACCTGTTTTCATTCTGTTTCTTTCCTTGTCAGCTGGGCAGATTTAAAATAAATGGAAAAATCCCCAACCCTGTTTGCTTTTAAACTGCCAAGTATTCATTGTGCAAGTACAAGTATCCTTCCTTTTTTTTTCAGTTAACTGAATGAACAGTCAATTTAGAAGGAGGAAGAGATGGAGGAGATGGTATTTTGCCACTGGTTTTCATTTCTTAAAATGGAGACACCATATTTGAAAAAATATTCTCTCCCAGTAAATTAAATTGATAAGTCTGATTAGGAGAACAGTCAATCAACAATAACATCAGTAACAATAAAATAACCCTATTTTAAAATGATCAAAATACTTAAATGGACATATCTCCAAAGATTATACAAGAGTGGCCAGCTAGCATATGAAAAGATGCTTAACATCACTAATTATCAGAGAAATGACAAAACCACAATGAAATATCAATTTCACTAGGATAGCTACTAAAAAAATAGAAAATAGTAAGTGTAGAGTGTGTGTGGAGAAACTAGACCTCTTGTGCACCACTGGTAGGGTTATAAAATGGTACAACTGCTATGGAAAACAGTATTAAGTTGCCTATGACAATTAAAACTAGAACTATCACATGATCCAGCAGTCCCACTTCTGCATATATATCTGAAAGAAATGAAAGCAAGGTCTCAGAGATATTTGCACACCCTTGTTCACAGCAGCATTATTCACACGGCCAAAAGGTGGAAGGAGCCCTAATGCCCATTGCCAGGTAAATAAATTTTTTTCAAAACATATATATATATATATATATATATATGAATATTATTCAGCCTTTAAAAGGAAGGAAATTCTGGCATATGTTACACCATAGATGAACCTTGAGAATATGGTGCTAAGTGAAATAAGCCGGATACAAAAAGGCAAATACTGTATGATCTCATTTACGAGTTCCCTAAAGCAGTGAAATTCATAGAAACAGAAAATAGAACAGTGGTCATCAGGGTCTGCAGGCAGTAAAACAGAGTGACTGTTTGATGCCTGTAGAGTTTTAAATTTGCAAGATGAAAAAATTGTGAAATTGGTTCACACCATTGTGACTATATTTAACACTCCTGGACAGCAGCTTTAAAAGTGATACAACAAGATGGTAATTATATTATGCTTTTGACCAAAGTAGAAAAACAAAAGCAACAAAGAAAGCAAATAGCCATCTTTACTAAAGGCTAGAGTTTGGAACGCTACTGCACAGTCAAATCTTGGCTACATTTTCCAGTATTTTCCTGACTCTAGAATCTCGATCTAATTGTTTAATCTTTTTATTTGCAATGAAATGACTTTACCATGAAAACAGTACAAGTCTCTCTTACATTGCTTAGAGCAACTATCATGACTTCTAACATGATAATAGCAAGGGTATAAATGTTCTGTTCATGTCAAATTCTATTGTTCACAGCATCTCAAGATATGTCTTAAGGATATACTTTACCTTTAAATAATCCAGGCTGGTGCCTTTGGTTCTGTTTCTTCTAATAGAATTTGTAAAGGGCAGCCACTGTTCTAAGAAATTACCATTATATTTGAAAAGTATGTTAACTTACAACGACAATTTGTCATGCATCCTCACCTCCTGCAGGTTATTAAGCCAGGCTTTGAGTGGAGATAGTTTTTCTCATTCCACTGTTTGAAGGTATAGAATATTTGCAGTCATCAAGAAAAAGTGATGAATTCCCACCTTGGAAATTAAACCGGCCATTGCATGGAGTATCCATCTGCATTTGAACCTGGCATACTGCTCTCCCAGTAATGGCTTCCCAAATGTATATGACCAAGCTTAATCATTAAAACTTAATTATGAGGGTGGGAAGGGCACACAGGTAATGGGGAAAAAATAAGAACCAAGATAAGATACATCATGTACAGGTGCAAGCACCCAATGATAAATGTAAACGTATTGTATACCTAAAATGTACCAATGAAAGAATTTAAGCAAAAAAAAACTTATTTAGAGACAACTGTAATCTAGGATGAAGTGAATGCTCGTGTAAGAAGCTCTCCAGTGATTCCTTTTGTCTTCATCAGTTGAGTAATTTAATCTTTCAGTGATGTCACCCTAAATTACACTGCACAAAAATGGATAATGCTTCACATATTACCAGACTACGTGTGGATGTTTCATTCTGTCAATGGCTAGTCCATCTCACAGCATGTAAGACAGACCACAGCGAAAAGCCTGTCTCAGGAGCAAGCATTAGGCTGCAAACTCAGTCAGATAAAATAAGAACGAGTGACATGCTCCTGCTTGGTTTTAGAGTTAGAACAATGAAAGTCAACCCAACACAGTTCCTTAGTGAGGATTATGAACAAATTCTTCAAAAAAGTTACACACCCAAAGATTGTCAAATTTGGACATCTTGATTATCAGTACAGTAGTTATCCAATTTAGAGATGCAACAACAGTCACTGGAAAAATGACCAAGAAGAAAACAGGAAGGGTTCAAGTATAATAGTGTGTATATATATTCAAGGTTGACATTTGCTTTTCATATCAGGATTTTCTAATTATCCCCTTTTCTTCCCCAGTGACAGACAGGCAGACAGACACACACACACCAAAAATCTTTCACTGCTTTTTAATAATCTTGACAAAAACATTATAGGTATATAAGTTATATGACTATACAAGGCCAGGAACCATTACTACAAAACATGGGAGAGATGGAGTCCATTGCTCTACTGTCAAATTTTTTCTTTCAGTGTGATCTCATTTAGTTGATCTATAGTTTTTAAGAATCCTTCTTAAGGAACTCTTTCAAAAATGTAGAAAAGTACAGGGACTAACTAGATGAAAATCCATATACCTACAACCTAGATTTAATGAAGATTAACTTTTTATCATATTCGTATTTTTTATATACAACATACAGAAATGAAGCTCCTCTGACTCCCACCAATTAGAGACTCAAGACCTGGAGAAGAACATGGAGGCCCCTCATCACCCTGTTTGTATACTTCTAACAGCCATGCTATTATATTTTATATGTCTATGAAATAGCCACCATTATTTTTATAATTTCAAACTTTAATATTTAAGTGTAGATAGCATCCTACAACTTATTTTTAAGTGGCTGTCAAGCATGCCATCTTTTAAATTTACCAACAATTTATTCATTCTTCTGATGACTGATATTTTAACTATTCCAAATTTTTCACCGTTACAAGAAATACTGTAAGGCATATTCTCATACAGGGCTCCTTGTGTATATGTAATTGTTTGGTCTTCAGATATGTACTTCCTCAATTTTGCTAGTTATTAATAAATAACTCTGCAAGATGGTTGTATCAGTTTGCCTTAACAGTGCACATGAGCTCCCATTTGCACAAATCCACTTTTCTCAATACTTGGTATTACTAAAACATTCTTCCATTTTTTGTCAAAGATAATCGGTGAAAATTTAAATTGCCCTTCCCTAATTACTTGATGTTGAGTGTCTTTCCATGTATTTAATGATCTTTCAAGGTTTCCTCCTCTTAAATTTATAATCACATACTTTCTCCATCATTTTTTATTGAGTATGGTTTAATTTTTCTCATAGATTTGTGGGAGACCTTTATATATTCTAGACACCCAACCTTTGTCAGTTACATGGACTGTAAAGTGTTTTCTCACAAGCTTTGGCATGGACTTAACTTTATGATGTCTTTTGTTACAGAGAAGTTTCTCCTTTTTAATATTAATTGATTTATTTTCTCATTAGTTGACTACTCATTACAATCACTTGGAAAAAATTTTTAAACTACTGATACCTAACACTAGCTCTAGTGTGAGAAAGCAGATGGGTACAGGGATGCCAACTCAAAAGGAGCAAAAGGGAATCTGGGGGTAGGAAAATTTTTAATTTGTTTTTTGTAAAATTACACAGGTATATATGCGCTTACCACAATATGCCAAGCTGTATATACTTAAATGGGTAACTTTTATGTAAATTATATCTCAACACAGTTGATTTGAAAAATGCAGATGGGGCCGGGGATTTAGCTCAGTGGTTTGGCAGCCTGCTGTGCAAGCGCAAGGACCTGAGTTCAATCCCTGGTACCAAAAAAAAAAAGAAAAGAAAAGAAAGAAAAATGCAGATGTCCAAGACTTACCAAAGACAATTTTAGTTAAGTATCTCTGGAAGTGAAATTCAGAATCTCTACTTTTAAAAAGTACCTCTGTGTGTACGTGTGTGTGTGTGCACGCGTGCGTGCATGCCCCTCTTCCTCTTCCTCTCTCTCCATACTCTTATATGAGAAATCCAGAGTATAAATAAATTAAAGAGAAAAATAAAAGATAATAAGAAACAGGGAAATAGATCTTTTGCAAGCAGGAAGAGGACCAAGAGGATGGGAGTGTTAACAAAAAGAGCTAAGATGTGTTATGTGCATGTAACAACTCCCCGCAATGAATGCAGTCATTATGTACTGCAGTCAGGTACTAAGAAAAAATAAAAAAGAGTGAAATTCTGCCATTCGCCGGAAAATGGGTAGAACTGGGGGACATTATGTCAACTGAAGTAAGCCCGACACCGTAAGACAAATACCACATGTTCTAGCTCATATGTGGAAGCTAAAAAGTAGTTGACCTGAATCCAGAATAATGATTTTCAAAGACTGGGACACAAGGGAGCAGGCTACACAGGGAGGCTGGATAAGAGGTACCAAAACACTGTCAGAAAGAATACTCCTGGTGTTCTACAGCACAGTGGGGCGACTACAGTTCACAGTAACCTATTATATATTTTATGAAGCTCTAAAAGAAAGGAACTCAAAGATTCCAAACAAAAAAAAATGATGAGAGGGAAATGATAATTACCCTGATTTAATCAATGCACGCTGTATGCATGTGTTGAAATATTACTGCACCCCATTAACATCTACAATGAATATGTGTTAATAGAAAATAGTAATGATACCACCTGTCTCACAAGCGCAAGGTCCCAAATCTGATTCCCGGCACCAAAAAAAAAAAACCCAAAACAAAAATAGTAATGATAAATAAAATTACCCAAAGAGGATTATAATATGCAGCCAGGGTTGAAAGTTGTCCTTCTAGATATTTTTAAGCATTGCTAATTTTACCCAGGATTATTTTTGCATATGATACAAGAAAATCTAATGTTGGATGAAATTCAATGATGGCAATATTTCTTGACTAATCTTTTCCCACTGATTTATAAAGACAACTTTGATGTGCTCTCCAATCAGGTTGCTGGGATGCTTCTCTCGACAACACTCATATGGGATTCAGGGCCTACCTTCCTCTAGTATGACCTCATCCCAACTAGTTACATCTGCCAAGACCCTAATGCCAGGTCAAGTCACATTCTGAGGCTCCAGGAAAGATAGGAATTTGGGAAACACTATTCAGTGCAGTAGACCCACCCCTCGATGCTGGGCTATGCCACATGACTTGCTTGGCGATAACTGTATGTCACTTCTGTGCCTGGACCTTAAGAGGCCATGTTTGTTTCTGCTCTGTATTTCACTCCTCTGTTCTTGCCATGAAAAGCACACACTCTGGGTCCCAGCCAGATGACAGACACTTGGAGTAGAACAACCCTGCCCATCTGCCAACTTGCAGCTGAGTGTAGTTGCGACCAGCTGACCCCCAGTGACCCACAGGTGGACCAGGAAGCCCAGCTAATATAAGTAGAGTTGATCCAGCCAATTGCAGACATCGAGAAAATCCATCCTGATTGTTGTCTGCTACTGAGGTTTCGGGTCGTTTGTTACTCAGCAAAGGCTAACGAACACCTGCACTTGATACCAGAGCCACAGGGAACTGGTTGGCCTGACACAAAATTACTTTGGATCCATCCACTGTTCCCTTAGGCTGAAATGCACACCCACCATCTCCCATCAAGTATATCCACCTGGCAAATGCCGACTTAAGTCTGAACTCATGCACCCATTCCAGGAAGCCTCCCGTGATTCCCTTCAGTAGACTGAGAGGCCCTATGTATGCTCACCCCCATTTTGAGAGCAATTACTGCTCAGTTTTTGCATGTTCATATAATGATAAGCCTTTTGATCCCTGGCACTGGCAAAGGATTTGGCCTCAAAAGTTGGCACTAAATGTATCAGAGAGAGCAAAGGCCTGGAGGGATGGGAGTAGTAAATGCCATTGAGGAAGAGAGGAGACTCACAGATGAGAAAGACTGCAGAAGTCTGAGTCTAGCCTCAGCTTACAATGAGGTGTGTATGTCTGTTTGCTGAACCACATCCCTAATCCTTTTTACGTTTTTTATTTTGAGGCAGGGTCTCACTAAGTCACTAAGTTGCCCAGTCTGGGCTGGAACTCATGATTCAATTCTCCTGCCTCAGCCTCTCAAGTCCTGGGATTGCACGTGTGCATTACTTGTGGTTTTGACCCAAGTGGCTGCTCTGGGGTGTTCCTCATGGTTCAAACCTATCCAGTCACTTAATCACAGTACAAAACCCAGAGGTCCCTCCTGAAACAACTTGGTGAAGGTGCAAAGAAAGCTGCCAAGGGCTCTCAGATGGTGAGACATGGAACTTTCAAGTGCTAGGGGCATTTCTGTAGCCACACGGGAGGGATTAAATGAGGAAGTCAACGAGTTTAAAGAGGGCTCTTACGAAGAACCTTCTGACACTTGTGAGAGTGGAGCACATATCAAAAGTGGTCATAGTGGTCTTACTGAAATGAAAATGGCTAGGATAGCGATGACACTTTGAAGAGGGCAAAGGGTCAGAAATGACATGAGCATGGCCCCACCTCCCCAGAGCAGGTGTAATGGTTTTCATTCTTCAAATCATATTTGTGTGTGTGTGTGTGCGTGTGTGTGCGCACACGTATGTGTCCAGCACAGGGAACTAAATCCAGGGCTTTTGCACTAGCTATGTCCCCAGCCCTTTGTTATTTTTAGACACAGTCTCACTAAATTGCCTAGGCAAGGCTCAAACTTGCAATCCTCCTGCATCAACCTCCCAGAATACTAGGATTACAGTGACACCATATGCTCTTTGATTTTTGACTGTCCTTTATTTTCTCACTGCCATCCCCAAAAACTTACTCTTCTCCCCAACTGCTGCTTTGTCTGGAATGTAATAATTTTTGATCTACCCTGAAGGCCTGCTAGAAAATTAATTAAAAGCCAGACTGGGCTCCTGGATTCTCACAGGGTTTAGCACTCTGCAGGTGACATCTCCTCAGTGCTGCTAATCATTGGGAGACCTGCTGAGTACCTTGAAATTAAATGATCAAAGGGTTCTCAGTACCAAGGGCTTATTGAGACCTTATATTTATTGGTGACCATTTTAGATGCATGTTTTCTATACTCTCCAGAGTGATCCTTAGCAGTTCTTGGCCTATTGGGGACCAAGACTCCACTGAGAAGCCTCTAGAGGTTTCCGCTGGCTGACCCTGCCCAGTGCAGCAGATGGCTTCCTTTGATTTGGGCCCTCCTGTGTTAAGCCCTATTCTAAGGTTAGGAAATTGCTCACTTTATGGGACCTGGTAGAGGATGAAGACTTCTTCCCATCCTAGAAGCTCACAATGCTAGACAAGCTTTGCTGGCATTGCTGTAGCCAGGGCATGGCCACATGGCCAGGTTCTGCCAACCAGATGCACCTATGTTGGCCTGTCTCTGGGGGTGAAGAAATCAGCAGAGATTCTTCTCTCTCTTTCTGGTATTGGCTGACAAGAAGTGCACCCAAGGCACAGATCTGGCAAGGACATGGACACAGAGCAAACCATAGGTGCTCTGTAGCAAGTGGTGGTTTTCTCAACAGCTCAGTTCAATGACTCATGGTGGGGTATTATTATTGGAAGCTGAGCCATAAGCCAGGTTCTCCAGCTCGCTCTTCCACTGCTGGAAGATGCTTGGTGTCCTTCTATAAGCACCATTCCTGTTCAGTCACTCAGAGTCAGTATCTGCTGCTTGCAACTCAGAACCCTGACTGATGGACACGTTCATTTTACCTACTGCACCACGGGGTTAGGGACCAACTAAAGGCTACAGTGCTACCTTGTCTCTCTGCATGTACCTTTCTACAGGTGTGATTGAAAAATACAGTGAATCTTTAAATTGACAAATAATTATTACACTAAAAGACACATCACCCCCTTAAAACACTCCCCTTTCTTTACACATACTTATCTCATCATTCTTGCCACTGTCTGAAGCATTTCTGGAGGGCCTCTTTCATGAGTATCTTTAGTTGCACCGTCATAGCTAACTGGATGTCCTGAACTGATTCAAAACATTTACCTCCCATGGTCATTTTGACTTTGGAGAAGAGACAGAAGTTACACAGTACCAGATCAGGTGAATAAGATAGAGGAGGACACACTGTAATGCTTTTATGAGCCTGCCTTTCCATTGGATAGCACTTGGTAGCATTCACATTTTTATCACATATTCGAAAGATGTAAAAGAAGACTTCCAGACGTGCTTCAGAAAGTGGCAATAGTGATGGGATAAGTGGGTTCAAAGCAAGGGGGAGTATCCAGAGAATTAATACATTCCCATTGGCTTGAACCATCAAAGGTACAAGTGTGACTGTCCTATTAGGCAGCCTGTACCACCCAGTGGAACTGTCCCATGACATCTACTGGGACAGTCTTGTATGTACCACTGGTGGTTCATAGCTGCCCAGCGGTAAGACACGAATTATAGCCCCCTCATGAGCATATTAATGGCATGTGTCTTTTACTGTAATAAATTTTCTTAAATATTCCCTGTATATTTCAATCACACCTCATGTATATCTCTGATGCTAGGGCATCACAATCTCCATCACTGGTTTGCCAGCTGTCTGTTCATAGGCTCTGCCTTCAGGGATGCTAGGAAAACCATGGCGCTTGAGAAAAGACATGTTCCTTCCTTCTGCAGCCACTATTCTGGGCTTTACCCCAGCAGCACTCTTCACCATGGCAGCAGTAACACTTTCCTGTAGTATCAGGTAAAAAAAAATGTGGCCTTTTCCCAACACTTGCAGAAGTAGCTTCACTGTGTCCAGCCTAGGACACCATCACCAGCCTCCTTGCCGCTCCTCCTGTTGGACATGTGAGTTTCAGCTCTGAGGCGCCCCTCTTCCGAGTTCCCAAGTTTCAACATTTGCAACTTCCTCCTCAATTTCCTCACCTCTGGGGGTGGCATCTGCTTTCCGGAGTTACTACTCTGTGATACCCCAGAGCTCTCTTCTACTCCAGCTAACAACCTCGCCTAGTTAACAATCCTTTATGTTAAATTCTCTCTGTTCAAAGAACTGGTGCAGTTCCTGTCTCAGCCAAGACTCAGGCTGACAGATGCCAGCCTTTTAAAAAGCTAGTAAGAGTGTTGCATTTGCCATGGTGGAGAACAGAAAGAGAAATAAGAAGAAAGAAAATTGCATAGGTGCTACAGTTCAGATGTGGTTTGAAAGTCCCTAAGGCTTCCTGTGTTGAAACTGAATCCCCATTGTGAAATATTAAGAGGGCAGAAACTTCAAGTGGGGTCATTATAATGAGGTCCCCATTTCTGAATCCTGGTGGCTTCACAAGAAGGGGGAGAGAGACCAGACACATTGGCACATGTGTTTCTTGCCATGTGAGGCCCTGAACCACGAGACTCTGCCAGCAAGAAGACATCACCAGTCACAGCTCTTCAACCCTGGCCTCAAGAGAACCATCAGCTACATAAACTTCATTTCTCTGCAATGTATCTAGTCTGTGGTATTGTGTCGTAGAAAAATAGTCTAATAGATCAGGCCAGTCAAAATTTCAGGTTTCTGGCTTAGAGGCCCTGGGAATAAATTCAAGCTATACAAGTTCGGCAACCAAGGCCATGTAGACACAGGGGTGGATTCTGCTGTGTGGGGAAGCAAAAGGAGAAGGGATCAGAGGTGTTACTCAGAGCCCTCAGGGTCTCTTGCACCAGGTCCCACAGAGAGCCAATACTGGGAGAAGGACAAGAGATACGATACGTGTGATAAAGGAGAGGTTTCTGGACCAGGTTGGTGCACAGGGTTGGAGGCAGGGAGAAGACTGGCAGCCTTGGAAGAGGATGGTGAAATCAAGCCTAAAGCTCTCTTGCTGCCTGTGCTCCACCACTGAAATCATAACAAAAGCATTGTTGCTAATAGCTATTGAGCTCTTAGAATGTTCAGGCATTAAGCTAAGCAAATCTGCATGGATTTCCATATTCATCAATTCCAAGATGCCTTCTAGTATAAGGCACACCATTACTCAAGGTGTCACTGGGAAAGAAAATTATCCTGCCAATTAAATGATGATTTGCCACTGCCAAGATGCATTCCAATTTTGAAGATGGCAAAATGTAGAGGGAAACGCTTCTTGGAGCCAATGAAGCGTCCCAGCTCACTCCATCTTAAAAAGACTCCCTAAGAAGTAGGCACAGTGAGGCTTAAAGAGACAAAGGCTGAGTAGTTACTTCAAGGCCCCATGGTAACCAAGTAACAAAGCACAGGTCTGGCCTCAGCCAGTGGGACCCCAGACCCCATGTTATTGGCAACTCTGCTCTGTAGCTTCCTAAGTCATTTAGAAATCAAGAATCAAACTCTTACTGAATGTGTGCAAAAGCTACTGATCTATTCTGAGCTTTTATGTGTTTGTTTGTTTTTTGGTACCGGGGATTGAACTCAGGACCTTGAGCTTGCCATTGAGCTACATCCCCGGTCTATTCTGAGCTTTTAGATGTCCAAAAGCTATTAAGTACAATCAGTGCATTGGTGAGAGCCGGAGAATGTCTCTCAGTGCCAAATTTCCTTCAGTGGCACACAGCATGGGACAATGCCAGCTCCAGAGTGGTAGGAGAAGCAGGCACACCAAGGGGAGCACTTCAGATGCAAACTGAATGCATTTCCTGTGTCTGCTGTAACAGGCTCCATGGCTTAAAACCACAGAGATTCATCCTCTCTTAGTTCTGGGGTCTAGAAACTAAAACCAATGTCTTTCCACCGAAGTCAAGTTGTCAGCCAGGCCATGCTCCCCCCCGAGGCTCCAGGGAGGAATCTGTTCCCTGTCTTTTGGCTCCTGGACTCATCATTCCACTTTCAGCCTCTCTGTCCACATTGCCTCCTGCTCTTCTGCTAAATCCACCCCTGCCTCTCTCTTGAACAGACCTGTGTAGCCGTATTTGGGGCCCAATGGAGAGATGATCCAAGATTATCCCCTGACCTGATGATCCTTACCTCAATCACACGAGCAAAGATCTTTCTTCCATGTAAGGTAACTTCACAGGTTCCAGGGATCAGGACATGGAATCTTTTTCAGGGCCATTATTCAGCTAACCACACACACCAAAGCTTAAATATGGTACTGGGGCCTCCCAAGCCCAGATAGTGAAGCAAACATAGACCAGGTGCTGAAACATGAGTCTATATTCAATTTTTCCAAACTTTCAATGAAAAATAATTATCTAGAAATGAAAAAATTGCCCCCAACGAGATAGATCTAGAATAATTATAATAGAAAGTGTAGTGTTGTTTGCTAATGCTACAAAAGAGTGGTTTCACAAATGGCCCTGGACGAGTCTGGCTGAACTTGTGGAGCAGAAGCCTGGGTGGAGACTGAGAGAAAACTGGAATCCTTACAAAGAGCAAGTGGCAGGAGGCAGAGAAGGGACAGGATTGGCCTCTCTTTTAGGGAGCCAGCAGATTGGCTTTGAAAGGACAGAGAAAAGGAGTGGATGACACCTCACAGACATGCACCAGGGACAAACCCTAGAGAGGGCAGTGCTGGGAAAGCCAAGAGAAAGCCGAAGTGGCTGCAAAGAACAAAACTGGTAGAGAAGGTAAAGAAGGACTGAGTCACCCAAGATGTACAAAGGCAGGTATTTCACAACTGCCTTAGCTCCAGCTGCCATAAAATACCAAACACTAAGTGGCTTGAACAACAGTAACCTATTCTGTCCAATTTCTGGAGGCTGGAGGTCTAAGATCAGGGGGCAAGCAGGGCTGGGTTCTGAGGAGACCTCACTTCCTGGCTTGCAGGTAGCTGCCTTCTTTGCGTGTCTTCAAATGGTATCACTGCTCATTAAGGCACTAATCCCATACTGAGGGCCCCACCATAAGGCACCATCTATACCAAATTACCTCCCCAAGATGCCCATCACACTGGAGGTTTCAATAAATGAATTTGGAAGGATATAACTCTGTCCCTAGCAATAACCTAGATACCGTATCATACTAAAATGGCAGCCAACTAGTAAGTTGCTGAATAAATTAAGTCTAGTTATATAAGGTTAGGGCACTAGACACTTGCAGATTTCCACCTCACCTGGTCAAGCCATTCTGATGTGAAAATGGCAACCCAGTCCTTGTTACGTTGAATACTCCCCAAGAGAGAGGTACTAGGGATACAATCTCATGGGCAGAACTTTCCAACCCACACCCTTGGGAGGGGTGGAAGGAGGGGACTGCCTGCTCTCAGGTGACCCAGAGAGTCCATAAGAGGAGAGACCAGCAGACATCTCAAGGCAGCTTCCCATGGTAGCCAGGGTGGGAAGAGAGGGAGAAATGGGGAGGAACTGTTTACAGAGTATTGGGTTTTCTTTGGAGGTGATAATGTTTCAGGACAGGATGTCAGTGTTGGTTGCAGAAAATTGCGAATGTCACTAAATTGTTTGGTTTTAAATGTGGATTTTTGGGTGTGTTTTTTTGGTACTGGGGATCAAACTCGGGACCTTGCACTTTCAAGGCAGGCGGCGGAATTACTGAGCTCAATCCCCAGCCCCTGGTTTTAAATGGTTGTTTTTACGTGATGGTTTTACATGGTTACTTTTATGTGATGTCAATTTCATCTCAATAAATAAATGTTTTTAAGGAGACCTTGAGATAAGAAGCAGGCTTTACAGCTCTGCCCACTCCAACTTTTCAGTACTTTCCCCCAGATCTTACAGCTTTCCAGGCTCTTGTGCACTGCTATCCAGCTTCCTGGATTGTCCTATGGTTCTCATTTCTTTGATGACATCAAAATCCCAGGAGACCTAGTTCAAAATGCAGGCACCTCTAAATTAAAATCGAAATGGATCAAAGATCTAAATATAAAACCGTAAACACTTTAATCTGCTGGAAGATAGAATAGGTAAAACTCTAGAAGATGTAAGTATAGGCAGACACTGTATGAACAAAATTCCAATAGCACTGGAAATATTACAAAGAATCAACAAATGGGATTACATCAAATTAAAAAGCTTTTTGCATAGCAAAAAAACCATCAACAGAATGAAGAGACTACTCAAAGAATGGGAAAAAATTTTACAAGCTACTCCTCAGATAAAGGACTAACACCGAGAATATATAAAGAACTCAAAAAAATCAGACTCCCCAAATTTTAAGACCCAATCCAAAAATGTGCATCCAAAATGAATGGACATTTCTCAGATGAAGAAGCACCAACAGTAAATAAATATATGAAAAAATGTTCAACATCACTGATCACTTGAGAAATGCAAATTAAAACAACGCTGAGATTGCATCTCACTCCAGAAAGAATGGCTATCATCAAGAAATCAACCAATAACAAATTCTGGAAAGGCTGTAAGGAAAAAGGAACCCTTCTCCACTGTTGGTGAGAGTGTAGACTGGTGCAACCACTATGGAAATCGGCATGGAGATTCCTCAAAAAACTAAACTATAGGTCCCATTTGACCCAGTCATTCCCCTTTGAGGTAGCTTCCTGAAAGAGTTAAAAGCATCACACCACTGTGATATATGCATACCCATGTTTATAGCAGCACAATTTATAACAGCTAAATCTTGGAAACAGTCCCATATGCCCATCAGCAGATGAATGGATAAAGAAAATGTGGTATTTATATACAATGGAGTACTACTCTGTCATAAAGAAGGATAACTTGTGTCGTTTGTAGAAAAATGGATCCATCTGAAGACCATAATCTTAGGTGAAATTAATGAGACACACAAGTTTAAATACAGCACCGTTTCTCTTGTGTGAGAAACCCAAAGGGTAAATGAGCAAAATGGAGGACAAATATTGGGAAGTAGGAGGAACATGTTCATATGGGAAAGGGAACCAGAGAAGGGGGAGGGTGAAAGGAAGGAAGGGAAAAGGAAAAAAAGAGAATGGAAGGAAAAAGATGGAAACAAAGCTTTTGTAAATGGGGAGGGCAGGAAAGGTTGAAGGGTGAGGAGGGGAATGGGAGAAAAAGAATTAAGATATACCATGTACAGGTGCAAATTCCCATAATGAACGTGGTCAATATGTATAACAAATATGTACTGATAAGAACTAAAGCAAAAAACCTGCAAGTGCCTGTGCCTCACGCCAGAACTTCTGGTCCATTGGGTGTGGGTGGGGCCCTGGCACCTGCCTTTTGTTGGGCACCCCAGGTCATTCTGATGCAGTCCCAAGTTTGCAGTCCATACAACCAGACCCTTTTTCCTTTTTCCTCTTGAGACTGTCCCTTAATTGTCTGCAGAAAAGTTCGTTTTTCCCTCTTTTCTGTGTACTTTGAAGTAAGAAAATGTTGGTCTTAAAGGAGGAGTACACAGAGCTTAAATTACAGGGAATCACCCAAAATCTAATACCTGAGCAGACATAAGTTATGCATAGTCTTCAGTGGTCAGCAGCAGCAGTGGTCTGGCATCTGGCTGATGTCAGAGTCTTTATGGGAATAACTCCTTTCGTGCCCAGGACTCACCCTCCAGAGGGAGGTGCAGGTATCGATAATTTTATAAAATACTGAGCAACATTCCTGCTCGCCATCCCTCCCTTCTGGCTCAAAAATGCTCATTGTAAATGGCAGTGTAAGTCTTTAGCTTCTTAAGCAAACATAATTCTGAAAGTAAATAAGGCATAAATAGTCATAAAACACATTCAAAATTCAGATAAAGGTTTCCTTTTTTTCCCCTCCTGTATGTTTAATTATCTGTGCTTTATGTTTATAGGGCCAAAAAATGGTCAACTGCAAAGGACATGAGACTGCCTCCAAAATATAACTCATGTCTATACAGCACTTTCAACTTACAAGCTGTAAGGGGGAGTTTTCATAAAGACGATCTCATTTGATCTCCTCAACATCTCCATTCATTCATTCATTTATTCATTCATCACAAGCTTCTTGCAGACCTATCATAGGCCTGGCACTTTTTTGGTGTGCAGGACACAGTGGAGACAGGGCAGACCCGATCCACAGGCACCTGGGAGCTGACAGCACAAGAAGAGAAGGACCAGGTGGAGAATCTTGGGGCAAGCAGGGGAGAGCATGACAAAATGCTGCAGGGGTAGTGGTACTCCAGGCAGAGAGGACATGGGTACAAAAGCTAGGAAAGAGAGGAAGGAGCCCCCGTGCTAAGAAGAGAGAGAAGTGGGGTATGAAGTGGGAGGGACGAGGCTAGGAAGGACTGAGGTCTGAGCAAAGAGGCTGGACAGAGTGGAGACAGAAGCAGGAAGAGGAAGCATTGCCTGGAGATGGATTTGCACCAGGGCTCAGCAAATTGCCTCTAAAAAGGGCCTCATAATAAAATACTTTTCACTTTTCAGCCTCTAACACAACTACCCCTCATGCTCTGTACCCATGGCTTACACATCTGCAGGTTTAAGTGACCACAGATCAAAAATGCTCAGGGGAAAGTAAAATTCCAGAAAGTTCAAAAAAACCAAACCTGAATCTGTGCTTCATCAAGCACCCCAATGAATCCACACAAATGAAGTGATATGCAGGCCTGGCTTGTAACCTCTGCCATCTCGCCAGCACTCAGCCTTTCTGCAGCATGCAATGCTGGAGGTGTTCCTCTCACTTAAATACTGTATTTCCCCAAAATAAGACCAGATCTTATATTAATTTTTCCTCCAAAAGACACAATAGGGCTTATTTTCAGGGGATATCTTTTTTTTTTCACGTACAACAATCTACATTTATTCATGTCCAAAACTCTACATTTACACAAATACAGTCATGTCATCTTCTGGAACATCAGCATAACTCTCCAAACCCCCAGTTCCAGCCTGAATTTCTTCCAATTCCATTTCCTGTAGAACCATTGCCCCCAAATGCTCATGTCCAGCAATAGAGCTCTCTTTAAATTAGAACTTTTTGTCTGTGTAGCCTGCTCATAGTGCACTGGAAACACAGCTGACAGTGATTTTATCCCATGAATTCTTCACCCAAATCACAACCTCTTGCAAAGTTTCCATTAAACCAAGTGTTAATTGAAGATTTATGAGACAGGAGTGGTAACAAAAATGATGACAGTTAAGAATGATGATCCACAAAAAAGTGCTGAAAAATTGCAGGCACCAAAATGCAGAAAGCATTTCTTTCACACAAGTGCACATACATCCATTACAACACATGACACATTAGACACAACCTTATCTGTCCTTTTCAAATTCACACATTATGCACTGTGTCTGTACTCTGATTGGTCATTCAGCAATGTCTCCAGTTCACACGGGCACCTACCTCTCTTCCAAAGGTGCACCCTTGGGTATTTACAAATACTTAATTATAATTTACACTATATTTTAAGTATTAATGACAATAATATCATTTATATGTAATTATATATTAATATTATTTATAACTTAATATATCCATCATGTATTGCAATCAACAAGCTAAATGCATCAGTCTGGCAGACAATGATAACTGGGGCTTATTTTCAGAATAGGGCTTATATCACAAGCATCCCGAAAACCAGGCTGGGGCTTATTTTCTAGTTGGGTCTTATTTTCGGGGAAATATAGTACAGTACCACATTGTTAGGCCTAGGGAGCCTGCATCTGTCCTGAACATTATTGACTTTTTTCTTGCTGTTATTCCCTAAACAATACAGTATAACCACTATTTACACAGCATTTACATTGTATTAGGCATTGTAAGTAATGGTTTAAACTATGCAGAAAGATGTGCTTGGTTATAGGCAAGCAATGTGACATTGCACGGAAAGGACCTGAGCATCTGTGGATTTGGGAATCTTGGGGGAGGGGGAGATCGTGCAGCCAATTCCCAGAGGAAACTGAGCAACAGCACTCCACCGATACTGTGTGCAAGAGTGAGTGTGGTTGGTGAGGCCCTCAGGCTGGGTTTGCCACCTGGCCTTGTAAGGACCTTATCAGTGGTTTTAGCGGTTGATTAGCATGCAATGAAAGGAGCCATAAGGGCTTCATGGCAGATGGTAGAGCAGGTATTGTCTTCCTGATTTATAAATCAGGGGCTTGAGGACAGAGAGGGCTTATGGATGTTTTTCTTTTGGTACTGGGGATTTGACTTGGACCTCAATGCAAATCCTGCCCATAATGTTCCCTGCTATTCCTTAGAAAACACAAATCCATCCCACAGGCGGCACCAGTGCACTTACATATTTCAGTTTCCTTACTTTAGCCCCACCAGTCTGCAACTCATTTCCTTTATCCACTCTCTACGGAGCCCCCACCCCTAGCTTAGGCGATACCAGCTAACCTCAACCTGGCCTGTCAGCAGAAACAAGAGGGCTTCACTTCTGGGGTTGCTGGGAACATTTGATCTTCACTCCATCCCTCTGCACAATTAACCCATCAGATTTGTCCCACTGCTGATCAGCTGTGTAACTAGCAAACACTAGACACCAGCAGCCATGTCAGTGAGAGGCTGCAGGCAACCACCGCGCCATGCTGCCTCTCCAGTGGGGTTCCTGCTCTGCCTCCTCCTCACTTTCTCTAAACCTCCAGCTGTACAAGACCTTAGCTAGCTTGTGCTAGTTTCCTGTCTCAGGTACTCAGGAGTCCAATCTTCCCTTCCTGTTGTGGGCTATCTCCAGTACATATACAGATCTCCAGCTTCCCCTCCTCTCTGAGCCCCTGGTTCACTTCCCAACCTCCTATAAGCCTCTCAACCCAGATACCTTGCCATGGATGCAGACGCAACACATGTGTGGACTATCAGTCAATGCCTGCAGAATTCATGTTTCCAAAATTAAGTGTGTTTCCATCCAAACCCAAACCCATCTTTCCCTTCCAAAATCCTTTGATTCCGAGTAACTTGTTCTTCAAGTGTTTTGCAAGAGGAGCAAATGTTTCTAGTAAATTTGAACTTGATAAGCAAGTGATGTCTTACAAAATGAGTAGCAGGTGATGCAGAACGTCACATGATCACAACTGAGCCAATGGTTCTTCTCTTTCTCCCTTTCCATCCCTCCATCTCTCTCCTCTCTTGTCTCTCTTTGTCCTTCCCTCCCTCTCTCCTCCCCTCCTGCAAGATTGTGGGTAATCCTCTCCCAACACCAAGAGATTATGGAGGAGATCTCCTCTCCTTGGCAGAAGGGGAGGACAAAAAGCTAGAGGAATCTCTTCCTTCAAATGAGATTAGGGAGATGTGTAAAATGTGGGAAACACTGCAAAACTTTATAGAAAAGCAATGCCTGAATAAGGCTGTAGCAGTGCAAGCCACGAATCTGAATGAGACTTTGGGGGTGGCAGAGCTTCAGAAAGCTGCATTTAAAAAGTACATAATTCTGCTGCACACAAAAGCTTCAGAACACAAAACCTCCCAAGCACCACATAACTGCAGTGTTGCAAAGAGCTGCTTTTCTAAATATAAGTAATGTCTTTGACACTGAAAAGAGTCAAGGCAGCTGGGGCAATACTTCAGAACTCGTGAACCAAAACTAGATCCAGTCTAGTGTCCAACTATCATCCAATGACCCAGATTCCTGGCATCTGAGGAAACACTTCATTAAACATCAGGATCAGGAGACACCAGCTCCCTACTTGAGTGCCTGATAATGAAAGCCTTAAAAACAAAAGTGAAGTGCTGAAATGCAGCAAAGATTCTAGACACAGATATCTGTACTGAGAAAAGCAAAATACAAACTTTTGCTCAGAAACACATGTAACTTCTTCTTAAAATGACCTTACAAGTTAAATCACCTGCATTTGAAAGGCAAAGGGGATTTGAGTGAAGAGAAATAAAAAGAGAAAAAGGTGAAGCCAAGATTACCTTCAAAGAATTTGGTTGTATCTTAGTCTTGGAGTAACAAATAAGCCGCTTTAAAACTGGCTAAAATATATGAAGCAACTATATTCATGGACTGTAAACTACACTGTGTATGGCTGCAATCCCACAAGAAGGAAAAATACAATGTGTGCTCCACACTCACCTGGCCATCTGGCATGACAGCACATTCCACACTGTGGCATAAATTTTTAATGGAGCAGTAAACAGAAAACAATTGAAATTCAAGACTGCTGAGACACCTGGAATACGCAGGACAGGGTATCAGAGAGGAAGAAGCTACACAAAGAAGTCTCAGAAATCTTCAAAGTGGTATCCTTGAGTTGCTGGTTAAACTTTGAGATATGCATGTGGGTGTGAAGTGAAATACTATGACATCTGGAAAAAATCATTTCCAGGGGACTATGATCTGAATGGAGATTCCACAGGCCACATATGGTGCTGGAAATGGTGGAATTCCAACTATTCCTAATGGAGCGATCTCACTGCTCATTCCAATCATTCAGTTAAGACTCTATAAAGACCATCCGTATGGGTAGACCCATTCTACCCTAGAGTAAAAGCTACTCTAGCTCTATACCCATTCTAGCAAAGCCTAAAACCATGTTGAGGATCATGGTGAATCACCCTTAAATTAACTGCCTGTCACAATAGAATCCAATACTCTAAGATGACAAAAACCAGTCTCTCAACAAACAGCACTGACAATATCCAACCTAATTGAAAAACACACCATGAATATACAAGGCCAAAAAAATGATTTCATAACCAGGAATTTTTTTAAGCCGAAAGAAATGGACTCAGCATTGATAAAGATGATGAAACTAGCAGATCAGGAGTTTACAAAAAACAAAACAAAACAAAATAAATAAATATATATATATATATATATATATACTTTTTTCAAAAGTATAAAGGAAAATATGAATGCAATGAATTGACAGATATAAGAGCTCAGCAGAAAAACAAAAACTACTTTTTAAAAAAGAAATACTATAACTAAAATTTGATTATCTATAATGAAAAATTTTTAGATGGGCTTAATAACAGACTGAGCCCTGCAAACAAATGGGTTGGTGCATTTAAAGGCCAACCAACAGATATATTCAAATAAAAACAGAGCAAAAGATAATGTTTCCAATGACCTAGGGAACATTAATCAATCAAACACGCATGTGTAATTGGAGTTCCCGGAAAGAGTAGACAGGGAGACCACGAAGTAGAAAAACTTTTTTTCTAAAATGTGGGCTTATTTTTTAAATTCATTTTGAAAATATCAATCTATAGATCTAAGAGGCATAATTAGCCACAAGAATAGGACCACTGTAAGCCTAAGGTGAAGACTACCCATCCCACCACACCATCAATGCCTAAGACCAAGCCCCAGCAAAGTCAGGCTACACCACCATGCATTAACCATCTGCCATAATATTACTTAAAACTTTCAGAGAAGACAGCAAAACTCAGATTTTCAACAACAGGGAAGCCATCATGCCAGGCATACAATAAAAAACTGACTAGACATAGAAAGGAATAGGAATATGTGATCTCACAAGGAAGAGAAAAAAACAATCAAGAAAGATAGAGAAAACCACAGAAAGGCACATCACAGTCAAAAGGGTAAAAATTCAAGTCTGAAGAGCAGCCAAATAAAAAGCTATATTACATACAAGGGAACAATGCTGAGTTCCCCTCAAAACACCAGAAGCTAGAGGTCCCTGGAATGTCATCATTAAAATCCTAAAGGCAAATACTGTCAACTTATAATTCTACATGCAGTGAAAATATTCCTTAAATGATAATGGCAAAATAAAGATATATTCAAATAAATAAAAGCAAAGAATTTGTCATCAGCATGCCTAAATTATCATAAACATTAACAGAAGTTCTCTGGGTAGAAGAAAACAACTGCAGATGAAAATCTGGGTCAAATAAGGTCTGCTACTGAAAAGCACTGACAATGGTAAATATGTGGGTGAATATAAAGAGTTTTTCTAATTTTAAAACTTCTTTTAAAGACAACAGATGAAGGCAATATAGCAATGTGTTGAAGATTTAAAAATATATGAAGAAACAAAATGAACCTAAAAAATAACAAATGTACCTAACAGACATAAATGAAAGTAGACTGCTATAAGGTTCTTCTATTACATAGGAAATGGTATAATGTTAATTCAGTATATACTGTGATAAGTTAAAGATGTTAATATACCTACAGCAACCACTCAAAACATAATACAAAGAAATATATTTTAAAACACAGTAGAGAAAATAAACAGAATATTAGAAACTGTTTAATTAACCCAAAAGAAGCCAGAAGAGGAGGCACAGAAAAAAACAAACAAAATACCCAGATGGAATAAATAATAAGATGGTAAGCACAAACTTAACCATATCAATAATTGCATAAAGTGAAAATTGACTAATTGTTCCAATTAAGTGACTGAGATCATCAGACTAAACAAAAAAGTAAAACCCAATTATATAGCTTATTAAGTGTAAAAACAAATAGATTAAAAGTACAAGAATGGAAAAAGATATACCATGCAAACACTAACAAAGGAAAGCTGCAGCAGCTGGCTATATTAATATCAGAACAAAGTGGACTTCAGGACTTCGGTATTTCAGGATTATCAATTTAATTTCACTAAGAACAGAGGTGAAGAACTATAGTCCTTTTCCTGCCATCTGAAAAGGTACCCATTCAGAGTTCTCCTTGGGGGATTTTTACAGAGCCCTTTATGTCCTGAAGAGAGTGGAAGAGACTTGCTGGAGTCTTACAGCAAGTGTGACAAATTGAATATTCATTCACCTTTAACCCAAAAACCTTCATATGTTGAAGCACTAACCTCCAATGTGACGGGAACCTTTCGGAAGTGCAGTAATTAATGTTAGATGAAGTCATGAGGGTGGGATCCTCATGATAGGATCAGTGTCTTATAAGACAGTGGATCGCCCCCACCTGTCCCATGTAACAACACACTGAGAAGGCAACCATCTGGAAGCCAGAAAGGGGGCCCTCACCTAGAACTGAACCAAGAAGCACCTTACTGTTCTATTTTCTCTGGCTTAGGCCACCCTGACAATGGGGTTTTGTTAAGGCAGTCCAAGCTAAGACGGTGGGAACACAGTGGCATCTGCCCTATCTTTTATCTGGACTAGTATCTTTAAAGGAGAACCAAAGAAATCTGAAAAGAGCCTGGGAAAACTTCTGCTCTAGTTTACTGACACTATACAGCATGGTGAACACTGGAAACCTAAACTGTCCCTAAGAAATTGGCCACTGAGCTGTTCGGAAATCTCCTACAGTCCCCAGAGCCAAAAGCACCACTGTACGTGTCATGCCTGAGGCCGCTCACTGAGCAAGTCCAGGCTGTTCTTGGGAATTACTGACCCCAGGGCTGAATGCCAGCTTCCGACAGAGGCTGCTGACACAAGACTGCCCATAGATGCCCCTCTGCATCGTGCAGACACCGCCATCCTCTGCGACAGCTAGAAGGCCTGATCCATGAAGTTTAACATGACGGCCACCAGCCTGAAAAGCTGTGTGTACCTGTGCACTCATATTAGTTTGTGTACACATGCATGACACAAAGATCTGCAAAAGACAGAAAAGAAAGACCAAGCTGCTGCTGATAAGGTCAATCTGGAGCTATTGATTGTCCCAGCTGGCAAACTACAGTTGTGTTATGCGACCTGAGTCACAGACTGCCCTGCGCGTGGCAGGGAGTCCTGTGCTCCTCCAGCAGGCCTCCAGCAGTGACAGGGGAGCTCAGCCTGCTGGCGAAGACTGGCCGGCAGCACTCACCACTCAGGAGACTGATGGGGTCAGAACTGTTGGGAACCATCTTCCCAAAGGCTCATAATCAGCATGGAAATAAAATTGTACAAAAATAAGCCTCTGTAACATTCAAAAGAAAATAAACTTAAAGTAGGTCACTCTAGCTACCAGCACAAGTAGGCTCATGGCTCGAGGAAATCATACCGCATGCCCAACCATGACAGACATAAAGGGGTGCTTGTCCCAACCCTAGCATGCAGGGCTTACGCACTTTCAACCACCCCAGGGGCACTGAGTCTCCTACTTTTCCTTCAAGTTTACATTCAGAGAAATATACAGCCTCCTCCAGGCACCAGGCCTGGGAGAAACTTCTGCTTCTGCTTATGCAATTGGAGCAGGCTTGGACCTGCGGGGAGGCCTTTCCTAGCTTTCAGAGTCAGCAATAAGGCCAGGTTTTGGTCAGTTATGGCCTAGGCCAGGGGATGTAGTGGGCACCAGCCCATCAGGAAGAGAGGAAGAGCGGGGGACACCAACAGGGAAGGAAGGAAGCTGTTCCGCAGAGGGACAAGTCGGACGGCATCTCTGAGACTCCCTGTACAAGGTGAGGGCTATGCGCCCTAGGTGAGGGACACACGTGCTCAGCCCCCAAACCTACAACAGCAGAAAGACAGGAATCCCCTGCTCATGACACCTGCCGGTAACTGATCTGTACCTTCAATTCAGAACACTTCATTTCACTCAGGGCAAGATGAATGAGTCCTCCTATTTCTCGCTCACACAATTTGAAAACAGAGGCTCCAAGGGAGACTGGTGGTGACTAGAGAAACAGTGTTCCCCTGAGACCCAGGGGGAAGAGCCCTTTCCCCTCCACCCAGCCCTAAGGGTTAGACCAGCAGAAGGAGCCACAGACACAGAGCTCCGCTGAGCACCTACAAAGTGAGGCTTCACAGACTCCTGTCTTTGACATCCCAGGGGCTCCATGTAGGAGAGAGCAATGGTTTAGTCCTTCCAGTGGCTTTGATTAATTTAATCTCCCCAAATTGGCCACAGCATGTTTCTCTTCCCACATCTTTCCTGACTCGGGAACTTTCTTTTCAACTTCCCCAGGACTTTAACTTCCAGGCCTTGAGAGTTGCACCAACACCACCTGCCAACCCAAACCAACAGAGCTGAGCAACCCAGGCACAACCGGGACCTGCTCTGTTGGGTGTTGCTACACCTGCCTGCCACCTAGCCAGGGATGGGGGTGTGGGCAAACCAAAGTGTTCCCAGCCACTTTTGGGAGGAAGGAGGTGTCTAACGCAGATCAGATTCATACCCAATACCTTCCCTCTCTCCACTTTGAAAATCATCTTTGCCACCCCTACTGTCCACTGTTCCAGGTCAGTTCCATGATGGCTTCTGGATATTTTTCATAAATTGTTGTCTGACTCAAGTTGATGGCAAGAGAGGACAGGCATCCGATCACAACTTTTTTTTTTTTGAGACAGGATCTCGCTTTGTAGTTCAGGCTGGCCTTGAACTCACAATGTAGCCCAGGCTGGCCTCAGACCCCTAGAGATCTTCCTGCCTCAGCCTCCTAAGTGCTGGGATTCCAGGAATGCACCACCATAACCGGCATGAATCATAACTTTATGAAAAAGTTTGCTAATAATGATAAAGGAATTCCAAGTTCTAGAAGCTTCCAATCATGCCTGTTCACATTTAAGAATCCTCGCCGTGCTTATTACAATAACAAGAACCATCTGACGCTTAAGGAGTCACCTCAGTAAGTCAGGCTGAACTCTGTGTGTGTGTGTGTGTGTGTGTGTGTGTGTGTCACTGAGAGCCCTCTTGTGGATAATCACCCACAGAAGTGGGTTTCTGAGCTCTGGTCAAAAGCCAGAGAGCAGGTACTCTCGAAATGCTCTGGGCCATTGATTGTAAAGCTGCAGGTCTTCCCACAGCTTCAGTGGTCCAGGGCTGTGTACACAGCCAGCGCCCAGGCATGCAGATGCATAGAGCAGTATTCTCTGCCTGGCCTGGAATGCAGAGCATGGGGAGAAGAGTCAGAGTCCTCGGCCAGCATCCTCACCACCAACAGCAGCCATCATACATTAGTAAACTGCCTCAACTCCCTTTCTGACCCTTGCGATGCCAAGTGAACCCAAAATGACACCCAAGCACCTCCCTAAAAGCCCTGGGAGGCTGAGGAAGGCCTCCAAGGATCAGAGAAACAATCTCATCTATGGAATCCACTTGCACCTGGGAATAGGTACTGCTACTCAAGAGGGAATGGATTCCAGCTCCCTCCATCACCCTGTGAAAGGCATGCAGCTTCAAGGTGTAGAGGGTCCCTCGGTTTCACTGATTGCATAAAGACTTAAACTATCCTTGGTCAGCAAAGCCCTCTGAACAGAAAGCATTTCTCAGTGACCCCCCTCGGAATGTGACTGTTTGGAGATAGGGTTTTGAAGAGATAACTAAGTTAAAATGGTGCGACTCAGGTGTGGGACCTGGTCCGATCTGACTGGTGTCCTTGTAAGAAGGAAAAATCTAGACACAGAGAGACACCAGGGATGTGCACACAGAGACAGACTACATGAAGATGCAGAGAAAAGGTGGCACCTGCCCACTGAGGAGAGAGGCCTCAGGAGAGACCAGCCCTGCCTAGACTTGACCTTGGATTTCCAGCCTCCAGAATTGTAAGGAACAAATGCCTATGTTTAAGCCAGCCTGTCTGTGGTATTTTGCTAGGGAAGCCTGAGCGAACTACTGCAGATGTGTAGAGAGTTCAGGAAAAGGTCCAATTGCAAAACTAAACTTCTGTGGCCTGAAACTGCCCAATCCGCCTACACACACCAGCCTCTTTTAATTGCACAACCATGTTCCCACCTAGAAGACCCACAATGGCTACAGGGCCTCTGTCCAGGCCACCATAACCATTAACCAGATGCGCCTTCCAGTGTGAAGCAGGATTGCTTATTTCAAGTCTCCAAAACTAAAAGAAACTTAATGCAGGGCTGGGGATTTAGCTCAGTGGTTCCACTGCCTGCCTCACAAGCGCAAAGTCCCAAGTTCGATCCCCGGTAGCAAAATAAAAGAAACAATGCAAAATGCTAACGCTGATACAGGGACTATCACGCTTGTCTTACAGACTCATGGATACAATACAATTCCTTTTGCTTTCTGCAAGATATACTTGCCATTTCCTCTCTTCTTTTCTCTTTTCCTTCCATATTCTCTCTCTCTCCTCTCCCTCTCTCTCCTCTCTCTCTCCTCTCTCTCTCCTCTCTCTCTCCTCTCTCTTTCTTCCTCTCTCTCTCTCTCTCTCTCTCTCTCTCTCAGAAAGACCCATGAAGGAAAGAGATACATGCAAACACATCTCAGGGGGAAAAATAAATTGTCTCTTGCAACATCTGTCACTTCCAGCCAGTTTTCATATGTGGCTGCTCAAAGAAGTTCCAGCCAGCCAAATACTGATGCTAGCCAAAGTCATTAAAAGCATGTTCACATATTGTTCATTCAGGGTTTTGCCAGAGGCACCTTCCTTGCCATCGTAATGGGAACTAATAGACACTGAACATGAGGAGGACACAGATATGTGAAGGAGGGGGCTGAAAAGGCAGTAGCCATTTGCAACCCTCCCTGCCCAGGCAGGACTGTGGGCCAAATGCACCCAGACAGCCCAGGGCTTCAGTCACAGGGTCCTGCTGCCTTCTCTTTCCTGCTGTCTCTCAGGACAGCCACAGCCACCTCCTCCTCCTCGAGGTGTCAGACACCAGGAGAGGGGAGGGAGGAGAGAGAAGAGAGACTGGCAACATGGCAAGCAAGCTGAAAAAAGCAAGTAGCACCAACACAGACAGCGTGTCATCATTTGTTTGTCAGAAAATGCAAAACAAAATTACATTTCCAGATGTGCATCCATACATATGTGAAAGCTCGGAGCAGCAATCGAATTATCAAAGATGGGGCTACTGCTGCACAAAGGACACCAAGAGGAGAAAACACTGCTCGGGCATTGAAATGACTGCCCTGAAAAAAATCACTTTAAATTTAAAAGTAACACAAAAGCGGAGCCACAGGCAGCTTCCGACTGGATACACATGTATGTGTGCACAGATAGAGAGAAGGGAGAGCCCAGTGGAGCCAGGATCCCGGGATCAGAAAGCTGATTCAATGCCCCCTGGAAGAACACAAACAGGGCAAGTATTTGCATTTCAGTATTTAAAAGACTCAGCATAACTGTCTTTCTTCAAAGTTGGGGGGTAGAAAAAGACTGGAAAGGTACTCACTACCCTGATACCAGTGCTTGACTGATCTGTCTAGGAAGAGGGTGGAAAAGGAGAGAAATTTTTGTTTTAAACTGGGGGTTGGGGGGTGCTGGGGATTGAATCGAAGGCCACTGAGCTACAGCCCCAGCCCTCTCTTTTTTATTTTTTTTTTATCTTAAAATAAGGTCTTAATAAATTGCTGAGTCTGGGCTCAAACTTTTGATTCTTCTGCCTCTCAGGGTGCTAGAAATTTTTATTTTTCTATTAGTACATGTTTGTATCACATAATGTTTACATTCCTTGTGTGAAGTTGCTACACATCATAAATTCCTTTTTTATCCTCTCTCCCCACCCTCATGCCCTCTTCCATTTCTTCATGCCCTCTCTGTATGAGAAAGATTTATTTCCCTACTTCTTATTCTGTCTTTTTCTTTGCCTTTTATTTACAATATGGGTTTTTCATATAAAAGAAACCATGAGATATTTAAGCTTCTGTGTCTAGTTTACCTCACTTAACATTATAGTCTTCAGTGCATTTATTATTCTACAAATGACTCAAGTTTTTCTTTAGAGTAGTACTTCACTGTGTGTACATCTTCCTTATCCATTTATCTGTTGATAGACATATTGGCTGCTTCCAAGATTTATCTATTATGAATTGTGCTGCTATAAACATTGGTATTCATGTATCACTCTAATATGATGTCTTTTAACTCTTGGAAAGATAACTACAAGGGGAATAACTGGGTCAAATGGAATGTCTAGTTTCAGTCTTTTGAAGAGTCTCCATACTGATTTCCATAATGGTACTAGTTTACATCCCTACCTACAATGTAGATGGTTCCTTCCCCCTACCACCAGGCTCATCAGCTTTTCTTATCACAGTAAAACCTTGGATTAGGAGTAACTTGTTCTAACAAGACTAGTAAACATTTCTAATAAATTTGAACTTGATAAATGAGTGATGTTGTATGTGACAGAGAATGTCACATGATCACAACTGGCCCAATGGCTCTTCTCCCTGCTCTTCTACTTCTTGCTCTTCCTCCCCTTCTTTCTTCTTTTCTTCTCTCTCCTCTCTCCTCTCTCCTCCTTCTTCTTCCTCTCTCTCTCTCTCCTCCCTCTCTCTCTCTCTGCATGATTGTTGGTGATCATCTCCCAACAGCAAGAGGTTATGGAAGGACTCCCCTCTGCAGAGGAGAAAGAGAAAAAGGCAGAGGAATCCTTCCCTTCAAATTAGATTAGGTGGGCCAGGATTTAGCTCAGGGGTTCTGGAGCCTGCCTTGGAAGCACAAGATCCCGAGTTTGATCCCCAGTACCACAAACAAACAAATGAGATTAGGGAAATGTGGAAAACAGTGCAAAATTTCGTAGAAAAGCACCACCCAAATAAGGCTGTGTAGCAGTGCAAGCAATGAATCTGTTTAAGGACAATGCAATTTCACATTTCCCCAAAGTCCTCAAAAGGAGGCAAAAGCAAGTGTACTTGGCTAGGTTCCTCGTTAAAGCTGCACAGAAAGAAAAAGACTGCATTGAGTCTATAGATAGTAGTGATTCCATTATCAGTAATAAATTAATCCTGCCCAATAACCTTCCTCTCTCTCTTGTCTCCTTCATAACAGCCAGAGGTTTTCAAAGGTAACTGATGATTTTTTTCTTTATAGTTGGTATTTTCTTTATGGTTTTGTTTTATATTAATATTTTTGGGTTGTAGAATGAATCATCTGAGTTTTCATTATTTCCTTTGAGGAAATTCACTTTGATATACAAATGCTTTGAATTCTAAGCATGTTTCCAGAACAAATTAGGCTCATGAACCAAGGTTTTACTGTATTTGATTTCTTGATGGGAGCCATTCTTCCAGGTATAAGATGAATCTCAGTGTAGTTTTAATTTCCATTTCTTTAATGGCCAGAGATGTTGAACATTTTTTTCCATGCATTTATTGGCTATTTGTACTTCTGAGAAATGAGCAAAGAAAAACCTCTTCTCCTCTAAGTTGCAGGCATTGTATATTTTGTTCCAGTGACACTTGTGTTTCTGCCCATGCATGTTCCAGATCTGAAAGCCCAGATGCCCACTCTGGCCACACCCACCCCTGGCTCCCTGGCCAGGTCTAACTCTGCCTAACCCATGTAAGCCAGGTCCACATCCCCAGTGCCAACCTGGATCCTGCCAGACAGAAGGGCCTGTATTCATTCCCCCAGGTACCCTTGTGAGCTGCATCCCCCAGCACTCAGAGCTTGAAGCAAGCCCCAGAACGCTCTGCAGTCAGGGATCTTTAGCCTGGCCCCAGCACTGCAGTTCTGATCGTGATGACCTGTGGTGATGGCCCACTGTCGGAGCTGCCTGAGACCCCCATAAGCTAAGAAAATAGGGGTCCTGGTACCCTCAGCCATGGGCCCTGGCTCAAAGGCAACAGCCAGTTGATTCTGGCTTGGTCCAAGTGACAAGAGATCAAGCCATTCTGTGCTTACTGGCCTCACCCTGAGCCAACAAGGTACTGGGGAAGAACACTGCAGGCCACAGGCCTAACCCTGACATTAAGCCTACCTTTTACAATATAAGGATTAACTCAGAATAAATCAAAGATCAAAAAGTAAAATACAAATAAACGACCTTTCTATGGGACAAAATCCTTGTGCTCATGGGTTGATAGAGATTTCCTATGGACATCATAAACAAGATCCATAAAGGAACAAAAAAGGAGAAATTGTTTCATCAAATTAGGAAGTGGTCTTTGAAAGACTTTGTTAGGACAGTGGAAGGATGATGCACTGATTGAGACAAAACATTTGTAGTCATACATCTGGAAAAGTTTCTTTAATACCATTCTTATGGTTAATATCTAGATCTCTCCCCAAAGCCTTCTGTACTCATAGGTGGGGTTTTGTTGGAGGTGGTTGGATCATGGACGTGTGAATATGGATTAAGGGTATGATAACTAAATTAGTATACTGATTGGTTTAGGTTTTGGGTGTGGATAATGGGAAGGCCCAATCTCTGCCTTTACCAAGGCAGATATCTAGGTATCAAATAAGCACATGAAAAGTTATCATAAGTAGACATCAGCTAAGTGAAAATTTAAACCACAATGGGATACCATTTGTAACTGGTAAAGAGCTAAGATTACAGAGTCTAACCACATAAAATCTTGGTGAGGAGGCAAAGGACCCAGAACTCTCCCGCTCTGCTAGTGGTGCAATCACTGCAGAAAACAGTTCGGCAGTTTACTCAAAAGTAACACGCACCTACCCAGTGACCCAGCCCTTCTAATCCTGTGTGCAAGCATTCGGAGATTTCTATAAGAACATTCACACCAACATTGTTTACAATAACTAAAAACTACAATGTAAATGTTAATCAACAGTTGTTCCTGCTAAATTCAAATACAAGTTCTAGGGGCTCCTAGAGATTTCTTAGTATTTTCTCTGTTGATGATCATTTCATCTGCATGTAAAGATTTTGCTTCCACCTTGCCAATCCTAACCTAATTGTGTCATTTTATTGCCAGATTATTTTGGTTTGGACCTAGGTTTCAAAGTTTAATGGACAGATGAAGAGTAAGCATATCTGCCCTTGTTCCCCACCTTAAGGAGAAAGCATTGTATCTCCTCCATTCACATAAGGCATTTTTGCTGGAAGTATGGAGTACATGTCTTTAATCCGTTGAGAAGGTTCTGTTCTACTTCTAGTCTCCTGATAGCTTTTACCATGAACAGCTGTAGAATTTAGTTTGATACTTTTTCTTCAACTAGTGACAGGATCATATGGCTTTTCCCTTTCCTCTGTTAAAATGATGACTTTCTAAACCAATACTACCATCCCTATAATAAAACCACTTTCTACATACTGTCAGATCTGACTTCTAATTGTTTTGTTAAACAAATTTCTGTCTATGTTCATACTTTTTTCTTCTATGATCTTTATCCAGTTTTAGGATTAGCACAATGTTGA
>NW_004624801.1:3080682-3105974 GCF_000247695.1 Heterocephalus glaber
CAGCCGAGGGGCAGCGTCATCTGTCAGCGCCTCTGATTTCTCCTCCGAGGCCTCTATTTTCCCTCCGATGTCATGCTGTCCTCTGGTCTCCACACACTCCTCTGCTGGCTGCCCAGGTCTTCCTTGGGGGTCACACGAGGGCGCTTAGGAGGTGGGGGCAGCTCGCCTTTATCCCACAGTTGCGATCCTGGTAGAGGCAGGGCTGTTGGCGGGCTTTCTTTCCTCTTGCCAGGCCTGTGAGCCCCGGCTCTGGGTGGAGGACAGCAGTCTGCTGGCACAGCTGGGGGCTTTTCGCCCTTTGCCTCCATCCCTGGGCCCTGGGAGCCTGGAGGTGGGCCTGATGGTGCCCATCCAGCACTTGCTTCTGGGACTTCTGCAATGGGGAGTGGCCTGGGGCTAGGGCAGGGGTCACTGGTATGTGTGCCCCAGGCTGCCGAGAGGGGAGCTGAGGGAGGCCTGGTCATGGAAGAAGATCCAAGGAGACTCATGGGCCATCTCAACCGAGGTGTTTTTCAAGTCCTTAGGATGGAGCTTCTCCTCCTGAGGCCCAGGACTATGCCCCATGGTGGTTAGGTTTCCCTTGGACTCCATGAGCCTCGATGGTGCCACAACCCCAGGGCCACCCCTCCCCCCTCTCCAGTCCAGCAGGCAGCTGAGTGGATCTGCGCCATGGAGGAGGGATCCTCACGCTTCTGGTGGGTCCAAGCATCCAAGAGTCCCTTGGTATCCAGCCCAGGCTGAGTGACGCTAGAGCTCATGCCTGGCCCTGTGATGCCTCCTTACATAACCTGCAAGCATCTCGAGTTACTGTTCTCTGTCCCTGGTCCTCAGGCCCCTAGCACTGAGTCATGAGTATGATGAGCTCTCTGACTTTATTTTCTTCCCATCCCCACTTTGCTCCCTCCGTTCCCACCTACTGATCCCCTTTGTTCACTGACGGTCCAGGCGCACTCTGGCTTTACGGCTTTCCCACTGGTTACTCCCTCTGCCTGTGACACTCGCTCTCCCAAAACCCAGTGCTCTCTCCTGTACTTCACCTTCCACGTGTAGCCGTCCTTGATGGTTTAATTCCTAATTGCAACCACCTGAAACCATCAGCACTCCCCTTCTTCCTTTCCTGCTTTCTAGTCCTCTCCTCCAGGCCACCAGTTGTACTGCTATTTTATCCATTAATTTAGAGGGTATTCCTGTGCATTTTTGTTCTGAAGCAAAGTTTCTTATTTTTTGTTTTTTCCAGTACCAAGGATTGAACTCAGGACCTTGCGCTTATGAGGCAGGCACAGCATCACTGAGCTAAATTCCTGGTCCAGAGTATTTCTGTGTTTATACTTATGTTAGTCTATTTGTGCATTTCTTTGTGTTTGCCTCCCATCCCCTTCCCCAACTAGAAGGTGTGGGCAATCATTTGTACCCTGCTCTAGTCCTTGAACACCACTGTCACACACAGACAACAACACACACCCAGGGTGTTGCACATTTTCTCCTGTATGGATTGATAGCATGGCCTTTTATTTTTCTACTCTTTTTATTTCTACTTCCGGGCCAATGCATTCTTTCATTTTATTGTCTGGTTCTTTTTTCTAACTTTCACATTTTTTCTTATATTTTAAATCCTTCGAGTAAAAATTTGCATGTAAAGCAATTTAGAAAACAAGTAAATTATTTCTTTCTTTCCTTGTTTTCTCTTTTCTTTTTGGTTGTTTGGCTTTGTTTTCTTGCAGTAATGGGGATTGAATCCAGGGACTTTCACTGAGCTACATGCCCGATCCCCTCCCTCTTTTGAGAAAAATCTTGCTAAATTCCCAAGACTGGCCTGTAAATGTCAGTGTCCTGCCTCAGCCTCCCTGCTGGGATTATAGATGTGCAGCACCACACTTTGCAACAATAATTTATTTTAACACAACTTGAATTTGAAGAACTACCTTAAAGTACTTTGTCTAATTATAATTACAGGCAAGTCATTGCCAAATTTGTTTCTGATAGACCCTTTGGCCATGCTCATTCCTGGCCCCTGGCGTGCACAGAATACCATGCGATGTTACTTAGTCTGGGCCGTATTAGTCAGAAGAAGTGTGTAATTTGTGACCAACAATCAATCTTAACAAGAAGATGGATAAGTCAGGTTTGACCTAGGAGAAATGAAAGTAGATGATGCTTTCCAAAATTCTTTTGTGTATGTGTGTGTGTACACATTTGTGTTGAAGAGAGAACAAATTCATCTTGGCTGTTTTCTTTCTGATTCAACCTAAAGGCTTTATTTTATTTTATCTCATTTTATTTGTAATAACAGTGTTATATTTGGTTTTCCATGCTCCCTGAGATATAAATTTCCTCTATGGAATAAGAAAAAGAACAACAAAATTTTTTACATCACTGGCTACTGCAGCAGTAATAAGTAGAACTGTTTGTATGATTGATATATATTTTTCTGTCTTTTTCTAATAAACACCTGATTCTTAGGAAGCCACACAAAGGATCATAGTTCCCAAGTTTACAAATTTTGTCAATTCAGGAAAGCCCTCATTCTCTAATAATTCTTTCTACTCTCTTCCCAGGGTTCTAATGAAATTCGTATTAAATGTCCTCAGTTTATTCTTCATATCTGTTCACTTTTCAAACAATATCCCAATATCTTTGCAGGCATTCCAGAAGTAGTTATCAATAAAAATTTTATAAATATGTCAATATTTTATTCAAGTACTGTCTATAATTAAAATCCTCAATAATAACAATGAGAATTTTGTGCTGGTCAACTGAGAAAGTGGCTCAATGGTACAGCATTTATTTCCCTAGCAGGCCATGAGGCCCTGAATTCATCCTCAGAACTGGGGAAATAAAGAAGATGGTGAAAAAGATACCATGTGAGAAATAACACATTGTTAGTTTTCTGCAGTACGGTGAAAGCCTGCAGAGAGAGAGAATCAGGACAGATATCACATTCTCTCTGAATGCAGTACAGTTCACCCATGCACTTGCTGAGAGACCTGTGGGCTGTTTGCACTTTGGGGTGGAGTCCTTTTTGGTAGCATCCCCTGCAGTCTCTGTGCTGTAAAAGGGTCTCAATGGCAGCCCCTGTGGTCCCTGCTGGCCACTCTCTTGTCTCTGGGCATAGGCAGGGAATCTCAGGGCTACGGGGCGAACAGGAGGCTTCCCGGGCCACAGTCCTTGTTGTGCTGGGGTCCCCCTTGCTGGTGCAGTCCAGGGCCTCGAATCTCCCGGTGGCAGAAGGGCTCATGGACACAGGAGGAGACTGTATTCTCTGGCTTCTATGTGACACCCTCTGCCCCCCTCCAGAAGTCTGGGAGACCTCAGCTCAGCGTAGAGCAGTGCGAGTGCCCCTGAGCTGCCTCTGTGCTGGTCTCAGGCTCAGGATGTGGGGTGTGGGTTGCCTGCTTACACTGAGTGGGCAGATCCAAGACGCCCTGCCACTGTGCTGCCCCTGCAGGCCTGGACCGCTGAGAGTAAGCCTCCTCTCACTTCTTTTCAGGCTTCTCCTTTGGTTCTCAGGCTTTGTTTCCAGAGTCTATCACTGTATGCATTTAGCTAGTTTTATTTTGTTGTTAATTAACACAGAATAATTGTACATTGTTTATGGGGTACATTGAAATATTCTGACATGTGTACACTGTGTAATGATCAAATCATATCATTTGCCCTAATTGTATGCACCAGGGAGGGAAAGTTGTCCATCATCTCCTCAAAGCATCTTCAACACACACAAGCCGCTGCCCTTTTCAGGTTTGGCAAATAAATTAATAGTGACACCCAGAGAACCTTTAGGGGGCCTCGGAGTGAAGGTCAACAGGCTGTTGCCAGCGTGACTCTCTCAACAACATTGGTATTCAGTGACTGCAGCAATTAGAAATAATGCCCCTCTATTTATAAGAACTCCTAGATAGATTCCCCTTCTTACATTAGCAGTAAGAATTAATTTCTTTTCAAGTGCCCTAGAGCAGATGTTTACTATCAGACTGGTCTTTCTGCCAACCACTAATGGTTCCTCTGTCCCTTTCTGACCCCTTGCTCCTCAACTCCCCAGTATTCAGGCCCTACTCCCAAACCATTCTTCAGTTTCTACATAACCTATCTAGGATTCACCGCTGGGAGCTTCTCCATATTCAAAGCACGTATTAGAGCAAGCAGGAACCAAATGGTTTTTTAAAAACGTACAAATTGGCCCATGACTATTTACACTACCCAGAGAAAGCCCCTCTGTTCACACAGCTGATCAAATACACCTGACACCATCCTACAGTCCCCATCCCCAGTTCCATTAGTAATGACCCATCGTGACTGCAAAGGGTCCAGGTGGGTCCAAATGAGAGGGCAGAAGGCAACACGGCAGCGGATATGCCCAGCTGCTAAACTAGATTCCCGTCAACTCAATTGTTCAGAACTTCAGACCACTGGCCATAAGAGCTTTCTGCCGGGACAAGTAGAATATACCACAACAGAGAGCTCACATGCAACTAAGGTGGATTTAAGAGTAGAACATGGCAGTGCACAGTGCGGGCTTCTGAAAGACAACACCGCACAGATACACTTGACAGCAAGGAAGCCAAGTGTCCAGGAGGCAGAAACAGACACTGCCACTCAAGCGTTTAATGAAAAAGGTGACAGATGGCGTTTCCTTAGGACAGTATCACAGCTGTCTTTCCAACCATCACATCAACTGTCTGGTCCAGAGACACAGTCCTTCTGTCCTAGGGGTCATCAGTTTCTCATTAGCCCCAGGGCCCGTAAGTCAAGTTCCTAGGGATTCCTCTTTCTCTTTCTCCAGCTGGGAATTTAAGGCAAGAAAGAAGGCAGGTAGTCAGGAAAGAGAACCTTCATCAGCCTTCCTCCTGGGGTACACATTCGATGACCCCTCCCTTGCTATGATCGAACAGAAGAAACACCTTTGACCTCATTTTTCCTATGTGGTTCTTCCTGGACCTCTCCCCTCTATGGGTGAGCACCAGTTTGGGGTGCTTCTGCCCAGCCCTAGGATTAATTGGGGTTCATTATCTGGTAAGGCTGCATGTGCATCACCAATAACAGCCAATAATGGTTTGTAGCCAGTGGCTGGTGGCTGCCATGTCAGAGCCTGGCAGTCTCTGATCAGCCATAAAGGCTGTTATATGCGCAAGTACACCTCATTCCCAAACTCAACCCACCAGCCTGATTTCAGCAAAAAATCCTAAAATCTCTAGATCACCCCCAATTTTGCTGCTTCTTAAATTTTTATTTCTTTATTTTTATAGTCCCTTGGTGGAGCTATCCTCAAATCACAGGGAGGAAAACTGAAACTAAGTGACCTACAACTAGTTACGGCAGAAATGAGCTCAAACCCAGTGTCAAGTTGCCCAGCCCTCCCACCTCACCCTCCGTAGCCCACGTTGATGGGAGATGTTGCCAATGGTCTTACACTATAGTTAGATGTGTTGTCATCTCCCTAGTGACATCATATGCTCTGCAAAGGCCATGACCTTTGCCGAGTTCCATGTCTGCTCACATATACATGTATACAGCACAACATCAGTCACACACTATATTTTTAATGACATCTGACATTCAAATCTGAACTTACCAAAATGTAAATAATGGGATGATTAGTCACATTACCCTGAGAGTTGGAAGAAATCACCATTGATTTCCTCTAATGCCTTCTTATCTGTTAGGACTCCAGGGCTACTTAACAGAGACATATGGCTACATCAAGGTGAACAGAAAGAAATCCACTGCACAGAGATGGGTGTCTCCTACACCACAGCCCAAAGGAAAATGGTACTCACCAAGTGAGGCATCAGGAGGTCGGCCAGGTAGACGAAAGCAGCCCCAAGTGTGAAGCCAACAGCCACTGGGATGAAGGCAAAAGCACCAAAGCCCCCTGAGGATGTGGCCATCTCAACTGCTGGGGCCAGGAGAGACCAATAAGAGGCTGCTAACATGACCTGCAAAACCAGTGAGCAACAAACCATTAGACAGCCCTGGGTCTTCTAAGCAGGGTCTTCTGTTGCTCTTGGGCCCAAACTAAACCCTATCAATTCACATATATCCAACCCACGATCCCAGGTATTAGGGAATAACTATCTCAACTGAGAAACCAACCCCAAAACTAGCGAAGTAACTATGTAAGAACCAAATTTGAGCAGGATAGTTGGCCTGAGAAGGATGGAGTCCAGGTTGCTGTCATCTACCCTCAAATTCAGTGGTTCTCAGTCAGAGGCAGTTTTGCACTCTAGGTTGTCACGGAGTGACCGTGTCTAGAGAGACCTTTTGTTGTCACATTGAAGGCAGGGTAGAGAAAGTTGCTACTGGCATCTAATGAGTAGAGGCCCAGGGTGCTGGTAAATATCCTACATGCGCAGCACAACCCCTGACAACAAAGAATTATCTGCCCCCAAATGTCAGCAATAATGTTGAGAAATCCTGTTCTAATTGAATACTTCCGAGACAAATTTCTGATTACTTCATAAGCACCACTGCAGAATAACACAGCGCTAATTACTACAGAATTCTTCCTTATGTTGAGCTGAAATCTGTCTCCCATTTTTATCTGCTAGCTCTCTTTCTGCTCTCTGGAGCACCAAATCATGTGCCTTTCCTCTGTGACACGTGACTCCCTTTGAAGTATTTGAAGACCACCAATAAGTCAATGTCAGACTGAGCTCATCAATTTTCTTATCTCTAAAAAGGAAGAGAGGAACTAACATTTACTGATCACCTACTCTTTCCAGAGATCAAGGTTTACATTTGATATCTTATCACAACAGCCTCAGGAGGCAGATATTGTTTTCTATTGCTATTTGTAGATAAAGAAGTGAAATTGGGAATAATAAGGCAATTTGCCCTTTTCACATAGGCAGTAAGTGGCAGGTCCAAGGAACTGACCAAGCAGGACCACAATCAAATCAATGAGGGGAGAAATGATGAAGAAGAGAAAAATGATGCAGGTCTCAAAATCTCCGCAAGTCACTTTGTTGAACAGTTTTCCAGCACTGACCAAATTAATCACTCATGGATGCTCAGTCTTACAGATGATGTGGCATCCTTCTTGGAGAGTGCACACCCACCACCCATCGTAAGTATATGACAGTCATCTCCAACATGGAAAATGTTGAATGGGTTTCTAAAAATCATTTAATCATGTCTTGTCTTTCAAAAACACCTGCATCACCCATCTCCAAAATAACATTCAGAGTGACAGAGTCAGGTATTACCACAGCAGCAGTAAAGAACAAATCTATACATAAATCCATGAGTTTCCTTCTGCCCTCCATCATGCACATGGAGCCACTTGCTCTGGGACAAATTCTCCTAGCAGAAATCTGAGTGTCACCCAGGCAAAAAGTCCACTTGCCTCTTAAACCCCAAGAAAGAATGAAAATGTCTCATCTAAACAGGATGGGAGCTGAGGCTACCCGGTCCAACTCCATGACCCAGGTTGCCACGAAAGGGCATCAGAGGAAGCCTGACAACTCCCCACCGCTACAACCCTACCCACCCTGCTTCCAAAACGTATCTCACTAGCTTTAGAATCCAATCGCCCTGGGCAGCTCTCCATTAATGAGAACCCATGTACAGGGAGAGATAAAGATGTCCTTTTTCCTCTTTTTAAACTTAAACTGTCTGCTAATCTCTCTTCTCTCTCCTATCTCCCCTCTCTCCCCTCTCTCCCCTCTCTCTCCCTCTCTACCTCTCTTCTTTCTCTCTCTCTCTCTCTCTCTCTCTCTCTCTCTCTCTCTCTCTCTCTCTCTGCAGATTTTAGGGCCTCCCATATAGTCCCATAGTCCTGAAGCCATATTGACCCAGAGAAAGCCATACCCTATCATGGAGAAAGGAGACCCAACATCCTTATCAGCATCACTTGAGATACTGCCACATTGTTCATCCTCTTCTCAACATCAAGCCCAACATTCATCAAAACTCCCTTCTATCTCTCTACATCACTGGATACCAATCTTTCTTCCTGTCCCTGTATGTGATAAACACATAAAGTTCTCACAGACAAGTCACTCGGTGGGGAGCTGAGAGGTGCGCCTCTCGAGGGTGGGTGTGTGGTAATCTGGGATGCTTGAATGAAAAAGCAGACCAGATGATGCAGGTGAGCCTCTTCCTTGGGAATCGCTGCTCCTTATCTTCAGTCAAATCTAGGGCTCAGTTGGGTTTCTTTCTTTTCTTTTCCTTGCCAGTCTCCCTGCCTCCCATATAACTGAAAAATGACCCAAGAGCAATCTGTAAATGGTACTGGATTGCAGGGGCATGTGTGGTAGATAAGATGACCAAGTCTTAATAACCCAAAACCTGGAAATATTTTACTTTACATGGTAAAAGGAAATCTGCAGCTGTGCTGAAATTGAGGACTCTGAGATAGGGAGATGACCCTGGATTGTCTGAGTGGGGCCAGTGTCATCCCAGATGTCCTTATGAGTGAATAAGAAGGCACAGAGTCAGAGGGAAGATGTGATGACAACCCACATCCATTCCATTTATATTAAGTATCCAGACTGGGTAAATCCATGGAGACAGAAAGCAAATGGGTGATTGATAGGGGATGCAGGAAGTGGAGAAAGGGGAATGACTGCTGGATAGGTACAGGGTCTCATTTGGGTGTGATGAAAATATTTGGAAGTAGATAAAGGTGATGAATGTTTACACATTACATCATGAATGTTTTACACACCACTGAATTATAAACTTTAAAATAGTTAACACGATGCTGTGAGTTGTACCTCAGTCTTTTTTAAAAAACTGAAGTTGGCTTTACCAATCATGAGGATTCTATCATGCACTACTGCCCCAAGCAGTGTGCTGAATTCTCCAGATCCCTCACCAGGGCCCCAGACCTCCACATGTGACAATGCCAAAATGCCAAGACCCATCTCAGGGGTCCTTCTCCCAAGCACCTTCAACCCTTTGACTGAGTCTGCATTTACAATGGGAAAATGCAGGATGTAAAATCAAGTCTGTCTGAATCTTGGCGCTGCCACTTATCAGTTAGGTACCCCAGCAAAAAGCCTGGGCTCTCCACAGCTCCGTTTGGACAACTGGAAATGATGCTACTGAACAGAGTTGTATGTATCAAGTGGCCAGACATAGTGCCACACGTGATTAACCTGTAATCAGCACTCTGGGAGGGTGATCCAGGAGGACTGCAAGTTCAGGCCCAGCCTGGGCAACTTAACAACTTAGCAAGACCTTGTCTCAAAATAAAAAGTGTTGGGGATGTAGCTCAATGTGAAGGACCTTGTACTGAAAAAAAAAATCACATAACATTGGGCACAGTGGAACAAGCCTTTAATCCAGCTACTCAGGAGGCTGAGGCAGGAGAACTGCAAGTTTGAGACCAGCTTGGTCAATTTAGCGAGACTTTGTCCAAAATTAAAAATTTTTAAAGATATGAGGATATAGATTAGTGGTAGATTGCGCCTAGTTTCAATCCCTAGCACTGTACAAAAAGAAAAGAAAAGAAAGAATATATCAGGCAATGCAGCTACCACCCCAACCCAGTAGCTGGAGAGAGGAGAAAATGAATCAGTGTTATTTTGCATTCTCACCCTGCCTGAGCTGCTTTCACTAAACATGCTCTTCTTTCACCCAATCTTGCTGGGCTTCCCTCCTCCACGGGGGGGCCCTTTTTCATCTCACTAGTTTCATTCTTGGAGTATGAACTTCCCAGACCTTGGTCACACCAGGATGAAAGGTGTGCTTTCAGCACAGCCTTGGACAGAGCAGTTGTTCAGTATCTGTTGCCTAAACAAATTCTCCATCATCCTTGCTAATGAAGGGGAGCAATGGGGGTGGAGAAGTCTGAATGAGTGATCAGGAAGTGATTCAACACTCACTTTTTAGCAAATGCCTAACTTCTAAAGTGGTTTTTACCTTCCAAATTGAGTGTGTTGCATGGCTTCACCCCTGTGCAAACACTGGTTGAGTAATTGTTTAAATGGAAAGCAGTCAATGTCGAATTGCCAAACTTTCCTGGGTAATCCACTGGATAGTCTACTGATCGAATCACAGGCTCATTTAGGGCTGAAAGGGACTTTAGGAAACTACATCGTCCAGACACTTCATTTAACAAATGGAAAAAGTGAGACCCACAGAGATTCAGTGGCTTTCCCAAGGTCCCAGAGGAAGCTGATGCCGTCCAAAGCGGACTGTGCCATCCCCAGACCAAATCAGCACCATCCTTTCCCCTACCTAGACTTCTTTTAAGAAATTCTGAAAGCTCTAGAGTTAAAGACCCAGCCCTTCCTTCATCAAAGAATCCCAGAACCAAAGTCTGGGATAAAGTTAAAATGATAACTGTCAAAAAGACAAAAGACAGCATTAGTGTTGGCAAGGATGTGATAAAAAGGGAACACTTGTACATTATTGATGGGGATGTTAATCTGTGCAGCCATTATGGAAAATAATTTCGAGGTTCCTCAAAACATTAAAAATAGAACTACCATATGATCCAACAATCCCACTAGGAGTGTATATCCAAAGGAAATAAAACCCATATGTTGAAAGATATCTGCATCTTCATGTTTATTACACCATTACTCACAATGTTGCCAAGTACTGAGGTGCTGTACACTTCCTAGGTTTCCTTTCCAAACTCTTGTTGTCCTGAACAAAGAATTGGACAGGAAACGGGGTAGCAAGGTGTTTTACATTTTTTAAAGGTAAAAGGAGGGAGAAAAGAAGGGAGAAGAAGTGCTCTGAAAAGAAGTACTCTAAAAAGAGGTGCTCTGCAGGGTGAGTGTGAGAAAAGAAACTATACCTTGTATGCAGAGCAGGCCACCGTGAAAGAAAACAGGCAGTGGTCACGAGGCCAATGGCCCCTGCTTTTTATATCTCCATTCTGATGTCAGATCTAGGCTGTCCTATGAAAACCCTGCTTGCATTCTCTGATTAGTATCAAGTGCAGGACTCAGAAGTTGTTCTGCGCATGAGTCTTGACTCTGTGATTGACAGGTCATGCTCACTTGCACAGCCAGTTTGTCACACCCTAATCTCGTGCCTCAACAATAGCTATGACATATATAAAGAAGATGTAGTATTTAAGCACAAGAGACTACTCTTTAGCCATTAAAAAGATGAAATCTTGTCATTTACAACAACATGAATGGAACTGGAAGACATCATGTTAAGTGAAATAGGCCTGGCACAGAAAGACAAATGCAATATGCTCTTACTCATATGTGGGACCTAAAAAAGCTATTCTCATAGAGCTAGAGAATAGATATCCTTGTCCCCATTTCACAAAGGAACTCCCATAGGATAAAGAGTAGAACAGTAGTTAGCAGAGCCTGGAAAGGATGAGGATTAGTTAATGGATATAAAGTTACAATTAGATCAGCAGAGTTAGTTCTGACTTTCTATTATCCAGTAGGATAAACATAGTTAGCAAAAATGTATATTTCAAAATAGCTAGAAGAGGGGATCTCAAATGATCTCACAAGAAGAAAATTAATATTTAAGATGACAGGTAGGTTAATTACCCTGATTTGATCCTTACATAACATATACATGTATAGGAGTACCACATTGTTATACATATATATATATAATAATTACGTGTTGATCTTCAAAATTAAAAAATAAATTTTAAACGTCTGAGATGAGTCAATTTCAGCCATAAATTAACATAATTGATCCTACCAGTATTCCCCAATACTGTGATATAAGCTACTCCAAGAAAAATCAGAACTAGAAAACTTCAGCAACTAATAAGCAGTGGTAATGAGCCTGTTAAATGCTTGCCTCTGGAAGATAACTCAGATCTCACAAAAGTAAATCTATTAATAGACCCTGTCTGCCTCTGAAGTAGGTGGGGAAACAAGCAATTAAGTAACTCGGATAATCCCCTGCTAGCAGCACAGCTAATGCCAGGGGTTTCAGAGCAAAACATACACGCATCATACTTTTGGTCCAGGTCTCTGAATCACAGGTACATGAAATGCACCTTCCTTCACAATCAGCTACACTTAAAGGAAGAAGAATCCAAATGTACGATGTGCCCTGGATGGGACCCTGGAACAGAAGTGAGACCTGAGTAGAAAACCTGGTGATATCTAAATGAGGTCTGGAGTTTAGTCCACCACCGTGTACCATGTGAATGTCTCAGCTTTGACAAATGTCCGATGATTGATTACATAAGACGTTCACGTTAGGAGAAACTGAGTGAAGGATACAAAGAAATGCCCTCTACTATTTTCAAAACTTTTCTGAAAATCAAGAATAAATAGCTTATTAAATATGAATGATAATATCAGTTACCAAGGTGGAGGGAAGATTGAGGGAGAGCATTATGGGTAATGGGCATAAACTGTGCATGCAAACCTTTGAAGAGAAGAGAACCTACAGTTTGCCTTGTGGGATCAACAAAGCAATGGGCCTGGGGCTTTGCTATGTGGTAGTGAGAGGGACAATGTGCTTTATCTCATTGATACCTACAGTCTCCTCTTTGGGGTTCAAAGTAATTCAACAACTCACCCAAGAACAGCCAGCTAGGAGTGTCCAAGCTGGGATTTGAAACCCAGGCCTAAATCCAAATCCATGCTCTTAACCTCAAAGCTACACACCACCTCCTGGATGTTTGGAATTCTTTAAAAACCATAATATTCCCAATGTCATCTACTCAGAGAATAATTTTTCTCTAATAATTTTCAAATGTTTACTATGCTAACATAACATTCCTTGTCCATTTGAGAACCACACAGGGTATAGGCCAATGGTAGCAGATCTACGGCACGCATGCCGCGGCTGGCTGTTTATTATCATTAAAAACTCTAAAAGGTTCGCCATCCCTGGTCTAGACTGTAGAACTTAACAATGGCCGAAGGAATGCAAGCTGCTATCTCCCAAACCTCTGTTAGAGTGAGTCTTCTCTCAAGTTCAATGTTCCAAGGTGACAGTCCAGGATAGGGCTCTGTTAGCACAAAGGCAGAAGGAAAGGTGAAGGACATGGCAGCCACAAGGTCACAAGGAGTTGGAAGATAGAAGACAGGAGCAGGTAATCTCTGACAGACACCCTGAGAAGGCTTAGTCTTGGCCCCACTAGGACAGGAGATTCAGAAGCAAGATGGGCCACCTCATAGGGCCCCAGCATAGTGTGCAGAGCCTCTGACATGAGGGTAGAGATGGGCCTAAAAGAGGACTGGGGGAAGCCAAGGGAAGGAATAATTTGACCCAGATTCCTCCTATTTCCTGTGCAGCCAAGCAACTGTCCCATGTGACACCCAGCAATCCCCAGCCCAGCAAGGCAGAGGGTATCATGATGCTAACAAGAGGAAAAGGTGACAGCTTCCATGCTGGAATGGAGGCACCCAGCATCCTCCCACATCCTTGACCCAATTTTATGATGGAACTCCAATAGTGTTAAGGATCTACATGATAACCTAACACCCACCTTTGACTGTATGTTTCTGTTGAGGACCCCAAAATCACAGCTTTAAAGCCAGAAGATTGGAAATGACCCAAGGAACAACTTAGAATCAGCAGATATTTGCAAACGCTTTCTCGTGTTCCCTAGAGTAAAACTCACAGAACCTCATAAATTCTCAGAACCTCGCAAAGCTCACAATATGATCCTTGTTTGCAAAATACCACTCCACTGGGACCCATACTTTATAATGCTATTACTTTCCCTCTAGTGTAAGAGGTACCAGCACAGACTAATCAAAAACAATCAGCTAGGGGCCGGGGATTTAGCTCAGTGGCACCGAGCCTGGCTTGCAAGCACAAGGTCCTGAGTTTGATCCCCAGGACCCACCCCACCCCCCAAAAAAATCAGCTAAACGCCTAGCCCACAGCAGGCAAACCTTTTCATTTCTGTGTTAAGTGTTCATCTCAGAACAATTTCAGCTCTGGAAATAGAAATGAATTCATGAAGAGTTCCTGGAGGGATGCATCAGAACACTCTGGCATGACGCATGCTGTTAAGCACTCCTTTTATGATCATAATGACAGTTTAAATACTGAAAGAAAATCTGAGCCACAAAACAAAATTTTCCTCTTAATAAAAATTCAATTATTGCCCATAGTTCAATACCATGCACTGAATATCAGCACCAATTATTCATACCTTTAAGGAAGGTGCATGGAAAGCTGTTGAACACAGGAACAGAGTTCAAAGTAACAGTGCCTGGCTCCAGGGCTACAACAGAGCAGGCCCTCATTAAAAGTGTGTTGAAGCAAATGAGCAAAACTCTAACCTCAAGAAGGTTTCTGTATAATTAATGAGTAGGCACAAACTTGCAATCCATAAAAGTCAAGGCAATAATTACTCCCTAAGTACAGCAGCCAAGTAATGTCTCTATGTTCTGTCTCCGACACAGATATAAAGATTATTTTTAGAAGTCAACCAACAGGTACCTAGTCAGTGATTGTTATATAGCCAACATCATGCTAGACCCTGGGAGCTGAAGGAGAGGAGAAAAGGCCCAAAGAGATCTGGATTCTGCCTTCCAGGAGCTGGCTGCATACCCTAAAACGAGGAACCACAGAAAACATCTGAAATGATATCTAACATCTGAAAGGGTAAGTGAGGAGAGTGCCCAGTCACTCCAAGGAAGGAGATACCGATGTTATAAAAGAAAAACAGAACATCAAAGGAAGTGTGGGAAGGACTCTGGAAGGTTGGACATGGTGTAGAAAGGAACACAAGGGCGGGGTCTTGCTGGCTGGGAGCAGCAGCTAGCAGAGTCTGGGAGGCAAGCATGCCAAAGGCTCTGTTGTGGGAACAAGAGAGGCCTGACTGATGAAGAGGGCATGTGTTGGGGCATAATGAGAGAGTTGGGTACGATTGAGAAGCCAGGCAGAATGTCCTGGGCCTCAGACAATGGGCAGTCGTGTCCAAGTCAGGCTGCACACTAGAATCAACTGGAATTTTCAAACTACAGAAGCTGGAATCCTCTACAACCTACTGAACCAGATTCTGCAGGGCAGGGGCAGGGGCAGGGGCACAGTGTCCCAAAGGTCCAAAGGTGACACCAAAGGCACTCAGCCAAGACTCAGCGGGTCAGTGCTAGGCAAGCAGCAGCTGTCTTGAGCAGGGTGAGGAAGGTGTTCTGGAAAATAAACTGGCATCAGAAAGCAGGATGGAGGTAAGGGGGCAGTTTGCAAACCAACAGGCCAGCTGCCAGACTACGGACATGATCCAGACGTGAGGTGAGGAAAATGGAGGCAGATTGCGAAGAAGGAAGGAAGGAAGGAATCGGCATATGACCTTCCAAAATGAGGTCACCTATGTCCGTTTAATATTAAGTCACTTGATCAGAAACTCAGGATGGGTGGCCACACGAATTCTGCGTTGAGTCAGCCTTCAAATTTGGCATGTTAGTCATTAGCCATGACTCATGTATGAATCAAATTCATATGGGGGCTATAACTACCGAATTTGATTTTATCAACAAGCCTTCAAAACATATCAGCTTCATGTAATTTTACAGAATTAAACCTAACAGCTCAAAATTATAATCCGTTTCATCAGATTCAATTACAGTTATTAACTGTCATAGATTTTCTTGAATGACCTAATTTTTGATAGTTATGCCTACCCAGTGTCAGTAATGGGCAGGAGCTTGGCTTGCTTTCCAAACTAAGGAAGAATACTTTTACTGAAAAAGAAAAAAAAAAAAAAAAAAAAAAACCACATAAAAATCAACCACATGAGCCAGTGATTTCTCTCCTAGAAGCTGCCCAAGAGAAATGAAAAAATATGTCCACACAAAGACTTATGCAAATGTTCATGGTAGCCTTATTCATAGAAGCCCCAAACTGGAAGCACCCCAAATATCCATCAACAGGGAAATGGATAAACACACTGTAGTATATTTATAAATTAAATGACTCCTTATCAGTAAAAAGGACCAGACTACTTATATCACTGGAACACTGGATGAATCTCAACATCAATACACTGAGTGAAAGAAGACAGCCAATGTAATGACAACAACAAAATATATATGTGACTACACGGTCATGATTCCACTGAAGCACAAGGACACACAACACCAATCCATAGTGACAATCATCAGTGGTTGTCTGAGGCATGGGCAGAATTGACCCAGGGAACAGGAGTTTTCCATGGGATAATAAAATGTTCTCTATTTCATTTTGGGTGGTGGTTATACAGGTGTATTCAGTTGTCAAAGCTCTTTAGGCTTGCACTTTAAGATCTGGCATATTGTTGTATGGAAATTGTATTCATTTGTTAAGTCTTGTGAAGGTTGTGCCCACTCCAGCTTCTAATGAACAATCTTTGCTTCACAAACGTCATGGTGTGCCATCCAGGCTCTGGAATCCACACTGAAATGGTTTGTCTGGATAGATCCAACCCTATCTTGAGTCACTCAAGACAACCACTAAGAGCCTGACAAGGCCAAGGGCCAGGGCTGAGAGCCAGCCCAACCTTAAGCGCCAGCAGTATTAGGCAAGCATAGCTATCACATCAAAAAGGACCCACAAGCATCCATTCTCAGTGCATCAGGTCCCCACCACTGAAGTCCTAGGCTATAGTAAGTTTCTTAGAGTGAAGACAATCACTCAAGATATATTGGGGTTTCAAATTTACTGACCAACAACCTAATTCCAACTCCTATGCCATGAAAACAGAGCTGAAAAAGAATTAGCCTCCAAGCTCAGTCCTGCTCCAAATCTAAGCACTCAATTCCAAGTGCAGCTCAGCCTAACAATTACAAGCAGCTACAATGTGTGGGACCGCACCTTGGCTGTTGTGCCCATAGCGATAACCTTAGGTACACCTAAAACAAGACTGTTATGCTCCAAAGAGAAATAATATTTAGGGTTTTTTGCTTGAGTTCAATGTTTCTCTTGCACAAACTCATCACTTGGATTAACAGAGATGCAAGTGTACTAATTACTCTGGTTCTTTCAAGGCAGATCTAGACTCACTGAATGAAGAAGGACTCCCAGAATCCTTCAGCTTGCCAACATTATTAATTCCATGCAGGAATTAGTTGAAAAATTTAAAAACAAGGTGCTAGTGAGGGGGAGGGGCGTCTTATCAAACATTTCACCAGCTGGTCACCAGGAGGGTGTGAACATGTTGCCCCCAGCACCCTCCGAACATGGCACTTGGCCACCAATCCATCAGCACCTCTCAACTGGGGCCTGTTGATGGGCAATTGTACCAGCTGGCCAGCCCTCCCCGAAACACACCACGCACTCATGCTGATCCAATCTGTCCTCGATCTTGTGGCCAAGGAAGCAGCCCCTGCCAGCACTGGAAAAGAAGAGAGGAGCATACTTTGTCTGGCTCCACAGCAAGAAAACAAAGAACCAGGAATGAGCTACACCCACTTCACTCATTTCCCTCGAGAGAGGTGATAAGCCACTGACCTCCTAGCTCTGAGCCCCTCTCTCCTGGCTCAAGCTAGTAGTGAGACTCAGGGACAGGACCCTTATGCTCAAGGAGAAGGAAAGATGCCACTTCTCATTGGAAACAAAGTTACATTTCACCCCACCTTTTCTGAGGGAGGCCAGGGACCTCATGAGTACAGTGGCAGTGACTCCTGGCAGATGGTGGGCAAGAGGAGAGGAGGGACGCACAGGATTTCAGGAGGGGACCGGATATAGTACGAAAGGCCCCTTCCTAGAATGGCCTGATACAGCAAATAAAAATACAAGATGCCCAGTTAAATTGAAATGATAAGTACCTGTTTTGTACATCTCAATAATATTTGGAACATACTTAGACTAAAAACTTATTCACTGTTTATCTGAAATACAACTTAAATGCATGCCCTGGTGTTTACTGGCAATCTCACCCCCAGCAATAATTCTGTGGCATGCCCACCATTTTCTTCCCCTTGTTCTCTATAAACAGTAACATGGTGAGCTGAGGACTCTGGAGTCTACCAGGGTTCAAATCCAAGGACTACCATTTCCTGGCTGGTGGAGGCTAGGTAAGAGATCAAGCTCTGTAGGAACTGCAATGGAAACTGGCAATGGGACGAGCAATGGAAATCATAGTTAACATCTGCAAATAAAATGGAATTGATGGCAAGAATAGCTGCATCTATAAAGAGGAACTTTGTTATATATTATTGCTATTCTTGTTCTCTCATACAGGGAAACCGAGGCATGGTGAACTTAAATAAATAACATAAGTAAGGCCGTGAGTAGCAAGAGAGTTTGCACATACGAAAAAGAAACTATGAAGATAACCAAAAAAGAAACATTTGCTCTCTTTCTGGAGTGAAAGTCAATTAAATTTCCCACCATGTAGAACAAAATGGCAAAGAACTGATATGATACACAGAGAAAAGAGGAAAATGAGAGACTCGGTCCAGGAAATCTAACAGCCAAAAATAAAACTAATAGGGAATGAGGGCCAGCGGGGAACCATTAAAGAATATAAAATGATGTTTACCAGAACTGAAAGACACTAGTCTCCAAATTGATAAACTGCAGAATAAATTTATTTGAAAATGTGGGACAAAATTTCTCAAGAAACGGACAACAGTGGCCACTTCTGAAAAGGAGGGGAGAACCCACAGAAGGTGGGTGAGGTGAGCTGCTGTCTTTCTCCTTATAAGGCTTTCATTGGCATTCGCTCTTTCTAGATGTGTGCATCTACAGTATTCCCCTCATAAAAAATGAGCAATGATTCAAAATATCAGAATCCACATAAAATGTCCACTAAGTCATTCATTAGGAATGTCACAGTGGGGCTGGGGATGCAGCTTAGTGGCCAGTGGCACAGTGCCTGCCCAGTAAGCTTCCTGAGTATGATTCCAGATACCAAAAACAAACAAAAACAAAAAACAAAAAAAAATGTCACAGTGGTATGTGAAATTTGATGTTCTTCAATTATATCTCAATAAAGGTGAAAACAAATATCATGTTGAATTCATGCAATGGAGTATTATACAGCCACCAAAATAGCAAGAGTTCAGAACAAATGAAGTGAAAGAGTGAGCATGTTTCTAAAAATTATGTAGGGAATGATCCCCCCCACCTTCCCTTTCTCTCTGTACTGGACATTGAACCCGGCACCCTCACTCTGAGCTACATCCCCAGCCCCCTTTTTTATTTTTTATTTTTCTGACTGGATCTCACTAAGTTGTCCAGACTGGGCTCAAACTTGTGATCCTCCTCCCTCTGGAATTACAGATGGTTTTTTAAATTATATATAAAATAAACAAAGGATGGGAGATTTATGCTGCTGAGAATAAAATCTAGGAGGATTCTGCATGAAGCTACCCCACTGAGGATGTGTAAGAGAGGTTATCAGTAAAGCCACGGGCTGTACACTGAAGGAATACTGCTCTAAAATCATGACTTCCATCAATCTCAACATCCTCATGCATCTTCTACCCATTCAATAACAACAATCAACATCTACTGGGGGACTGACTAGGTGCCAATCACTGAGCTGAAGGCTTCAAATATATTTATTCCTTGCACCTTCACGACAGAGCTACAGAGGAGAAAATACCATAAATCTCCAACTTATGGATAAGGAAACTGAGGAGCCCAAAGTCTAGGTTATTAGCCCAAGTCCACACAACTAATGAGCAGAGGGACTAGGTTCACGCCCAAGCCAGGTGACTCCAGAGTCCATTCCAATGCCAGAGTGCAGTCTGTGAGATGGAAGGCTCTATCTCTCGGAACTCTGCCCTGAGCTCACCCCACAAAACCAACAGCTTGAGACATTTCCTGGCATGACTACATCCTGAGACGTTCATCATAATTGGATCATGGAGAAATTTTCAAAGTGCTTCAGAGATGTAATGAGTTTGCATTCAATTAGATTCTTCCTTCGTTGGGAAAATCAGAAAGACTGATTTCCTCATGGAGTTCAAAAGGAGGGTTTCTCATTGCCTGTTCTGAGAACACTTTGTGATGTCCCAGAGATGTCAACCAGCATGCACTGGGGTCCAGGAAGTTCCACTGATCCAGTAGGCAACCAACCCCGAAGCAAACCTCCTGTGCTTGCACCATGCTCATTCAATGCTTGCTTTAAAAATAGTTTTGAGCGCCAACTACACTCTAGCCCCTTTACTGGGGACAGGACACAAGAGTGAAAAGGACAGTCTCTGCACTTCCAGGTGCTTCCATCTGGGGAGGGAAGAGGACACCCAAAGGAGCCAGCAGCTGTGGACACTTATCCAGGGCTTATTAATCTTGTCCTGGAGGGGATTCATGAATTAAACAGGGGAAATTTTTCCTTAAGGAGCAAACAACTCTTGACAGTAAGGATCTAGCTCCCAGAAAAGGGACAGAGCAAGTGAAGCCCCAGAGTGCAGGGAGCCAGGGTCATAACGGAAGGTGACACTGGTGCAAGTGACAGGGAAGATCCATCTTCCTTTATCAGGTGTCAGTAACTGACCTCCCATCCCCACCTGCACAAGCCAGCAGCGTCCCTATCCCAATCCAGGCAGATGCTGGCTCTATTCTGGAGGGAGGGGCTCCCCTGTTGGGGGACCATAGGAGATGGGGTCCTGATTAGGGTGCTCCACCTTGATTCATGACGTTGAAGTGGGAGAGCGAGAGTTCATGCACATACGTAGGCACACAAAGTCTCTTCTTCACAGAGAAGACTGGGGCTACAGGGAGGTAGCGCTCATCCTAAATCTTCCATTCATCCATTTGCACATTTGTTAACTTGTTCGATACAACTCGAACCTAAATATTTACTGAGAGAACTCCCATGGGCCAGTTATAGTTCCCTAGTGTCTTTACTGATGTGCGTTTGTTTGTTTGTTTTGCAGCAGTGGAGACTGAACCCAGGGCCTTTGCACTGAGCCCCAGCCCTACTTTTTTTTTGAGACAGGGTTTGGCTAAGTTGCCCAGGCTAGGGATCCTCCTGCCTCAGCCTCCTAAGTAGCTGGGATTACAGGTGTGCACCACTGTGCCAGATTCTGCTGTGCTTTTTAAGGTTGTCATAAATGATGACTCCCTACACCTACCAGGGTCTCTCTACCCTCCTGCCTTCACTTTTCTCTATCACACCTACCTCTCCAACATATGCTATGTCCTAATAGAAAATTTATCACGTGACTCTGCTAGAATGGCACTCCTGCCAGGGCAGGGACTTTTGTTTGCTTTGGTCACTGTTTCATCCTCAGTGCCAGAACAGTATCTGGCCCTCAGCAGGAGGTCACTGTCAATAGTCCTACAAGCAGTGAGTGACTTAGCAGTTCCCAGCAGAAGGGTGATGCGGCCATTGAAGATGATACCTCAGGACTGGGAGGATCACTAGAGGCTCCTTCTTCCCTCCACTTCCCTGAGCACCCCAGGGACAGGTCAGACACAAAAACCCAGCATGGATGCAGCCTGCTTTTCCATGGAGTCAATGCAAATAATAAAACCTACGGCCACAGCACCATTGCAGACAGATGAGGTACTGCATGGGAAAGTGCTTTGAGAAATATAAAGCCATATTATTCTCACTTAATAATACTGGGAGGCTCAGGCACCCCTAAACTGCACATGTTCCCTGCTAGAGCTCACGGATATCCCCACCCCAAAGAGCTCTTCGTGTATCATTACAAACTGTTGGGCAAATCCGAAGCCACAATCCATTTAAAGGTTATGCCCAGGCAATGACTGTGTGTCCCTTCCTCTGTCTTAAATACAATACTAATTCGTTTTCCCCTCATTTATGCACTTAACAGATATATTTTTTTTCCACCCTCCTGGAACTAACTCACTTAGCTCCAGGACTGTCATGCTTTATTTCTTCCCAAGAAGACCAGAGCTTCAGAAACTAAGAGAGGTTTCCAAAGAAATGCTAGGGAAAAAGAGAAGAAATAAAAAAGAAAAAAATGCCTACACACAGGTGAGTGTAAAGATGCCACACACACCTGTTTGTCAGATGTAAAATTCTCCCATGCGGCCCAATGGTCCTGTCCCTTTCGCTGGTTGATGGGGCTGCAGAAATTGAGCACAGGGGCTCATGACCGGGAGCCAAAGTCAAATGTAGGATTAAAAGCCAAGACACCCTGACTGCAAACATCAGCTTATACCAGCAAACTAGGAAAATATTTGTTTGCCATACTGGCCTTTTTTCTCTTTTCTCTAGAAGGCACAGAAGCATTAAACAGCCAGGACTGGATTTATGCTCCCACTCTTCACACAAGGTGGTAGTGGAAGGACTCCAGCCCCCAGGGAGCCCTGGGATGCCTGGAGGTTAAAGGACTCAAGAAGCTAATGAAGCTAATCATGGGGATTACAAGCAGCTCAGCTGCAGACCCACACCAGGGCTCCATCCAGACTCCCTGGACTCCCTGTCTGACCCATACTGCTCTCTGCAGTGCTGGGTTTCTGTTCTCCCCCATCTCAAAGGGGTTCCTCTCCCCCAAGGAAAGCAGCAGTATCACTACAATGCCCATTGGAACACCCAAGGTCTCCATTTTTGGTGTGGGAGCCATCAAGAAGGGGGAATGGGTGAGAGAGGCCAAGGAAACTCCTGATTCCATTGGGCATCCTTTGAAAAACTTCCCCAGGCTGTGGCTGCCATTGTCAACCCATTAAATCTGAGTGGCCATGTCAGTCCTCTGGTCACATTTCTGTCCATGCCGGTGGGGATAATAACGGGGATAAGGACCTGCCATTGGCTGGCACCGTCCCTCTGCTCTGTCCAAGAAATACAAGGTGAGTTCCCTCTCTCTCTCACCCTTACCTACAATCACTTTATATTCACAGACAAGGTTTGTAAAATAAGATAGAACCTCTCCCACAAACAAAGAACACTGAGAGTCCTGATTCTGAGAGGGAATTTTTTGATGTAAGAAAAAAAGAGCAAGACAGAGGAGGAGGCTTCCAGGCCAACATACCACCACTCCCAACACAGAGGAAGAGGCTTCTGGGTCGAAGTGCCACCACTTCCAGCACAGAGTAGGAGGCTTCTGGCTAAAATACCACCACTCCCAGCACAGAGAAGGTGAGCCACACAGTCTACAGCAGCAACACCACCACCTACCCCACCGCACCCCCGTCAAAATGAGAAGACACCTAAACAAGCCTCAAAACCAGACTTTCAGATCACCTACATCAACCCCAAAGGGAAACAAGATGCAACATTCTGATACTCAACCACCTGGACTCCCTGAAGTGGTAACAAAACAGGATCTGGAAAAAATGAAATCAGAAATAATTTCTCAGATAACAGCAGAGATTGTGCTCATAGTGCAACACATGATTAATAAATCTAGACAGGAGCTGAGGAACATGATGGAATCCCAACATAGAAAAAAATGGAATCCATAAAACAGATGCAAACAGATTTCCAGGAGATCAAAAACTCCATTGAAAGTCTACACAGCAGAATGAGCCAATGTAAGGACAGAATTTCAGACATAGAAGATAAGATTGCAATTAGTAACCAGGAAAAGAAAAATTGCTTTAAAATTGTAACAGACCATGAGAAATCAATCCAGCAGCTGCTAGACGATGCAAAGAAGAATAACGTAAGACTGATCAGAGTCAATGAAGAAACAGGAGAAAGTGCAGGCGACATAAAAAAATTGTTCACAGAAGGGATGGCAGAAAACTTCCCAAGCAGGGGAAAAGAACTTGACATACACATAAGTGAAGCATACAGGACTCCAACTAGCCTTGATAAAAAGAAAAAATCTGCACATAGGCTTATAATTGTTAAGATTCCAGAAACCCAACAGAAGAAAAATGTTCTACAAACAGGTAGAGAAAAGAAACAAATCAAATACAAAGGAAAGCCCACCAGAAACAGCAGACTTCTCAATGCAAACCCTCAAGGCAAGAAGAGCTTAGAGTGACATATATCAAGCCCTACAAGAAAACAGTGTCCAACCCAGATTGATGTACCCTGCAAAACTATCTTTCAAAATTGATGGAGAAATAGGATACTTTCATGACAAAGAGCACCTGAGGAACTTCATGAATACCAAACCAGCACTCCACAAAATTTTAGACAATATCTTAGGAAAAGACAATGAGGAGCACAACCCCAGGAAGCTCAGCAAAATGAATCCATCAGGCATGACAAGAAATTAAATGCAAGAGGGGAGAATCCAACAAAAAGAAAAGGTCATGACAAGGATAAGTCAATATGTACCAGTTATAACCATCAATGTTAATGTTCTCAATACACCAATCAAAAGAAATAGACTGGCAGAATGGGTCAAGAAGCAAGATCCAACAATATGCTGCATAAAAGAAACACACTTCATTCAAAAAGAAACTCATAGACTGAAAGATAAAGGATAGAAAACAATACTCTATGCAACAGGAACATGAAAAAAAGCAGAAGTAGCTATCCTCTTTGCAGACCAAGTGGAATTCAAAACAACACTGATTAAGAGAAACAAAGAAGACACCCTACCAAGGTCCCGAGTCGCGCGGAAGACACCGAATCAGCCCGCTGCAGACAGGCAGGTTTTTGCACACCCTACTGAGGTCCCGAGTCACGCAGAAGATGCCGAATCACCCCGCTGCAGACAGGCAGCCACCTGGTTCCACACTACAAAGATGCAGAGGACACCAGACCACCAGAACAAGGTACTGAGTCCCACTGCTCCCGGCCCAGAGGTAGGGGCTTCTGAGCCGTCGTTCCACTGCTCCTGGTCCAGAGGAAGGGGCTTCCCAGTCACCATCCCTCCCACTGTTCCCAACCCAGAGGAAAGGGCTTTTGGGCCACCTTCTGTCCCACTGCTCCTGGCCCAGAGGAGGGGGCTTCCAGGCCACCATCCCTCCCACCGCTCCCGGCCCAGAGGGAGGGGCTTCTGAGCCACCATCCCACTGCTCCTAGTCCAGAGAAAGGGGTTTCCCAGCCACCATACCTCCCGCTGCTCCCAGCCTACAGGAAAGGGATTTTGGGCCACCATCCCTACTGCTGCTCCGGGCCCCTGTCCCACCTCTTCCAGCTCAGAGGAGGTAATCCAGGCAAGCGCTAACAGCCTCCTGCCCCAGTTGAAATGAGAAAGCACGTAAATAACTCTCAAAACCAGACGTCCAGATCACCTACAGGAACCCTAAAGGGAAATGAGATGGAACACTCTGATACTCAACCACCTGGACCCACTGAACTGGTAACAAAAGGGGATCTGGAAAAAATGAAATCAGAAATACTTTCTTAGATAACAGGAGAAATTGGGCCCCTAGTGCAAGACATGATTAATATATCTAGAGAGGAGCTCAGGAACATGATGGAATCCCAACAGAAGAAACAAATGGAATCCATAAAACAGATGCAAATAGATTTCCAGGACACGAAAAACTCCATTGAAAGTCTACACAGGAGAATGAGCCAATGTGAGGACAGAATTTCAGATATAGAAGATAAGATTGCAATTAGTGACCAGGAAAAGAAA
>NW_004624801.1:3122703-3138348 GCF_000247695.1 Heterocephalus glaber
AAAAAAAAAAAAAAAAAGAAGAGCCACCCAGCTGAGCCTAGCCAATCAAAACCATAACAAATAAGTTGTTGGGCCAGGGATTTAGCTCAGTGGTGCTGCCATCTCCCTCACAACCACAAGGTGCAGAGTTCAATCCCCGGTACCAAAAAAAAGAAATAAGTTGTTGACTTAGCCGAAAGTTCCCCACTAGCAGGCCTGGAGATGGTGGCTAGGGGCTCCAGGAAAAGCAGAGACCTGATTTTGTTTTCTTAATCTAAAATCCAAATAAGCTTATGCTTTTGAACTTTAGCCTAAAAGAATGTAACCCTCTCTGAGGATGCTGGTAAGGGCCAGATGAAATGAAGTCCAGACCATGGGTGAGCAGCAAAAATACCTCAATATATCAAAATATAATAAATGTAAACATTCTACCCACCAAGTAAACAGGAAACCCCTTCCCTCAGAAGTTGATCAAAACAGCCCCATTTTCTTGGTAAAACTATGACATTGAAGAAGGAAATGATTATTCTTTAAGACTCATCTAATCGTATAAATGCAGCCTTAGCTTTAATTCAGCACAAGTGCCACCTTGATGCTTAGGTATGTTCTCTATCATTCTGAAAACTATCACTTTGCAATAAATTCTAACTGTACTTTGTAAGCCTGCCTATGTGTTATGCCTGAACTCTTTCATCAAAGACAAAGAACAGAAGAGCAGCTGATTCCTCATGGTGTCAGTACTTGACTTCCCGGTGACTGCCACTGCGTTTTAAGGCGGCCTTTCACCATATTCCCAGAGGCATGGGGACTTTTTCCGTATGTCCAGGAGAGTGGGGCTGTCAGCTGTATGTCAGCCACCCAGCATCCATTACATGGCACCTGCAGCAGAAGGGGCTGCAGCTATACAGCAGAGGTCTGGGCTGCCCCCACCCAAGTTCTTACACCTACTTTAGTAACCATCCTCAATTTGCTTTGGAGGAACCATGCCTCTGTTAGCCATTGTTATTCTTTGTTTTCACTCTACTGAAGGGGACACACAGCCCAGGCCTTGCCAGCTAGTACACAACTTCCCCCACCCCACACTGCCCGCAACAGGAATTCATCCCCAGGGATGACCTGAGTCTCCCTGACCATGCCACTCAAGGCAAGTCCACCTGCACCACAGAAGAAGCGGACTGAGAGCATATGGCTAGACCTCCTGCAGATGGAGCCACCCAGGGAAAGCAGAGCCCGGAGAGAGAGGGGAGCCAGAGGCTGCACTGCGGGCCACACTGTCTTCCAGTCTAGGGTCAGGGTCATCTGATTCTCTGATCCAGGACACCTAAGGTCCAGGGCTACCACCAGACTTGCATTCTCATGGGCTAATACACCTTCTTTCTCCCCAACACCAGAGTGAATCAGGCTTCCTGTCATTTGCAACACCCATGCTGATACAGAGACCAAGGGACATCTTTTTGTGGTATACTCTTTAACAGTACTTGAATTTCTTACAAGTTTATGAACTGATTCATTTAGAAAAAAACTGTTGAAAAAAGAAATAACATGACCCATTTTTTAAAAAGAACATACAAAATATACCCTGAGAAGGTAAATCAATAACAGCATTAGGGCTCAAAGTTCTCTCTGCCCTGGGCTGTGCGACCAAGCACGCTAATTGCCTGCTGCAGTTTCTGTTCTCTCCTCCCTTATAGTAACAGGATCCCAGTGTGTAGCTGGGCACATCACTACACACCTGAGGGACAAAGTATCCCCCACTTTTCCTTGCCATTAGATATATTCATATGAATAAGATCTAGCCAATGAAATGTAAGAATGCAGGGTTTGCCAGGAAACTTCCTCCCTCCTATTTCACTGTCTGGAAGACAGATGTGATAACCAGAGCTCTAGCAGCTACTTTGGGCCAGAAAGACAAAGATTGCCTTTTAGGGCAAAGCAGTGAGCAAAAATGGAGCCTAGATCCCTGGTGACTGCATAACCTTCCCGGGAAGAGTTCTCTGGAACTCTTCTACAGGAAAGGACTCTTTCTAGTTTAAGCCATTATTTTTAGGGTCTCAGTTTCTCTCAGTCAAATATAATCCTAATGGATATAGATCACCAAAAGAAAAGTACCAGGAAACATCACCATTGGTATAGCTAGCTGTAGGTGTCTGGTTGCCATGGCAACTACCTACACATGCAGATTCCAGAGTATAAACCCACTCAAATGAGAAAGGCCTAATGTAAGCCTAAGAGACATCCCCTCCCTATTTCTGCTCAAGTCCCCCTTGGCTCATAAGCCAGACTGTGATACCAGACTCAGCAGCCCCAGAGAAGCTGGTCCCTGAGACACAGTTCCTAGTAGGTTTGAACCTCGATGGCTGCCTTCGCAGTCCAAGCACTGTCAATTGAGCCTCCAAGTTCTCCAGCAGAACCAGCCCTTGCTCTCTCACTTCCTATTTGCTCTTCTTCCACCCAAATCAAGACCTCATTATTACCTTGGTCCTGATGCAAGAGCTCTAGCCCACCTCTCAATTGGCAGTCACCCCTGCATGGTCCGTGTGGCTGAGCTGTCTGCTGCCAACAGAATGTGTGTCCTGCAAGCACAGATGTGCCCCTCTGGCAACTCCCCATCAACCTAGACAGCAAGCTTCTTGACTTTTTGGCTAAGATCAGGTGTAGTAACCTAGACCCCAAGGCACCCACTCCTTTCTTGCTCCTCTCCATGAGACTCCAGGGTGTCTCTGTCCAGGCCTCAACCCATCTCTCCAGTGTCATTTCCCAACCACACCAGTCGCCATGTCTTTGGCTTGTACCCTTCCAATGTGCTGTTCCCTCTGCCTGTAATTCACTTCCTTGCTCTCCCTCTTCCTCTGTCCAAAGCCAACCTATCTTTCCCATCTAAGCTGCATCCATGAAGTCCTCTCTAATTCCCCAACTGAAAGTAACCTTGCTGTCCCTGGGTCCCAGCACCTTTTGTTCATTACCTTCTTAACAACCACATACTGAACTGTCCCATGACTACAAATGAACATGACTTCTCTCCCAAGCAGACCCTGAGCCCTGCAAAGAGCAAGATTATATCTTGCTTCTCTGCATTCTCTCTCACAGTCCCCTGTGCATGCTACACATGGAGCTACACATTCATTCAATGGTTGTGGATTGGCCTAAAGACAATTCTCTTCCTATTCCCACGTTCCAAGCAGCCACGCTCCAGGGAAGAAAACCAGTGGCTATTCTGCAAATAGAACATATGTGTGACCATCTCTAAAATCACACCAGTCCTTGACAAGGCTTTGATTACTGGCTCTTCTCCCCTCTTGTGTGCAAGCCAACGATAGGCAGCAATAATATGCACTCCAACAACAGCCTTTCCACAAAGCATTTGTATTAATGGCATGTGTAGAGATTTGGCCTTGACACACAAAGGCTAAAGGACAAAACGAATCCAATTCTAACTCTGATCCCATGCAGTAAGTAAAAGGATCTTTCAAAAGAGCTAACAATAATGCTTTTTAATGGGACTGATACTAAGATGCATAAGAAAAATGATGTCAGCTACTCTTTATTATTTAAATTGAAGCAAAAGATATTGACATCAGATGAGTTTCTAACAAGCCAGCTAAACACTCAATTGGGTTACCAAAAAAACGGAAAAGTCTTTGGGAACAATATATACTCCGACCATCTGTCTACATTTGGTGGAGCATTGCCCTGAATGATGCCAGACATGACTCCCACAAGTCCCTGCCAGTCCTGAGATTTTTCACACACAATTCACAATCCAACAATACTGTGCATCAAGTTAGAATTTAAACTCAAGATCAAGTCTGCCAAGCAGTGAAAATCTGGCCTCCTGCTCTTCTTCTGAAAGAGCCAAGGTGCTCAGGAGGACTTGTTTTCCCAGCTGGGGGCTTTCCACTTTGCCTGACCAACTGGAAATGAACCTGAGAGTGTTAACTACCCTCTTCTCTAGGATAAATCTTGGAAGCCAAGATAACTGTCAATTATGGGGTGGACTGTCACCAGTACCTGCAGCCACCAGGGCTGCACTGGACAGCAAAGGCAGTGCCCTCCCCTGAGCATCCTGCATCCAAGCTCCAAGGCCCTGTCCTTCATCCTTCATGTCCAGCATCCATCTGATCATGACCTCAACCATAACTGCTGACTCAACTCCATACTCAGCCTCATAATTGGAGGCAGCCTGTGAATAGCCTGCTTTTTCCAACCACCAGCTCACTCTTCATTAAACCAGGATCCCCATCAGAATGACAACCCTTAGCTACACAGGGCAACCACCCAGGAAGCTCTGCAAACTATTGGTAGCAATTCTCATCCCCTAACTGTACCCTAAAACTCCCCTTCAAGATGTAATGTAGTTAGTTCATGTTACCCAGGACATGGAGCTAAGGGTAAAAGCTCCTCAGGTGATTCTGATGTGAACCAGGGTGGGGACCACTGCACCAGAGTGAGAGGAATTTCCTCAAAGCCAGAGAGCTTCTTGGAACTGAACTTCCAGGGACATTAGGCCGATCCAGCTCACTATGCCACACTGAATTCTAACAACAGTTGCAAAATTGAGCTGGTTTTGAGCTGGAAGACCAAACTTCTTTCACAATCTCAAATTGCACACTTCTGCCCTTGACCATCTCTCCTGGAATACTGTGCCTTACATGACCTGGAGAATAGAGCAAAGGAGTCAGAATTCATCGCATTCCACTGTAAAGCCATTCCCTAAAGATTTTTCAAAAGCCGACTCCAGCAAGGGAAGAACAGCAGCAGCAAGCTCATGAGCCAAGACCAGACCGCTTTTGAAAAGGCCCACCACAAAACAAGGTGCCTGCTAGGAAATCACCTATCTGGGAACATCAGACATTCCAGGGAGCATTCCAAAATGCAGCTCTGGCCCAACAGCACAGACTATGTGGCTCAAACACTGGCCCTGGGCTTCAGAACTCCCTGCCACAAATACCACAGCAGGACAGTAAATTTGTTCTCTAAAGAGACAGATAGCAAATACTTGAGGCTTTGTGGGTAGTCTTGTTGCAGCTACTCAACTGTGTCATTGTGGTACAAAAGCAGCTGTACATACTATGTCAACAAATGGGCATGCTTGCATTCCAATAAAACTTTATTTACAAAAGTAGGCATCAGGTGGATTGAGAGCATGTGTGTGACATGTACACTAGACAGAGATCATTTCTTACCCCCTTCTCAAGTCGCTAGCATTTAGCACAGTGACTGGAATAGAGTACCTTTTCAATAAATGGATGGACAGATGAACAGATTGACAGGCAGATGGACAGCTAGAATGTGAACCAATTACCTTAACAGAATATCTGTTAAACAGCCACCTGTTCCTACAGAGAAATATTTGAAGTTATTGTGACATTGGAGAACTCAGGACTATTCAGCCTGAATCCACCCTTTTTAACTGTCTGCTATCACTTGTGTGTACTCCCATCTTCTTCATGAGAACAGGAAAGGATGCCCCAAACAAAGACAAATGTAGATGCCCAAGGAAAATGATGGGCCAGTCTACACAGTAGGGTAGCCCTGCAGGGCAGGACAAGGGAAACAGAGCAGCCAGCCATTCACACACTGCAGCCTGAAGACAAAGGTGGAAGAAGCAGAGGAAGTAAGTGCCCTAGAGCCACACCACCCCAGGCGCTCAGAAGACACAGGGACGGGGAGGCTCTTCCACCAAGACAAGTGCTGATACTTCCCATCACCGTGAAGAGAAGGTAATACATATCATTTCCTCCCCCACAGTTTATAGTGACATTGGAAATCTGAAGCATGAAATTGAAAAGAAAAAATACAATAATAATAACAATCCATCTCCTTCTTGAGTGCTTCTCTTCCATTTCCTCCTCCCTCATCTTGCCAGCCCCTCTTCTTGTGGCAAGACTTGTTCTAGCAGCTTGGATGAGGAGTTAGGAAGTGCTGAGAGAGAAGGCCCTCATCTAGTGGATGAATGTTGCAGAGGAAAAGGGAGGGCAGTGGGGACCCAGCTGTCACCACAGAGCTGTCTGGTGCACAAAAACTACCAGTGTTTGGGGGCCAGAAGAGCCATATCAAAAGTCACCAACGAGAAGAGTCAGAAAGTGAAGGTTTCCATTTGGAAACTGGCCATTTGAGATCTTCACATCATCAATATGCAAACCCTAAAGGCCCCAACCTCCTTGGGTATTCGAGGTTAAGTGGCATTATCCTACAACACTGCCAGGCAGGAAGCAACATGGCAGATGTGGCCATGCCATGGACCCTGGAGAGGCCATGGATAATTGTCAGAGAAGGACCCTCCCATTCCTCCCACTCCACTACACACTCACCTTGTCACAGGGAATCCCAGGGCCTCTCTTGCTTTCCTGGTTGGTGAAGTGAATGATTTGCTCCACCACAACATGCTACTTCTCCAGAAACCCAAAATTACAGAGCTACTCAATTATGAACTGGAACTTCTAAAACCATGAGGTACAATAAAAGCTTTCTCTTTATAAATTATTGGCCTCGGGTCTCTTCTCATACTGGTGAAAAGCTGACTAACACTCAAGCCAACACTAATACTCTTCCTGCCCCTTTGCTGTGTGTCTAAGGGCAGTCTTAGCACCTAGATAAGCATCACCTCCCTAGTTATTTCATTCCCACGCAGAATGCGAAAACTTTGGAGTAGAATTTAGGAGGACTTAAGGCCCCCTGGGTCCTCCAAATCCTTAAAAAGCAAATCTAAGAGAGAAGCTCCACATTGGATAACTACCCTAAAACATCTGAGGCAATGTGTCTGGTCAGAGTGATGCCGGGGGGGCGGGATCAGCTCAGCCCAAGCTTTCTCTGGCTCTCTCCCTCATCCTTGGAAGGCCACCATTCCTGTGAGTTCATCACAGAATTCTTATTTTTTTCCCAGCCTAATAAGAAAGACAATCACAGCTTGGAAAGACAGCAGAGATACTTGTGGGCCTCATCAGAGCCCATGAGCCTACTCCTTTCTTCCACATCATTTTGTGCATGGCCACCCACCTCAGTGTGGTCCAAAGATCTCGCCTTCCCAATGCCATGAAACATCTCCACTGGGACATATCAGACCTTCCTACCTCTCGGTCATAAACAGGTAAAGAGGGAGCAGCAATTATTTCTCCATCTGGGCTCTAAAGGACCAAACATGTAAACACAAGGAACTGTAAAACTCTAATTCAGTGGCAGTTTCCTGCCCTTGACCTTCACTCTCTCATATTTACCCTAGAATAAACCTTCCCAGTGGCCCTGGTTGAAATCTCCTCCCTGGGTCCTGTGTACTACACTTTAAGTCCATTCCTCCCACCCAGTTCTCCATAGAAATGGGGAACAGCTGGCCACCAGCATCCCTCCAGATTCAGAGGCCATGGCTGGAGACCATCATTAGCTTCCAATGCGGAGCCAGTTATTTTGGAGAAAACATGATTCACCACTTGGTGCCTAAAAATGGACTTGGCCAAAATCTCCTCCAAAAAAATCATTCTTTCATAAGAAACCAGCTTCCTATGGGATGAAATAATAGGCATTAAATTGCCTTTTCATGCCTAAAAGGACGCTTCTCGATCAGTTGGCTTTCTCTTCGGCAGTTTCAAGGCCACATTTATTCCACAAGAGTGCTGCTCCTTGAGAGAGAATGTGCACTGAGGTAGAGACTCCTACTTTACTTGGTTCAAGCTTCACCAAAGAGACACACAATCCAGAACAAAGAGAATTCAAATGGTAATCCTCCATGGTTCAGCCCTTCCAAATTCATCTTTTGGGAATGTGACTGCTTTCTCCTCACATGAAAGGATGTTCAATTACACGTTGAAGTTTCCCATTGAGTGTTATCCCTGAGTGAACCCAGTGAACCAAACCCTAACAGAAACACTGTACAGCTGCCTTAAATGAGAAGCTACATGGCAGCCCAGGCTGTAGCTCACCCTTTCAGACATGCAGAGCCAAGAGGCTCTCGCTGAACACAGAGACCAATGTCCTCATTCTTCAAGAGTCAACCAAGGTTCAGGAAAGCCAAGGAGCTTGCCCAAGGTCACTCAGCTCAATACTGACAGCCCCTGGCTTCACACCTGGGTTTGATCCTAGCTGTGCTGCTATCTAGCAATTTTCAATTCTGGGTAAGTCATTTACACCCCCACTTGCTTCCTGTCTGTAAATAGAGGCAGCTGGACCAGATATCATGTTGTGTAAACATGTGACCGAGGCATTCTGGTTTAAGGGTAGGAGTTCTCCAATCAGACTGTGGGTATAAATGCTAGCACTGCTCACAGAGTGATGTTGAACAATTTATTTACATTCACTGCCTGCAAAGTGGAAGAGAATCATATATATGCCTAGCATATACCTCATAGAAGTATCGTGAAAATTAAAATAGATGATCTGCTTGGCAGAATACCCTGAACACAATAAGAGCTGAATAAATATTGGGCGTTATAATAATCTCAAATCCTTTCCAGCTTTAACACTGTATTATTCTAGGATTCTACCAGGCAATAATGACTGTCTTTTTTTTTTTTTTTGGTACCAGGGATCGAACTCCGATCCTTGTGCTTGCGCAGCAGGCAGCGAAACCATTGAGCTAAATCCCCGGCCCTGTCTTTTTTTTTTCTTAATGGTAGCAGTTCTCCCTACTAGTTTTATCTCCTGATTCAGACATAAATCAAGGCCAGAATCAAAAGCAAGAAAGACAATAATTACTGAAACTTGGAGAGCGATTTAAAGATTTTGGAGTAACATAGACAATGCAACTCCAAAGGGAATCATTTAAGAGGAATTGATTCGTACTTTCAAGAACTTGCTAATGAGAAAAAATAACCTGTGAATATATTCCTGAATATATTTAAAATATACATGTCCTTTGTCCCAGTAATCTCTCTTACCGAAACACTTATTTTGAGGAACAATTATATGTTGTGTAAACATGTCACTGCAGCACTGTATATCGCAATGCACATTCAATACACATACATATTTGCAAAGATGACTGGAAAAACAGGTTAGGAACACTGCACAGATGTCTGTGCAAGGGACGGGAGACCTGGTCAACTAGCTCAGAGCCAGTTTTCTTCTTCAAGATATTTACTCAAAGCATTGCAGGGTTGGGTTGAGGAAGTGTGATGGTTTGGATTTGAAATATCCCCCAAAACTCATACTGCCAGCTGATGGACTTTTGGAGAAGTGATTGGATCTTGAGGGAACTAACTTCATCAAATGAACTGATCCACTATTGAGACTGTAATTTGACGGCATTATTGGGAGATGATGGAAAGAGGAGTGAGGCCTACTTGAAGAGAGTGGATGATGGGAATGTGACCTTGGAGAATATACCTGACCCCTGGCTCCTTCTTCTCTGGCTTTCTCATTCTGCTTTCTGACTGTCATGAGGTGAGCAGCTTTCCTCTGCCACACTTTTCCACCATGACATTTTTGCCTCTCCATTAAAAACAATGGAGCCAACTGACCATGGACTGAAACCATGAGCTGAGAGCCTCTGAAACCTCTGAAACCAAAAAAAACTTTTCCTCCTTTAAACTATTCATCTCAAGTACTTTTTCACAGTAATAAAAAGTTGATAAACCCAGGAAGCAATCTTTTTAGGAGACCAGGCACCACTGCACCTCAACTGTCCTTACACTTTGTACGTGCATAATGAAACAACATTCTTCACATATTCAGGGGAAACAGTGGGGATCTCCAGGATGCAAAGGGGATAGGCTAGAGGACTTTGTGGGTTTTTTTAACATTACACCTGAAAATTTAACACCTTCCAATGACTACAAGTGATAACACCAAAGTGCTCTAGATTAGGATTTCTGGGCCTCAGCACTACCAACACCTAGTGTGTTCTTTGCTTGTGATGCATCCTGTCCTGTGCATCACAGGATGCTTAAGAGCACCTAAGCCTCTACCCTCTAGACACAGCTGAGACAGCTAAAAGACACAACTGTCCTCTGGGGGCAAAACTGCCCCTGGTTGGGAACCACTGCTCCAGTTGATGAATCAGCCATATTATGTATAAATCATTCCTTGATAAGTTCAGGCAATTATTACTGCTCAGGCCACCTGGGCTACGTAGTCCTTGTTTAATGACCTACCTGTTTAACAACTATTTGGACTTAAGACCAAGGCACACTGTTTGGACTTAAAACCCACCATTCAGACTTACAACCCATTTTTTTGTACAGTTCTGTGCATCTTGTTCATGCAGCCTCAAAGTCTTTTTTGTACAGTACACCTGGTTTACACAGTACTGTAATTTTTGCTGATTGTACTGTATGGTGCAGTACTGTAGTTTTGTATTCTGTCATACATTATAGTACTGAATGTAAGAGTTATACAAATAAAAGCAAAGTCATCAAGTTGGAATTTCTTTTGACCATGTCTTTGTTCTGAATATTGTCATGTACAATTACAATATACGATTTCTCACTTGGCGACCAACAAATTCATTTACTGACCTAGGCACAGGAATAGAACTTGGTCTTTAAACGAGGAATGTCTCTATTGTCTGTCCCTAGTTTGGGGAAGCACGTGTAAGAATCCAGTTCTAGTCATCAATGCCACTGAAATTCACTTGGTTTGAGTTCCAGCTATTTTCTACATTATGGTTTCATTCTTCCCTGTGTATGTTGGGTCCTGCCAGGAGCTCCTCTATGTAACTAGCACATTCAAGGTCAATTCTAGAAAAGAAAATGACTTATTTTCTGACAAATATACATCCATACCTTCTAGAATCCTTTTTTTCTACCAACTACTTTAAACATCAGAAGTAAAAGTATTTTAGATCCTTATAGTTAAATAAACATGCTAATCTACTGGTCTTAGGATTTTTTAAGGAAAGTGCACCTTACATGTTCATATTTTAATGCTATCTCTTTTTGTTGGTTTGCTTCTTTTCTTTTCTTATCTTTTGTATGTGAATCCTGCAGTTAGCCATCGACCTAAAAAAAACAAAACACTGAGCAAGACACCCAAATGCTTGGCCAGAAGCAGAAGGCAGCAAAGACTAGGGTTCTTCAGTCTTCACATTTCTGTACCCCCTGTAGGAATGCTGAAAAACCAGGTACCTCACCAATCATTTGCAAGTTGACATTTAAAATGTTTCCCATATGATAGTGGAAATATACTGATTTGTTTCAATAAAACTGTTTCATCGGGGCTTGGGTATAACTTCCGGAATAGAGCACTTGCCTAACATATACAGGGCCCTGGGTTTGATTCCACAGAACTGCAAAAATAAACAAAACAAACAAACAAAACTGTTTCAGCAGTTTTTTAAATAAACCTAATAGGATCTATATAGCATATACATTTTATTCACATAATTAGCCATCTAAAAACATAGTGTATAAACTATGCAGTGTGTCTTTGTTTTATTCAGGTAGACGTTTATGTTTTATAGTCTCCCTAAACACACACACACAAAGGCATACCAAAATCAAATTCTTCACTGAAGCCAGCAATTTACATCATTCCTTTTTTGTTCTTGACTTGTATTTCAATTTCAGAATCCTATCCTAAACCAACTTGTATTTTATACTATAAAATTTATAATTTATTACTTTATCATACTTCTCTGCCCCATGAGTATCGATACATATTGCAATTTAATTTTTTTTAAGTTTCCTGTGAGCCTAAGGCTCTATGCTTTTAAAACAATTTCCTGGACTGACTTATTATTACACCTATAACTAATAGAGAAGAGATTCATAACAACAACGAATATAACTTCTTGTAATTATTAAACATTAAAAAGTTAAGTACTCTTGGAAATGCATATGTTAATGATGGGCCTTTCTTATCTTTTTCATTCATTCACATATCTGTGAATAATTATTAAGTATTCATTATTAAAAGAAGTTTTATTTCTATTTTTCTTTGGGTTCTCTTCTCTTTTTTTTTTTTTTCGGTACCGGGGATCGAACTCAGGTCCTTGCGCTTGCGCAGCAGGCGGAGAAACCACTGAGCTAAATCCCCGGCCCTCTCTTCTCTTTCTTAACCCAAGCAAAGAGAAAATGTGTTCATGAAATGAGAAGTTGGGAGAAAAAAAGGAAAAGAGATGTTCTAATATTGTCATTCTGTCCTTTGAATTTTCACTGAGTAACCAGCTCCAAATCCCAAAGTGGTCCATCATGGAAAATTACTTTTAAGAATCTCACCACTGACCGTTTGATTAGACCCATTTTTAAAGATCAGGACAATAGCTAAACTGCTAAAGGATCTAAGTCCAGTGATTAGTGATTAGAGTTCTTCGCTTGTTTTCCCCACACTAGCACCAATGTGTTAAGTGGCCCTCTATTCAGGCTTGGAGGTGCTGCTAGCTAGAGACAGGGTGACAAGACAAGAGCCTGCCTCTTTTGGGTGAGGAAGAACCTGTGCAAGAAAAAGGAGGAAAAGAAGGCTGCTTCCAGCACGTCCTCAGACACAGCGGTTTTAGGAAGGAGAACACAGGTGTTATGGCTTTGATCGAAAATAACTCCCAAAACCTCAAGTGTTTGGAAGGTGACGGGCTTAGGGGCCATAGTAGCTGACTTGCTGTTAGGAGCTGAGACTGGATGGAAGAGTCAGGTCACCGTGGGTGTGGCCCAGAAGGGTAGATCAGCCTTCCTGGGTCCTCCCTTGATGTGTTGCTTCCTGTTTGCCATGAGGGGAGAAGCTTTCCTCACCCAGGCTCTTTCACCATGCTTGTCTACTCTGCAAGGACTGAAACGTCCAAAATGTTAGCCAAGATAAACCAAACTTCTCTTCTTTTCAGTTGGTGTCAGGTACTGTGTTCCAGCCATGAGGAAGTAAAACAGAGAAGCTGGGATCTGGATGCTGATTAGCTATGGCTCTCAGCACACCTGGGCAGAGCTCACAAAGCTTCTGTGTTTTCTAAGGACAAGCCCTCCTCTGCTAGCTGCGGACTTGGATGACCTCAGGGAGGTCCACCCCCAGACAAGCTCTTCCAGTCACAGGACTATAAAAATAGCACAAAGGAACCAAACCTTGATCAACTAAAAGGGAAAACCATGTATTATGTACCCTCCAATGTCACCAATGCCACTGGAATACTCAGCATCACTATGACAGATTCATAGTGAAATCTGAATTAATCAAGCTGAGGTCTGACTCCCAACTTACAGGAGACAGGCGGGACTAAGGAGAAAGTTATACAACACAAGGAAGCAACTGGCCAAATTCAGAATGTGGAACATTCTAGAAACAAATGACCCACTCAGTTTTACCAACAAATTACTATTGTGAAAAAAAATGGGACTGCTGAAGAATAAAAGACTTAAAAGGCAATGAATTCAGCATTTTGTTTGGATCCCAATTCTACTGAAACAATCTCAGAGGACACTTTGGAAAAAATGGAGGAAATCTGAAAATGGATTGGGTGTTAGTTTATAATAAGAAATTACTGTTAATTTTAGTAGGTGTAATAATGGTATTGGTGATTGTGGGTTTTTTTTTTTAAAGTCATTCAGTTAGAGGTGTATACTGAACTTACAGGCAAAATTACATTATATCTGGAATTTGTTGGTACAAAATATTCCAACTTCCAAGAAAGGCTGGAAGAAGACAGGTGAAGTGACTGTGGGTCATGACCGACGTAGGGTAGTGGGCACCTGGGATGCATATAGGTTTTTTCGGTGTTTTTTTTTTCATGTTTGAAAATGTTTATAATAAAAAGTCCCTTAACAAGGAAAAAGAGGAGAGGGAGAAAATATTTACTGCCAACTGTGTATCTGCCAGGCCCATTAGGCCCTTCCTAAATATCATCTTATTTTCTAAGTCCTGAGACAGCTACCACACAAGCTTCCTCCCTCACCATCTAATGAGAAGCAGAGCATCCGATAAGCTGGGCAATGAATATGGGAAACCATTAGCACTTAGAGAATCCAGAGATGTATCTAGGTGACATGGGAAGAGACTGGAGATGATGCTTAGCAGAGAAATGTCAAAAGAAATGCATCTCCATTGACATTTCTCCTCCTACACACAACTTACCCCTGCAGCAAAGCCAAGGCTTCCATCGAGGATTCGCCTCTGAAAATGAAAAGAAAGTGCTTCAGTCTCTGATGTGTCCCAGGCCAAGAGAGCAACTGGCCCATTAACGCTCAAGAGAGCCACAGGTCCACCGGTCCACCAGGAGCTGGTGAACTCCTGGGTTTACAAAATGGGCCAAGAGCCAAGGGAGAAGAAGTCTTTAAACATCCCCTCCCTCCCAGAGCTGATCAGAAGTGTCCTTTCCTGGAGGGGCAGGGGTGCAAAGGCCCACAGGATGTTTCTTCCTCAGCTCCCCCTACACATCACCACCACAAACTTTAGTAAGTAGCTGCTCTAAAAGATGTAAGAAATTACCAAGGGTTAGGGAGGAGCAGACATAAAAACCAATTCCTCTCACAGGACGGAGTGTGAACCGACAAGACCACGTTAGACTACTAAGTGCACCACAGACAAGTGACTCGAACTCATGCTACTCCTGAGTAATGACTAACAGAAATGCACCCTCAGATTCCCCAAACACGTTTGCAGCAATGTTCAGAGCAGCACAATGTGTGAGACACCAAAACCAGAAACTGCTCAAATTCCCACACATGTAGAATGGATACAGCAATTAGGATATATTCACACAACAGAAGATCACAGGACAATAAGAACACACATGCACACACTCTATGTGTGTGTATATAGGTATGTATACATATACATCAAATAAACAGGCAGGGGCATTAAATAAACTGGAAACAAATAGGACAAAATCACTCAGATGAAGACCAGTGCATATTGTATGATTACTCCATTTAAATAGAACACCAAAACGGGGAAAAGCACCCATGCTGTGATACGAGAGTAGGGGATTGCCCTTGGAGTGGAGGTGGCAGGTGGGAGCGGGAGTGGGGGTTGTGTCTGGAAGGAGACATGAAGGGGCTGAGGGGCTGGTACTTGATCTAGGTACAGTTTCATGGGCATTTGTGAAAAATGATTGGCTGTACACTTATAAAATGTGCACTTTTCTACGTGAATCTTATATCCGAATAACAAGATGCTCAGTGCCCATCCATAGATGAATGGATATACACAACATGGTCTGTACACACAAGGCACTATTCTTCAGCCTTGAAAAAGGAGAATCTGGCACACAGGACAACACGGTTGAGCCTTGAGGGCATTACGCTAAGAGAAAGAAACCAGGCTCAAACTCTTTCCCAACAAGAACTCTGCATCCTCCCCTCCCCCCAGGCCCTGTCAACCACCACCCACTTTCTATCTCTATGAAGCTGCCACCTCTAAGTGTCTTGTACCCTGTGATTCCAGGTTGGATGATTTGAGTTCCGAGTCTCTGATGGATTGGCTCCAAGCCTCCCCTGGAGGTAGGGGGCAGTGTGGGAGGCAAGATCTTGTTGCTGAAATAAATACCTGCTGGACCGGTCTCTAACACAAGGGTGCCTGATCTGCCAACTTCGTAAACATGTTTTTTGTTTCTAAATCAGTCTCACAGCTTGTTTAAATAGATCTTAAGATACCTGCTCCTGCATCGGTGTAGGAAAAGATTTTATGAACAAAACCTCAGTTGCCCGTGAACTAGCACAAACAATCAACAAGTGGGATCTCTTCTTACTAAAAGGCTTCTGCACAGCAAGAGAAACCACCAGCAGTGTGAAAAGACAACCCACAATGTGGGAAAAAATC
>NW_004624801.1:3139982-3154959 GCF_000247695.1 Heterocephalus glaber
TGGGAAGGTGGCCTTCTATATTCATCCCAAGGGTGAAAGTGCATGGGCACAGAAGTGAGAGATGTGGGTTCTGCAGGGACATGGGAAGGTGGCCTGTTACCCAAGGAGGAGGAACGCAGAGTCCTAAGGCTGGGATAAAAGAGAAAGCCAGTAGATCCCCTGCTTCTCACAAGGGCTCCTCAATCATCCCAGCTAAGCCAAGGCCACAGGGGAGGACAGATGTATCTGAAATCTAATCTTCTTTGGTCCTGCATGGTATTCCCTACTCCAGCCCCAAAAGAAATCAGATGGAAGCTAGAAGTCAAGCTTCGGGTTAAAAGAGATTGAATAGCTGGGTTCCTCACTCCCAATCCCTTCAATCCAGGTTGTTAGAGGCAGGAAAGGAGAAGATACTGCGTGGTGTCTGAACCTGTTCTCTTGGCTGGGAAGGGAGTTACACAGAAAACAAGAAGATAGAGGAAAATGTCACCACCCACCCCCTGCGTGTGCAGGGAGGGACATCAACGAGCCTGCCCACTAGCAGAACCAAAGCAAGGCAACTCACCTGTCCACTAGAGAATATGAACACGAGAGCTGCCCCAGCTGCTGTCATCCCCCAGGTGAAGAAGGTCCCCAGCAAGGCCTGGAACACAGCGCTGTGGCCTTGGAGCATCCTGGATACAGCTGTGTGCAGAGGAGCAAAGGATCAGCCATCAGAGGTCCCTTTGGGTGACACTTACTTGTTCTTCTGTGTCCTAATTCCCCTGTTTAAGTTGTCTTCATCCGGAATGGTGGCATGCGGCCTTCTGCCACACCAACCCAAGGGTCCTCAACAACCCAGCACACAGGTCAAGCTTCTTGATCCCAGGCCCCCAGGCACTGAGAGGATCTAACTCTGAAAAAGCAACATGGGGACATAGGGAGCCTCACAAGAGGTTGCAAAATTGAGAAGTAGTTCCAGAGAAGCACAAAGATTGTGGATAACCAAGAGGAAGGGTTCTAAGGTCTGACGCAGTCAGGGGCTTATCTCGGGCTCATTCTGCAGATTCCACCTGGCCCTGCCCATCATTTGTTCTCTCCTTCAGATGCAGGTAACTAGCTCAGGTTCTCTTTCAAAGCTCTTCCATCTAATTCCCAATCAGAGCTTTCTGGAGCAAGCCCTGAACTGCCAATGGGGAAATTCCACCCACTGATCTTCCATTCTCCCATGGACTCTTCAAGCCCACAACTCTGTTACACTCTGCACTGGCACCATGATCCAGCTCACCCCAATTCTTGGTACTTTTTTTTTTTTTTTTTTGGCACTGGGGACCAAACTCAGGACCTTGCGTTTTCGAGGCAGATGCAGTGCCACTGAGCTAAATTCCCAGCCAATCCAATTCTTTATGGCACCTTGAAGGATCCTGCCTCAAAGCCTCAGTTCACAGTTCCCTCCTGGAATGCCTTCCTTCACATGGCCAGCCATTAGATCCCAGGGCATCCCCTGCAGCCCATTTGCTGCCAACTTCCTGACAAAGTTCCTAATCTCCCATGGGGCATTGCCTCTGGGTGGGCCTCCTTTGTCTTTTGTGTCCTAAGCTGTGGAACCTCTCTGAAGCAGGGCTTTGTGCCTCTTGAAAAACATTTGCTGAACTGGAAAAGGCCAGCTTACCTGGACAGAACGGTTGGCAAAGACAAGGAAACAGACCCACAAATGCCATTTTCCCTGTCCAAGCCAGTATGCTGCTGTTGAAACTGGAATCATACTACTGCCCACCAAGAGAAGAAAGCTAAGTGCCCTTCCCTCTTATGGGACCCAAAACCTTCTCCAGCCTTGAAAATGCTCAAGCCCCAGCTCTGAAATGACAAGGAGTCAGACCTCTCCCTGTGGAAAGTTCTAGGCCAGAGGCACTCATGTGTTGAACAGCTCTGTGTTCTGGTCCCTAGGGCTCAGGGGCTTGTCTCAAAGGCCTCATTCAGCTCCCACTGGCCTCCCAGCACCACAGGGCTGGACATGACCCCACAAGGTTCAGCCTTGCCAGGCCCTGGCACTGAAGAGCCAGCCATCCGGGAGCTACAGACCAAGAGCTCACTCAATACACTGTCCCTACTGACCTTGGAAACCGTGGCAGAGGGTGGCAGGGGCCTTACACAAAAGGATTCAGCCACACAGCCAAGTTCCAACCTAGGAAAGGCTATGGGCCCAGACAAACCCAAGTAAGCCCAGGTAAGCCCTGGCTCTGCTCTGTGCTAAGAAACCTCTGAGATAAAGACAATTTGTTCAGACTGTGGTCCCCATAATCAAACAGAACTCAGCATGGTGACTGCACTAATTAATGAAAAAAATCACTTTTAACCAAAGCTATTATCTTCACATTTGCCATCTCGTTAAGACATTGTAAAAGAGTGGGTTTGTGTTTGTTTTAAAACCAAGATACCTGGATCATTACACCAATTATCTGCTTCTAGCTGCTTGTGGATGAAATTTCTAACATTTACAAAGACACAGAGCTATCCTCCTCTTACTATTTATCATCCAGGACGGATCATAACACAAACCACCTTTACTTCCCCCAGTAGTTAAAGGTGCCTTTTAACAGCTACCGAAGAAACACACAAGCTCCGTTTGCCAACAGATCAAAGTCAAAGTGGATTTTGCGAGCTGGTGAACAGAGGGTGCTCATAGGTGTTCCAGGTGGTTAATAGAATAGGAAAACACTCTTCTAAACTGTCCGCATTTATACTTGAGCATCCTGAGAAGTGGGGAAAGGGATAAGGCCACATCCCTGCCATCTCAACATTTGTCACGGCCACTGAACCCTTGGAGAAGTGTCTCCTGTTTGCTGTTTGGAAGCCTCCCTACTCAAAGAGTGGCCGAAGCACAAAAACTGGTCCCTTTGGGGTGCTTCCTAGACACACAGACTTCAGGTCTCACCCCAGACTCTGAGCCTGAATCTGCATCTTATCCAATTCCATATGGGATTCTAATGCACAAGAAAGTGTAGAAAGCTCTTTTCTCAAACTGAAATGAGGTCCACAAGACCAAGCATCTAGACAGTAAGTCATCCTGCACTGCAGAGGATTGGTAAGGCCAGTAAAGAATCCAGAAGAACAAGTATCTCTGACAGGTAGACCAGTAGCCCCTTAGGAGCATGGTGCACCAGCACTATGCCTCCAAAGCAGCTCACACCGTGGGGCTCAGACTTCCTCATTGGCTGGATATTAACAGCATCAGCCCTAAGGAGTTATCGGGAAAAGGGCTCTTTCTCTGCCCACTCGAACTTCAAAGAAGCCAACACCACCCCACTGGCGTGTACATTCTGCTACAGAGGCACATGAGGCATTCCTGTAGGTTTCCTCTTTATATTTTTCCTCCCCTTTTTAGACCTGTTGCACTGCTTTTAAGAGTCAGCTTCAAGATATTGGTGAAGTTGCAGAAGTAGAAACACCTGTGCCACCTGGGCCTTGGTGAAACTGCACAACACAGGCCCTGTCACCACCAGCGGAAGCCAGGGAGGACTCAGGTTTGGGCGGTGCGACTGTGGGAAAGTTCTCTTGATTCCTTGCTACTTAAGTGTGGTCGGAGAACCAGTGGAGGTTAGACATGCACAATCTCAGGCCTCACCCAGACCCGCTGAAGGTTAAACGGATTCCCGGTCATATTTAAGCGCCAGGAGGAGGGGCCTACTGGGCTGTTGGAATCGTAGCTACCTCTGCTCCCGGAGATCCGGGATCCTCACACACCCACCAGGAAGCAATGAATGAAGAGGATCTGGGCTGAGGACTGTAAAAGGCCGCAGGTCGCTGCCTCCGGCCGCCCTGTAGGGGAGAGCATGAAAGGGCATCCCCCTTCCGCTGCCACCTGCCAAAGCCTCCTGCTTCGCCTCCAACCCCTTCTCTTCTCAGGGGCAGCCCCCTTTCCAAGCTCCAGGGTGCTGCTCTTAAGACCCACACGCTCGTCCTGACAGCCCCAGACCCCGGGCCTGGGACCCAACCCCAGGCGCTGAAGGAGAGAAAAGCCGACTCACTAGGGTGCCCTCTCCAGCCCCCACTCCACTTCCATCAGCCCCCGCTGCTGCTCGCTCCACCGGCTCCACTCCCGCAGTCACTTCCTGCTTCCCCCACACACACAAACACGTGTCCCTCCTGCCATCAGGCCCCGCCCAGCCGCCACTGGAAAATCCCGCCTAAAGAATTAATTCTCTGGTTCACAGCCTTCCGAAGGCTCCGGAACAGATCGGGGCGGGCAGAACAGAGCCCGGAGGCGAAGAGCAGAGTAGTAGGGCAGGTCGCAGACACCCAGGGAAGAGCCCTTTGTGAGGTCCTGAGTTTGCTACGCGTTGGGTGAGCGTGGTGTGAGTGAGCAGCTGAGCAGGGGAGTGGCGCATCATTCTCTAGATCAGTGCCCCTCAAACTACAGTTCCCATCAGAATCACCCAGAAGATGTCAAACACAGGTTGCACCAACCCTAGAGGTTCTGGCAGTGTCATTCTGAGTGGGCCTGGGGTTTTCTGTTTTGAACTAAGCCCTCTGCTGCTGCTGCTGCTGCTGGTGTCCAGGGCCACTCTCTGAGAACTGCAGGCCTAGGTCAAGGACTCTGCTCCCCAGGGCTTCCATGAGAAGACCAGGGTGGGAGGACGCTAAGATTTGGCCAAACCAAAACAAAATACCAACAGGATCCCTGGCTAAATTTGAGTTTCAGGTAAACAGCAAATAATTCACGTTAATAGGAGGATACCCAATGCAATCTTTGGTGTTTTTTGTTGTCGTTGTTTACCTGAAACTCAAATGTAGCTCAGTGTCCTGTACTTTATTTAGGAAACTTGCCAGAGCCCAACGGGGGCAGAAAAAGAGCCTGTGGTCAGAGAGGCCATAGATTGAAAGGTGCAAGAAGGACAGTCCTCTTTCATGAGTTGCTCACAGTATGGGTGGCACCGTATACCGGGCATTGTGTAGGGAAAATAAAATGACATGAGTGGCCATCGCCCTCTAGAGACCCCCAGTTTCCACACAGAGGGTGACAGGCACCCAGGAAACCACACCAAGATGGCAGGGCCCATGAACGTGACCCTGAAAACACTGCTCCTCCTGCATGCTACAAAAGCCATGACATGGTTTCATATCTCTGACTCACCACAAAATACTGTGGAAGGGACGAGTGGATTGCCTAGACAAAATTAGCCAGATTAATCACTGTGGAAGCTAGGGAATGGACACAGAAAGGTTTGTTAAATTTTTCTTAATACGTATTTCAATTTTTCTGCTCTAATAAGCGTTTAAATTTTTCATAATGAAAAGTGAGCCAAAAAATTTGTGAACAATTAACAAAATGCTCCTCCCACCCCATCTGTTCTGGTGGCTGCTATGGGAATTCAGCCTCCTGACCTCTCACCTAGGTCCTAGTGATCACCTCTTGCCACTCCACCCTGTTCTGGGCACCAGATCAACTTGCCTAAAGCACAGCATGCCATGATCTTGCTTCAAGATCTTCAGTGGTTCCCTAGTGCCTTTGGCATAAAGTTCAAACTCCTCCGCCTGTATTTCAAGATTTTCTGTGTTATGACAGCAACTGACTTTCTCAGATTTGTTTCGTCTCCTTGTGCCCCCCCAACCAAGCAGGGCTGCACAACTACTACATAGTCTCCCCTCTCTGGCACCAGTACATCCCCAGATATCATTTCTACTGCATTTCCCTTCATCTCCTGCTTCCCCACATATAGCCCCCTCCCCAGCCCCTGAGGCCCAGCTGTGATACAATCTCTCCAGCACCCTGCTCTGACCTCATCTCCCAGCTGTCTCAGTGCTGCTTAGAAAAGGAGTCTCCATCCTCAGAGGTTCCCCAGAACTTCATCTGGATGCTAAGGACCCCTTCCAGACCCAGACACGGGCCCAGGATTTGACCCCACTCCTCCCTGAGCACCCCCAGCCAGCACAGCAGCTCGTATCCTATCACACCCTCCAAACACACTCAGAGGTGATGTGGGGTCAGCTGGTTGTGGGGAGGGTGGGGAGGGCACCTGATGCTGGCTGAGTACACAGCCTGGGCCCCACACTCTACTGTTCTATCAACTCCTCATCTAAAATCCACAACAGTTTTGGAGGGCAGGGATTGATAAGGAAATTGAGCCAGGAAAGCTCTGGCATGACCCCAGTTGGACTGGGCAGTTTGGGAAGCCAAGCCCACCTATCTCCAGGGATAATGTCCTTCCCATTCAGGGCTCCCGGGATGAGACTCAGAAGCACCCTATTCAGCAGAGCATTTCCCTCCCTCAAGCCACACCAGTTTCCTGATGCCAGACAGCCAGTCCCCAATAGACAAGCCCACCATCTCCCATCCTCCTGAATACATCCCATACACAAACACCCTGTCCAAACATGCAGACTGCTGGGGTCCTCTGCACACTTCCCCATCTACCATAGCCCTGGCAGGAAGAAAATGTTTCCTTAAAGTTACATTCCTCAGCTCATCTCTGTCCTCTCCCTTGGGGACAAATTTGCCTGAAAGCCCCCATAAATTGAGGGTGGGACACTGTGTGCATGAACCGTGTGTGCATGAAGAGAGCAGTGGTGGACAAAGCAGGAGTGAGTGCTTTGTAGCATGGAGGGCTCGTTCCCAAGTGGCAAGGGCCATGAGATGGGGTTGATCTGCACAGCAGCAGGATAGTCGGTGGTCCTTTCCGGAGGAGTCACTGTCGTTCAGTCGGGTTCAAGGCTCTGCCAGCACCTCTTCCAGAAAGACTGAGGTCGAGCAGGGTGAGGGGGCAGTGGCCAGCAGCTTCACAAAAAGGGTAAAGCCAGCACAGAGAAGTCTACTCCTGCGTGATCTCATCTTTGCTGCTCTCTCTCTCTCTCTCTTCCTCTCCCTCTCTCCCTCCTGCCCCCACACCCAGAAAGAGGTAACGTAGCCATTGAGACCCTGGTTCAGATTCTGGTCATACAGAAGAAATGACATCTGGGTTTCCCTGGACAGAGATTCCCCAGGTGCAATCAGCCTCAGTGTCCCCATCCTTGGCCAGGGAGTGAGGCTGTCCTGTCTCGGGTCACTGTGACCTGGAGTGAAGCACCAGCACTCTGCCCCGAAGTCTCCCTGAGTGATTATCGCCCATCCACTCTCCCTCCCTCTCTCATCGCTTTGCTCGCTCTTTGACTCAGGCCTTTTTGTTTTCAGCATCTACTCTGTGTCAAGCGCTCTGCTGGGCCTTACTGTGTGGAAGTTGACCAGGGAGATGTGGCCTCCCTTGGCCACAGTCTTGCCTGCCCTTCTGGAAGTCTGGCCGTGGACCTGTCATGAGGACCGAGATGAGCCTTTAACCCCAGGCCAGCTGGCTCCTTCTCTCCACAGCGTGGCTAAGAAGCCCAGCCAGAATTGGTTCTCAGATTTGCAGCTGGGGTGGTAGAAGTGGAAACAACAGGCAGTTTATAGAAGTGTTATTAAAAGGTAGGGACTTGTTATAGTTTGTTTAGGGGATTTGAAAACTTATTCTTTTCCCATACATCCATAATTCATCCTCTTCTCTCCACCTTGCCAGGGGCCACTTTACCCAGTTTCCCTTCTCCATCCTGCCCTGATTACACAATTGATCTTCCTGATTCCCCACTGTGCCCTCCCAACCATCCATTCTCAGCAAAGCAGGCAAAGCCATCTTTCAAGACAGAAATTCAATCCTGTCCATCAGCTACTACTATCTGTCTGAGGGCTCCTTTCTGCACTTGGAGGAAAACCCAAGCTCCTACCCTCAGCCTCTGCACTCCCTGAAATCACTCCCCAGCCCTTCCTCCCACTGCCTCAGCCAGGCTACTCTGCCCTCTCCTGGAACACCAAGCCCACTCCTGCCGCAGGGCCTTTGTCCTCGCTGTTCCATCTCCTCCGCCTATAGCACCTGTTCCCCAAATTTCCACCTGGCTGGATCCTTCTTGTCATTTGAATCTCAGCACAAATGTCACCTCTTCAAAGAGAACTTCCTTAAATATCCAATCTAATGCAGATTTTTCCAGCCCTCCTGTATTTTTCGAAATACAAATTCCATGAGAGCAGTACCACATCAGCCTTTTGCATTATGATTGTCTTAGTTACTTTTTCTCATTGCTAAGACAAAATACCCAACAGTCAAAAGGAGGAAAGGTTTATTTAGCTCAGAGTTTGCAGAGGTTTCAATTCATAGTTGGCTGGCTACAAAGCAGGGTGGGGGATCAGGGATTTAGCTCAGTGGTTTCACTGCCTGTTGCACAAGCGCAAGGACCCGAGTTCGATCCCCGGTACCAAAAAAAAAAAAGCAGGGTGGCATAGCAGAGGGGCATCACAGAGGAGAAACAGGTCATGGCAAGCAGAAGCAGCAAGTAGTGAGGCAGAAGCCTCTCTCTTTTATTCCTTCCAGGCTACCTGTCTTTTGAGTGGTGCCACCCACACCCAGGGTAGGCCTTCCCATTATCCACATCCAGAACTATGCTTAACCAGTCAGTGGACTAATCTCATAGTCATGCACCCTTACCCTCAGCATTGTGCAGTTTAATCCCAGCATCTCACAACTGGATCCTAGCATCACACACCTGAGAGCCAGCCACCTCTGAAAACGCCCACCTATGTGCACATGAGGCTTCAAGGGGACATATAGATACAAGCCATAACAATGGTGAATATTTATTGAATGAATAAGCCAGTCAGAGACAAAAATATTAACTGTTGGCTACACTGTATATTAAAGACCTTCTTGACACTGATAAGAAAGAGTCCATACCTATACTCGATGATATTGTTGCCACTATTTTGTCACTCATATCCCACTACTATATTATCAATCATTGGTGCCTGACCAAGGGCAACTTTGCCCCAGCCCTGCCCAGACGGCATTTAGCAAGTGGGAGGGTGCTTAGTGGGTGGAGACCAGGGACAATGCCAAACATCCTTCAATACCCCCACCCCTATAATGAAGAACTATCCAGTCCAAACCGTGAAAAGTTGGGAAACAAAATATGGGAGAGCCGGGGATTTAGCTCAGTGGTTCCACTGCCTGCCTCACAGGCACAAGACCCAAGTTTGATCCCTGGTGCCAAAAAAAAAAAAAAAAAAAAGTATGGGAAACCCATGAAAGTCCCATGAAATAATTCTCAGAATGACATGATAAAAATCACTCCTTAAATTTTAACCTGAGTTTCAAGAATCATCTGTCTGGGCACTGCTTAGCATCTGATCCACCATGTTATGGTTTGGGTCTAGATGGGCCCCCAAAGCCTCATGTGGTCATAGACTTGATCTAGAGTGTATGAAGTTGGAATTGATTCATGATGCAATGCTAGGCTCAAGAGCACTAGGATTAAGGGTGAGAGTGCTACCTGGCCTAAGTAGTCTGAATAAGATAAAAGGGGCAGGGAGAACCCTGTTAACTCTCTCTTGCTATTGCTGCCTTGTGCACGCCATGTTGTTTCTCCTCTGCAATGCCTGTTTGCCACTCCTGCTTTGGAGCCAACTGATTATGGACTGAAGCCTCTACAAACTGTAAGCCAAATAAACCCCTTCCCCTCTAACTTTGGATGTCGGGTATTTTGTCTCAGCAACAAGAGAAAAGTAACCAACACACACCATAAAACTTGAGAAAGAAAAGAACCAACTGTCCATTCAGCAAAATTGCTGTGAAAAGATACCTGCACTAAAATATACCTTGTGCTCAATTCCTTCTCAACATTTAGGTCTTGATAATTTAATACATTTAATAAGGACACATTTAGAGTACAGAGCTTCCCATATGGAATCTCCTGAAGGCCTTTGGTACTGACTCCTCGGCAGTTGGGACAGATCTCGCTGCCCTGAACATTTGTTCTTGAATGTGTGGCCAGTAAGACAATGAAGAGGAAGCTCTCACCAGCCTCTTCCCTACAGCATTGCCCCAGGAGCCCACGACACTGGATGGTGGGTAACAGGTCATTCCCACTGTCATTCCCAGGCAGGACCAACTACAAAATTGGAACCTGGTACAAAATGAAAATGGGAGACCCTTGTTCAAAAAACAGGGGAAAAAAGTGTTGCTAAAGTACTAAAATATATATAAATTCATTTCTTTTCTTCATATTTCCGGAAACAACATGTGGACTTCATTGTCCCCTCAAAGATAAAAGTATTAAGAATCTCAAGACAGTGGCACCAGAGCATTTAACCAGGGGCAGGCTCTTCTGGGCATGGGGCCCTGTGTGAATGTAAGTCACACTTGCATCGAAGCAGGAGGCATCCCTGGGGCTGAGATGGCAGGACCAGTTTGGAGATGACCAGAAATAGTCTGAAATTTGAGGTCTCCCAGTTCCCCGGGAGCCTAACGAATGGTTAAGAATGGAAAGACTAGATACTGGCTCAAAAGGAATTTTTTTTTTTACTTCCCAGTTTAATGCGGAAAGCAGAACACATACACATGAAAGGACAAAGGAATAAATACATAACATACCAAACAATACATAACATGCAAATGTACAATGAAGTCTCGCTGACTCCACTGCTGGTGATCTGATCTCTATGATAAAAGACTGTTCCCTGCTGCTTGCTAACATCAGGAATCTGCTTAGGAGGAAAACCGCAAACATCCTAGTGGCATCACTGATTAACAAACACAGTATTATTTACACATAACTGCAAATGTCCTTTAAAGTCTTCTTTTTTAGCACTAGAAAAATCAAGTTCTAGAATTGAAAAGTAATGGTAACTGCATTTACAGAATTAGGATTCAGTTTACACTAAGCACATTAGACCACTTCTCTCAAAGGAGTCCATTTTTCTTTTGGTGCTAATTTCAAAAGGAATTTTTTTTAAACCTGTAGAAATTTCATAAATGATTAATTAAAAGGCCATAAAACCTTCTTAATAGTTGACTTTGGTATTCATAAAAATTAAATTACAATGGAGAAACAAGCCGAGGTTTAGCTTTTCTCACTTTCAGAATATGCCTAAATATGAACAGTGACGCCCAAGAAGTGGCTGCCAATCATAAATTAAAGCTTAGAGTCACATACTTTCAAAAGCAAAATTATAAAAATCCCTCTGATTACTTTATGAGGAAAAGAAGCACTTAATGTGGAAGTAGGGGCCTTTTAATATGTTTGCTGCAATAAGATGAGACCTCAAAAAAGTAGTTTTTTAAGGGCCTGCAAAGATTCTGGGAGGCCTCAGGGAATGGGGGAGGAGCCAGAAGGCTAAGAATCTTTATTCTTCTCTGAGAGTGGGAACAGTAGGAAACTCCTCCTGTGTGTATGAGCTGAGTGAGGCTCCTGGAGGGCTGAGGCCAGGGACAGGGAGGGATGCCTTTCCTGGAAGAGAATGGTCTCCTGCTGTCACCATCTCCCTGGGGCATGAGGCCAGCAATCCATGGCCTGCAGAACGTGGGTAGCTAGAGAGGAGAATCCAAGAGAACAGAATGAAGAACACACACACACCTGAAGTGCAAAGGGGAAGAAGGCTGGACCTGGTCCCTCACCCACTCAGAGTCAAGACCCCACCAGACAGAGCTGGGTGGAATGAGGCCAGGGCAGCAAACGTGGTCACTGGATGAGATCAGCCAAGAAGCTGTGTGGATAGGTTGACAAGTAGATGCAAAAAGGGACAATCAAATTCCAACCCCTTGGTGCCTATGACAACAACCTTATTTGTAATCAGGATCTTTGCAAATTTGTTAAATTGAAGATCTTGAGATCATTCTGGACTAACCAGGTGGATCCTAAATCTAAAACATGGATAAGGGGAGAAGATCAGGACACAGGAAAAGAGGACAAGAAATATGGAGACAGAAGCAGTGACTGGAGTGACGCCGTCACAAGCCAAGGAACACAGGGAACCACCAGAAGCTGGAAGAGGCAGAGAAAGACTCTCCCATGGCATCATCTTGATTTTGGACCTGTGGCTTCCAGAGCTGTGAGAGAAGCCACCCAGTTGATGGTATTTTGCAGCATTTTTAATAGGGTTGACCTAGGAAACCCCCTGGCCCCTATCATTTCTATCACAGGAGATTGAGTCTTTATGAAACCAAGAACCAGGAAGCCAAATCTTTATTTTTTGAAAGAGTTCTTTTGTGTCTTTAATTTGAAAAAACAAGAGAGAGGGAGAGAGAGAGGGAGAGAGAGAGAGAGACTGATTTAAAAAGCCACTGTTCTGTTTTAGTGAGTATCTATCTCACTGGGAGAAGGCAGCCAGGACTCCCAATTTAGCTTCCAATCAGGTGTCTGTGGCCCACTTTCATTGAGTTTGTCATAGATTGAGTAGTGTTCCCCTCCCCTAAATCATGTGTTAAAGTCTCAAAGCCCAGGACCTCAGGATGTGACCTTCTGTGGAAATGGAGTCTTAATCCAGTATAACAGATGTCCTTATAAAGGGAGGGCATTGGGGCAGAGAGACTTGCAGAGGGAAGACAATAAGAAGTGATATAGGAAGAAAATGGTCAGCTGTAAGCAAGGAGGGAAGCCTGGATGCACCTTTCCCTCACAGCCCTCAGGAGAACCAACCCTGATAACACCTTGGTTTGAGGCTTCTGATCTTCAGAACTGTGAGACAATATATTTTTGTTGTGTGGGTCTCTCAGTGTGGTATTTTGTTAAGGCAGACTGTGATAGTTAATTGTGATGTCAATTTGAATGGATTAAGAAATGCCTAACAGATTGGTGGGGCATAGTTCTGTGAATGTCTGTAGATGACAGACATGTAGGCTGAATACCAACCAGAGAAGACCTACATGGGATACAGCAGGCACTAACCAATAGGCCTAAAATCTGAGTGAAATATAAAGGAAAAGAAGAAGGAAGTCTTCCTTTCTGCTCCGTCAGAACAGCTTCAGTCTTCACCATCTCCTTTGGATGTTCCTCTCCAGTTCCTTCAGGCTTCCAGTGCAAATTCTTCAGCCTTCTAACACAGATTCTTTGGCTTTCAGACACACCTCACACAAGACTCTGCAGTGAGCTCCAGGCCTTCGACTTTCAACTGGATCCTCCTGCTCTGCAGCACAGGTGGCCATTTTGCATTCTTCCACCCCTGACTTAGCAGTTGGCCATTTTTTTTGTAGATCTTTTACAATATATATAATTAAATGTTTCTCTAGTGGACCCTAACTGACAAACAACACTAGCAAACTAATGCAATCCCCAGACCAGGTTTTAACACACCCTGAAAAAGATATGAGTACAACAATTATTTTCATGGTAAGACTTCTTCAACTATTTCAAAACAATATGGTCACTGGAGGAGTTTCTCAGCAGTTGAATGCTTGCTTAGCATGCATGAGGCCATGGGTTCCATCCCCAGCATTCCTATAATGTGGAAATGAGATTCTACACAGATTTACATTGAAATTTTACCTAAATACATGGTACCTGAGAGGAGGGGAACCTTCTGGGCCGCTGTACCACTGCCCCCAGCACAGATGAGGTGAGCCGCATGGGCACACGGGAGGTGAGCACACACACACACACACACACACACACACACACACACACCCTTCTACCCCCTCACTGAAATGAGAAGAAATGTAAACAAGCCTCAAAACCATACTTTCAAATCACCTAAAGCAACATCAAAGGGAAACAAGATGGAACAATATGATACTCAGTCAGGTGGACTCCCTGAACTGGCAACAAAAGAAGATCTGGAAAAAAGAAATCAAATAATTTCTCAGATAACACCAGAGATTGTGCCCATAGTGAAAGACATGAAAAATAAATCTAGAGAAGACACAGATTAAAAAAATATAGAGAGAGGAACTAAGGAACATGATGGAATCCCAACATAGGAAACAAATGGAATCCATAAAATAAATGCAAACAGATTTCCAGGAGATTAAAAATTCCACTGAAAGTTTATGCTGCAGAATAAGCCAATGTGAGGATAGAATTTCACATATAGAAGATAAGATTGCAATTAGTGACCAGGAAAAGAAAAATTGCCTTAAAATACTAAGGAAGCACAAGAAATCAATCCAGCAGCTGCTAGACAATGTAAAGGAGGCTAATATAAGACTGATCAGAGTCAATGAAGAAACAGGAGAGAGTGCAGGCATAAAAAACTGTTCATAGAAGTGATGGCAGAAAACTTCCCAAGCAGGGAAAAAGAACTTGATATACACATAAGTGAGCCATATATGATTCCAACTAGCCTTGATCATAAAAAATCTGCACATAGGCACATAATAGTTAAGATTCGAGAAACCCAACAGAAGAATAAAATTCTACAAGCAGTTAGAGAAAAGAAACAAATCACATACAAAGGAAAGCCCACCAGAAACACAGCAGCCTTCTCAACACAAACCTTCAAGGCAAGAAGAGCTTAGAGTGACATATTCCAAGCCCTAGAGGAAAACAGCATCCAACCCAGATTGATGTACCCTGCAAAACTATCTTTCAAAATTGATGGAGAATGGGCTGGGGATTTAGCTGAGTGGTTCCTGCACCTGCCTCACAAGAGCAAGGTCCTGACTTTGATCCCCAGTAGCCCCCCCAAAAAATTGCTGGAGAAATAAGATACTTTCATGAAAAAGAGCACCTTAGGAATTTCACGAATACCAAACCAGCACTCCAAAAAATTTTAGACAACAGCCTAGGTAAAGACAACAAGGATGACAACATCAGGAAGCCCAGCAGAATGAATCCATCAGGCATGACAATAAATTAAAACAAAGGGGGAGAATCAAAAAAAAAAAGAGTCATGACAAGGATAAGTCAATACATATCAGTTATAACCATCAATGTTAATGATCTCAATTCAGCAATTAAAACAAATAGACTGGCAGAATGGGTCAAGAAGCAAGATCCAACAATATGCTGCATAAAAAAACCACACTTAATTCAAAAAGAAACTCATAGACTGAAAGTTAAAGGGTGGAAAACAATACTCCATGTGACAGGAACCAAAAAAAAAGCAGGGATAGCTATCCTCTTTGCAGATCAAGTGGATTTCAAAGCAACACTGATTAAGAGAGACAAAGAAGGACACTGCATCCTTGTAAAGGGAACAACCCAACAGGAAGAGATGACAATCATAAATATCTATGCACCAAACACT
>NW_004624801.1:3158054-3174368 GCF_000247695.1 Heterocephalus glaber
ATTTGATCCAGCTATTCCCATGCTGAGTATCTTCCCCAAAGAATTAAAAGAATCATACCACAGTGATATATGTGCACCCATGTTCACAGCAGCACAATTTGTAATAGCTAAAACTTGGAAACAGCCCAAATGCCCATCACCTGCAGGCTGGATAAAGATAATGTGTTTTTTTAATAAAATGGAGTACTGGGCTGGGGATTTAGCTCAGTGGTTTTGCCACCTGCTGCGCAAGCGCAAGATCCCGAGTTCAATCCCTTACACCAAAAAAAAAAAAAAAGAGTACTACTCAGCCATAAAAAATGAAAAATTAGATTTATAGCTAAATGGATGCATATTGAGGCAATACTCTTAAGTGAAATAAATGGGATACACATGTGTAAATACCAAATAGTTTCTCTAGTGTGAGAAACTGAAAGTGTAAATAAGAACTAAAAGATATAATAGATAATGTGAAATAGGAAGAAAAGGGGCAAAGGGAAAGTGGGATTGGGAGGCGTAGGGGAAAGGAAAGAAGGGAATGGAATTAATATGAGAAAATGAAAACATGGAAACAAAGTCTTTGTAAATAGCAAGGGATGGAGGGCTTGAAGGGAGGGCAGGGGAAATGAGGAAAAAATCAGAACCAAGAGTGATTATGTAAAGGTGCAAATTTCCAATAATGAATGTCATTATATTGTATACCTAAAATGTACCAACAAAATTAATTTTTTTTAAAAAAGACATGGTACCTGGAGAGGCATTAAAGTCTAGCCACATTTTCAGGAAACTTTAACAAGGCTTACAAAAGTCTCATGCATGGAAAGGATGCAAAAGATCACATGTCTAATTAAATTGAATGATAGAGTTCTACAAATTGCACTGTGCCCTCTGGTGCTGTAAATAGAGTTAACCCAGAAATATGATTTCCCAGGAACTTGCTTAATAAAACTATCCAAAATATAGGAGGGAAAAGATATTGATTACCCTAATGTTCTCAACAAAAGGATAGTTAAAAAATTACAAAACAAAAATGCAACAGACTTTTATCCAGCTAGTCAAAATGATAATCATCATAGCAACACAGGAAATATTTATGATATCAAGTTTTGGAGGGAATAAAGCAATATACAAAAACATATGTTTACCTGGGCTAAGGATTTAGCTCAGTGGTCCTGCGCCTGCCTAGCAAGTGCAAGATCCTGAGTTCCATCCCTGGTACTGGAAAAAAAATATCATTTGTTATTACATTATTTTTTAAAAATATGCAAGTAACAGAAGATTATGGGGGAATTCACAAAGAAGTTGGGCATTCCATGAAGAAGGTGTAGGAACTCAAAAATATTTTAACAAGGTATAAAAAAGGCTAAATACAGAAAAGTTAGTTCTTTGAGCTTAAATAATAAGCCAGGTACCAAAACCCAACCAAGAAACTGGACTCTAAATTCTAAGCCCAAAATCTGTCAATAAAACAAGACTCTGCTTATATTCAAAGCCTCTTGGATGTTTAAAACACGCAGCTTTTTGGAAAGTCAGGTTCCCTTGAAAATATCCACAGTTTGTTTTAATCAGTCATTTCCTGAGAATTCTCTTCCCTTCATTAACTTCCACAGGCCAGCTGCATAATGAGGTGGTCTCACTGTGATGTAATCAGAAGACTGAGGAAGGCCTTTTCCTCCAGGTTCCCTCTCTGCCACTCACATGGGAGTCTCCTGGGGCTGGCCTGTCACAGCCAGGCTGCTGTCCCTTCCTACCACCTCCACAGACAGATGGTTGGTGAGGCCTTGACTCACAGAACATCTGAGGCCTGAGTGCCTTCTAACTTTCATCCTCCACCACCCACCAGAATTCCTCTGGCCGTAACAAATGTCCCCTTGATGCTCCCAAGAAACTGCAAATTCAGGGCAAAAGTGTCTACACCTAAAGCCCCCTTTCTCCTCCCTCAGCTCCAAAAAGGTGCAAAAACTTGGAGTTCACATAGCCTAGACACATCCAGCACTAGCGTCAGGGAATCGCCTGGCAGCTGAACTTCAGAGTGTTTTATCCTGAAGTAACAGCTTCTGGGGTTCTCACCTATGCCGAGTTCTTCCAGAACCTTCTATAGGCGTCGCGGGGGACACACCCTTCAATCAACTTGAACAGAAAAATCTACTTTGTATTAATTTTAACAAGCACGGATTATCTAGCCTCTAAAGCGGCTCTGTGATAACTATAAGCCACTGTTACTATTTCTCTAACCTCACCCCACAAAAAAAGATGATTTCAAAGAGACTTATCAAGTAAAATATGTTAGCTAAGAATTATTTCTTTTTCCTTTTTTTTTCTTTTGTTCATAAAAGACACACTGAGGTAGCTACCAATCAAAACTACAGTTGAGCATGAAGGACCAGGGCTAGAGACCCGAGGGGCTGCCACTCCCACCGGAAGCAAAGACCCTGGATTTTCATTTGCCTTTGCCTCTTTTTTTGCGGGGGGGGGAATATTAATAATTGATAAATTCGATACTAAGAAGTCCCTTCAAGTTCAGGAACAGCAGGTTGGAAATCACTGCTGCGGGGTGGGGGTGGGGAGGTGGTAAAGAATAAAGTAATGGGGGGTAATGAAACAGAGTCTTTAGCTTTGAGAATTAAGAAAAATCATGTAACTATATCCACGCAAAACAGTTAAGTACCTCAGTTGTGCCAGCCTTGTCCATTGCTCTTCTAATGTGTACCAATTAGGTTTTTCAGGCCTGAAGGGAATTACAATGAAGGTATCTTACTCCTCTGATGAGCAGAAAAGACAACAGTTAAGTATCTGTCAAATAAATGAACAATGACCTACATTTTTAAGAAAATTAATTTTTACAGTACACACTGCCGGGTAAGACTTCTTAGTACATGATCCCCCAACAACCCTAAGCCCAAAATTAATTAAAGGAGGAAGTGCAGCTGCTGTTCCAGGAGGCTGATGAGACTGTGGTTGATTAGGCTAGCAGGGCCTGGGGGGAGCACACCCCAAGATGAAGCCCGCCCTTCAAATGCTAATTCATTCTCTTCTCTTGAAGAGCACCCCCCCTCCCATCTTTGAACCCCTATTGGGCCCGACTGTGATTATGACTCTGGAAACCCACGGCCATGCCAATTAAATGCCAGAAGTCCTAGGGCAGAGATCATTAAGGACTGGAATAGTTCACTATTGAATGGTGAGGACAGGATCCTCAGAGGACATGAAAGATGTGGATAGGCAGAGAAGAGCCCAGACAACAGGCTTGGTCTTTTTTTTCTTCTGATGAGCCCAGGGCCTCCCACATACTAGGCAAGCGTACTACTACCAAGCTACACCCAAGCCTGAGACAATATTCTTTTTGGTTTGAGTATTTTTTTTTCTTTTTTTTCCAGTAGTGGAGATTGAACCCAGGGCCTTCACAGGGAGCTATATTCCCAGATACTTAATTCGTTTTTTCTTTTCTTTTGTTTTGTTTTTGAAATAGGGTCTTTCTAGTTGCCCAGGCTGGATTTGAATTTAAGATCCTTCTGTCTCAGCTTCCCAAAGCACTGCAATTACGTGTGTGAGCCACCGCACCTTGCCCAAAACAGCACTCTTGATGGGGAGACCAGTTTAAGTAAAGGCATCAAGGTGGAAATGAATCACAAGTATTTGGCTAAGTGCACAAAATTTGGTCAAGAAAAGGCTGGTGTTAAGCGACCTTTTGATGGCAAATACAGATCAACAGGTGGGGGGCAAGAAACATCCCTGGCAACAGAAGTGATGTCGTGCCATTAGCCAGTAGAGTCCACAACATTATGTGTGTTTCTATTATCAGAAAAGAAAGTTTCAATCTGCAAGTATTATAAAGTAAACACCACTGCACTGGAGCCTAAGAGCTTTCCTCATTAAAAGACACTCAGAGGCCCAACCTAACTTTCCCCCGGGAACAGTTGGGGTACATAGGGTAAGCAACTCTCCTGGGTTACTCGGGACTGGGGGGTTTCTTGGGATGTTCCACTTGAGGCTGGGACAATTCAGGGCCAACCAGAGGTGTTATTCAGTTCACACTGCATCTCAGGAGTGCAGGATGCTGACTGTGGGTGCACAGAGCTCCACAAAGGACTTTCCCGCCCCCAGGCTCGGGTTCACACCTTGCTGCTCCATGCCTGGTCCATGCACTTACAGCAGACACCTCCCAGAAGCTGGTGAAAGATGCAGGATGGATTGACCAGACCTCAACCAGCTCCCCAAGAAGTTGGTGTGCACAGTCAAGTGGGAGGATTTCAATGAAATTTGTTCCTGGAGTTGGCTGGGGGTCTGCATGTGCTGGTCCAAGTACTGTCTCAATATTGGAGAAACTGTCCAAAGGCAGGGCTGAGTAAATTACAGCTTTTTATACGCAGTTACAGCCTCATACTGCAAGATGCTGCAGTGCACTCTGCTGAGGTCCCTGCTGTTCATCACCTCTTTTCCAAATCTCCAGAAAGATCACAATAGCCCAGAGCACCCTGGGTTCAGTAGCTGTGTTGCTTGTGAGGCCAGACTTAGCCTCTGCACTATGGAGAGCTTGCACTAGTCATTCCTGGCAGGGGCACCTGTCCTCGGACAGTGGCATGCCCAGCAACATCCCTGGCCTCTACCTACCAGATGCTAATAGCACCTCTTGCTCCTTGTGACAGCCAGGAATTTCTTGAAACATTGCTCAGTGTCTCCCAGGCAGCAAAACAGCCCCTAGTTCAGAACCACTGGCTTAGACAAACAGACACGCTCTTGGAAAGAGGAGCCAAAGGGAGACGTGAGAGATCTCTCACCTGCCAGGGAGTTCATTAAAGTCTGGAAAACTAGGCCATGCTGATCCCTGCAGGCTCCTGGAGAGAAACGGCTGGGTGACCAAGGGTCACCCCTTGTCTAAGGAGAAGCCTTCTGTCAGTGACACAAATGAAGACAAGCAGCCCCCAGCTGCTGTGAGCTCATGCCATCTGCCCTCCACCCACAGCTGTTCTGTATTATTTAACCCACAAAACACAAGTTGCCTTTTTAATAGTATGCCAGGCTAAATTATATCGAAGGCTTTCTAACAGCATTGTTTAAAAAAGAAAGAAAGAAAAGCCTGGGTACTTTACGTTTGAATCACTAGAGTAAGCCATCTGGTCAGTCCTCAGCAGTCATAACAGAAGGCAGAGGGCCTTCCCAGCCGGGACACTGGCAGCTCCACTTCCTGCTGCAGGCCAGCACTGTTTACTATTTGAGTAGCTCCAGATGCCTGGGACCTGTGAAGAAGCTCCCATCTTTGCATTTGAGCTGCCCTGGCCCTTACCCCCTCAAGCCATGTAAAGAAAGTTAACTACCACATTTGCCAATTCTAAGTTGCACTGTTTTCTCCCTCCTCCCATTGCCAATTCAGTATCTTGGAAATCTGGATTCATTTTGCAATAATGTTACAATTGCTGTCAGCCAGATGAGGGTGGGAAGTAGCCATCATAGCCTGACCATGCTCCAATGTCAGCACTGGCATGAAACTCTCCATGTGGTCTTGAAGATTTGGAAGAAAATCCAAGAGAAACAGAGGAGTACTCTCTTGGCCCATAGGAAATCAGTGGTCATGGGGAATGGACAAGGAGGTGGGGAAACAGATGTCCTCAGTAATGTTCCTGAAGGAGGCAGAGTGGGCCAGCCCTACATCAGTGCCATTCAGAGTGCGGTCCCTGGTCCAGAGAGCTTGGAGAAACTTCAGAGTCTCAGGCCCCGCCTAGACCTACTAATCTGAATCTCCAAGGGCAGGGCCAAGCCCTTCAGGTTATCCTGATGCCTTTTGGGTTATTCTGAAGTGCTGCACCAAGTATGTGGCTTAAATCTACCAAGCTACCTTAAATCAAGAGATTAGTGCCAATAGCTTCTAGGTTTTTTTTAAGGGAGTCCTTTAAGAAATGTTATATCACCAATGTTCTAGACAAAGACTGTACTGTATGAAAAAAAAAACTCAAGTTCTAACTACTTGAAAAATGACTGGGAAGCATCATATTTGATATGAAGAAGTGATTAAGAAGTAATTCTTCCAATTTACTTAATTATATTTCCTTTATATGTCTGATATATATATATATATATATCTGTTGTAATATATATATATATGCATACCTGTATAGATTCCATTTTGTGTATGCATAGTATTTGATAAAATTAAGTCTAAAAGCAATTTCTTAATGATTAAAAATCTATGTGGCTCAGTAATAGAGGGCTTGCCTACCATCCACGAAGCCCTGGGTTCAATCCCCAGCATCAAAAAAAGGAAAAAATCTAATTTTCTAAGTATAAGCACATGTCATAATTTGGGGCTGTTTTTCTTTTTCTTTCTTGGTGGTTCACAAAATACTAACAGATCCTCAGGCTGGTAAAGTCTTAGGCTCAGTGTAGTGTAGTGTGGAATTCTGTGATCAGATTTTTCTCAGTCTAATCTGGATCTCTTGTGATACAGTTAAATGAAACCTTTTCTTTGGCAGGCTAGATGATAACTGGTCACTATCTTCTATGTAATAATGTGTTCCACACTTTAAAAATTGATCTGCCTTTCTTCAACTTTGTTTTCCTCCAGGAGGCTCTTCTTCTGAACCTTACATTAGTGTTCTTTCTAATCCTCCCAGCATCACTGTGGCTTCCCTCTGATTCTCTCCAACACATTGATGCTCTTCTCCAATTTCAGAACGTCTAAAATGAAGATATGCTAAGCAACTGATGTCTGGGAATGTTTCCATTCTTGCAAATGAACTGGTTTAGGATATCTGTGAGGGACTGTGAGTCAGAAACAACCCCCCTGTAGTACCCTGAACCCAGAATTCTCAAGTAAGTCATGAAAATGGAGGGGAGTAGAACAACAGCGTGATGAGTGGCCCACGATGATATCATGCTGATGGCCATCAGCCCATCCACCTTTCAGCCACATCTCTCTCTTCCTTATTGGCAGTTCACTACTCACAGTCACTTAGTCCTTGAGTAAGTGACTGCTAAGGTTTGGATGTGGTATGAGTCTGTCCCCCCAAATTTCATGTGCTGAAAGCTTGGACCTCAATGTGGCAGTATTAAGAGGTGGTGGAACCCTTAAGACATGAAATCTAATGGATGGTAATTAGGTGAGTGAGTACCCTCATAGAGTGAGTGAGTACCCTCCAGAGTGGGTTGTTATAAAAAAAGAGTGAGCATGAACCCTATATCTCTCTGGCTTCCTTTCTTGCCACATCTCTTCTGCATACTCTTCTGCCATTGTGATGCCACTCACCGTGAGGGCCTCATCAAAGGTGGAACCGATAGGGCCACCTAGTCTGGGACTTTCAGTCTCCAAAACTGAGAGCTAAATAAACATTTCTTTATACAGTACTGAGCTTTGAGTACTTCGTTATAGCAACAGAAGACAGGTTAGTACAGCAATCCTAACAGAATTGACTAGGAGCTAAAATAATTGCTTTACAGCTAGGTAGAGACCTGGAGGGAGCAGAGACCTGAGTCTGGTGGGTGATGTCACACACTGTTCAGAGATAGTGTGCCTCATGGACAACAGTACCGCCTGAGCCCATAGCCCTGGACTCTTGAAGCCAGTCTTAGGAAATGAGCAGCTCCTCCTTCCACTCAGAGAAGAAATAATCAGAAAGTTCAGCTTAAGGAAGGACTTCGAGAACTTGAGGCTCAATAATTTGGTGGTTGGGCCAGGGATTTAGCTCAGTGGTTCCGGTGCCTGCCTTGCAAGCCAAGGTCCCTAGTTCAATCCCAAGTACCAAAAATAAATAAATAAATAAATAAATAAATAAATAAATAGGTGGCTTAGCATGGAGTGCTACACAACGTGGTAACTTTTAAACACTTAAAAGTGATCATTATTCACTGAATGGCTGGATGTGGTGGTACACATACGTAATCCCACTGTTAGGGAGGCTCGAGCAGCAGGATTATGAGTTTGAAGCCAGCCCGGACAACTTAGTGAAACTGTCTCTAAGTAAGTAAATAGATAATAAAAACCCAATGAAGGAGGCAAGGATCAGATGCACATCTTGGAATCGACATATGAAAAAGTAAATAACATGCAAAACTTCACTTGTGTTTTCTATTGTAATAGGCAAGAGGGACAGGTTGTTGGTTTGCTGGGTTTGTTCGGTGTGTTTGTCTTCCTATGAGAGTGTCAGGTCAGGTCCAGGGTACAGAGACAATGCTGGCATTGTTCAGGCTTGGATCACTAACACCTAAAGAATGGATCCACAGATTAGGTGCTGAGTAAGTCTGCCAAATTCACCAACTACTTCACCACAAATTCATCAACAAGTCCAGAGGATCTCCTTCCATCTTATACCAAGGAGTCTCAAGTGGTCAGAATGAGAACAGCGGTGGAGAGGGCAGAGGAGGTGAATCAGGATCACCTGAGGAACTTTTAAAAGGTTTGTACATACAATGGACCCTTGAGGCAGATGAATCTTCCGTTAACCCAATTAATCCAAGTTGTTCGTATGTCAGGCTGGTCGTAACTTGAGGGTCCACTGTAATAGCCAATACTATCATGCACAGAGTTCTATTCTAAATACTTTACCTGCCACATCTCAACCTCCAGAACCTTATGGAGCGGTTTCTGACACTGTCTCCATTTACAGATGGAGACCAAGCTGTCCCCCCCCTACTGCTGGAGTTGCAATGATGGATCCCATTGTCCGGGTCCCTCTGTGAACACTGAGAATAACTGTACTGGGGACACTTTTGGGCATGGGAAGGTCACAAATCCTTCTGTGTGTCATGGAAGAGGCACAGTGGATCCCAGGCTTATCTAAGTCAAAGGCTGAACCAAATTGCAGTTGTCTGCTGCATGGTGCACTAAAACCCACAAAAACCCTCGATGACACCCATGAGTTGATGCTTGTGACAGGGACCCTGCATCCAGTTGATTAAAAGTGTGAGGTCTATCTGGGTAGAAGTCAGAGAAGTCCTAGTTTGCCTCTGAAGCCTGCCACATCGTTTTCCTATTACTTAAAGGTAACATTCAGCATTCCCCAGACCTTTCCTCTTCACATCTGGAGACCAGTGTTTCCAACCAGTCTTCCTCTGACCCAGCCCAGGCCCTCACCTGCCCCTCATCCTCCTTGAGTGTCCTAAGGCCCAGGGAGCATGCACAGGGGCAGAGTCTGCCCGCACTGCTAGCAGGTGAACACAGTTCTCTGTCCATGCAGCCTTGCTGCTCTCGCTTCTCCTTCTGTGCCTCATCTGCTCCCCCAATTTGGAAAGCACCAAAGAGAACAAAAGAAAGAGAAAAGTCTCCCATAACCCACCATTTTCCTCCTTCCTTCCTTCTCTCTTTCCTTCCTCCTTCCTTCCATTCCTATACTCTTAAGGGTTATAAAGAGTAAAAAGTTCCTTACATCATCACCAACAGAGAAGACTATTAATAGTTTGACATATTTCCTTCTAAAATATTTTCTATGCATATATACACACATATATATTTATATCTCCATATTTATATATAGATATATACATGCATACATATAATCTCTACTTACGTTTTATTATTTGTGTATATTTACTTCTGTAAATATAAATTTGTAAGCATTTGTACTTGTGGGATGTACAGTTATACTAACTGCACAATCATGAAGGTATATGATTATGTTTTATATCACATAGCTTTGGAGGCTGTTTTCCTACCTAATCACATGTCATAGACACCTCCCTCGGGTTGTGGCTCTACTCACTCCCCACTTGTTGTTGTGCTGTGCTGTGTGGTACCCACAGCAGAGCTCTGCTGCATTTCACCTGACCTGTCCCCTCTTTAGGGACTTAAGGACCTCTCTAACCGTCTGTTGTTATAGACAATGCGCTAATGACTATTATGGATCTCTTGTTAAGTAAGCACGAATGAGGATATTTCTCAGCATCTTCTCCTAGAAATGCAAGCTGGGTCATAGGGGCTGTATGTGTTTCATTTTAATAGATATTAGGGGCCGGGGATTTAGCTCAGTGGTTTCGCCGCCTGCTGTGCAAGCACAAGGACTCGAGTTCGATCCCCGGTACCAAAAAAAAAAAAAAAGCAAAATCATTTTAATAGATATTGTCAAATCACACTCCTGAAAATGGTCTTCAAATTTCACTGCCATTATCAGTCAGTGGAAATTATTTTTTTCCAAATCTGAGAGGTAATAAATGGTACCACAATATCCTTGCCCTACTGTTTAAGAACCTCCTATATGCTAGTGTACCAGCTGTATGTAGTCTCAAAGAAGCAAGTGGTACAGTGGTTGTGCATGATGTATAGTTATACTAATTACATAATCAGCCCTAGTACCTCATGGCCAGGATTCCAGCCCTGCTTGTCCCACCTTTGAACTGGTGCCTCTATTTCATCATCTATTACATGGGCAAGCTCAAACAGCTGACCTAATGTGGGGATGATACACATAGAGCATCTAGCACAGAACCTTTGCTTTACTCTAAACTTACACCAGCCTTCGCAATGCTATATTCTTTGTGCAAGCTCTCTCTCTCTCTCTCTCTCTCTCTCTCTCTCTCTCCTCCCAAACATAAAGTTCACCTGTTCTTTCACCACAAATCTTTGCCTTTCCACTCCAATTTGCAGTACCCTGTTGTATTCCTCGCTGACCATTTTGGTCTTCATGCCCACAACTCTCTTCCCTTGCCATGGCAACCCATTTCTCCATGCAGGAACCCTTTCCTCCATGGAGCCCACACCTAACTGGGTTGTTCTGTGGGCAGCTCTTGTACCCACCTCCCTGGCCCAAGCATTATGGGGAGAGCCTTACTAAAATCCTCCTGTGGCCATGTTTACAGCCCTCACCACATCTACTTGCCAAGTAAGCCACTGGAGAAACTAAGGAGAATAACGCCAATGGAGCTTTTGCTCTGTATCTCAAGCCTTCCTCTCTGTGCACACAAACCATCTCCTGAGCAGTCTATTCCAGGAACACACAGTACATTAAAAACCCTGGGTTTGAAGTGTTTTCCTTCTTTACTATTTGGTGAACACAAAGGTGAGCCTCCCAGGCCTTTTGCTAATTCCCCTTCCTTGTGTTCTTCCAAAATCTGCTCGGCAAATCCACAATTTCATCTACTAGTTTCTGTGTCAGCTTGGACAAGATGTTCAGCAATGCCACTGAGTCCTGGTTGGTTTCTGGAAAGGACTCAGTCCCCGAGTTCTGACCCCCACAACTTTGCCCGAAGTGCAATAAGACTTGTGCCTGTCACCATGCAAATACTAAACCCCACCCCCCAAATTCAGAGCCAAGAAGTGAGAGGCAACAGAATTAGCCACATGCCACCAAATGAATAGGTTCCTCCAGCCAGCAGAAGAGGTCAGCGAAGATTGACATTGGACCGAGCAGGACCAAAGCAGATTTGAGATGATTTTTCAGCTGGGTACAGTGACCTTTCATTCCATGTTCATTTGGAAATGACCTTTAAGCAGCAATCAACAAAAATGAAATGTTTCAAAGGAATAAATTAGATAATGCAGATGTCCCCCAGTGGTAAGTTACGTCCAAGGAATACAGCACAAAATAAAAGCAGCCCTGCCTTGGGAAGTCAAGGGCTAGTCGGTCCATTAGACTAATAAGTGAGTACAGAGTCCTGGCAACTTCTGTCAATCAGACAATCAAGAAGCTGAAGCCAGGGTGACCTGTGCAGGAAACATGATTATTTCTAGAATTGAACCAAAACTACCAATCAATGTTTCATTCTGATTCTGTTTGGAACATAGGTAACTACATTACTTGGATATCCAACAGGTGATTTATCATCTCAGGTGGAGGTGGAGGATGCCCAAGGTCTGGGTGCAGGTGGCAGCTTGGTATGCTCTGTGTGGCCCATCCTAGCCTGAGTCTAGTGGAAGACATCATTCCTTTACATTAATTGATTCATTCCTGAGACAACCGAACTGCTAGGCCTATGGGAGGCGTGATCCTCTCCTCTCCACCATGCCTATGTTTCTGTGTGTGTGTGTGTGTGTGTGTGTGTGTGTGTGTGTGTGTGTGTCTTCTGCTCAGTATGCTCTGTTCTTCTTTTCTTCGCATTCTTCCAGGTTCCTCTTACTTTCCTACATCTACATCTACACATGGAGCCAGACTAGTTGGTCCCTCTGAAATAGAAAACATCCCAAAAGAGAACTCAGAACCAAGGATTCTGGCACCTACTGCCAGTTCATCAGTTAACCCTAGAATCCTCTAGACCACAATCCCAGGCCAAGTACTTCTTCTCTGTCCTGAGGGATCTATGGGGGGAGGGGGGGACTCAGTAGGGGAGATTCACCAAGGGAGAGAATGTGCTGTCCCTATTGGACATGGGTTTACACAACCTCCCTGGGCACCTCCTCTGGCCCATTCATCTGTCATTTCTGCCAACGCCCAGGTCACCTCACAAAAGGCCTTACCTGGCATAGGTGTGATGTCAGAGCCCCACCTCCACCCAAGGACATTCCTGACCCTTGATCTAGTTTCCTTGGGAAGAGCAGACATCCTTGGGACTGCAGGAGATACCACAGGAGGATGGAGAATGTACCACCAGGAGCCAGGTAGCCCCAAGGAGACAAGGCCCAGGGACACACAGAGTGACTGAGAGGGTGGGCCTCTTTGGGGTATGGGAATGAGGGGCCATGGAAGGTGGATCAGGACTTTTTACAATTCAGACCTTGAGGGAGGAAGTGCCTGGTCCTTGCATAGTCCAGGACTGGCCAGCTGTGAAGGGCATAGAAGTGAAAATACTTCACCCTTTACTTCTTATAAAGGGCATCTATCTCTATGCTGCTAAAGTCTATGAACACAGTAGCCAAAAAAAAATGGAAACCAGAGACTCAAATAATCCTTGTACATAAACCTTCCTAGAAGCATTTTTCACAATAGGCAAAAGGTAGAAGCAAGCCAAATGTCCACCAGTTGCTGGATGGGTAAACACAAACAGGTACAGCTACATGGAGAAACATTACCCACAGAAAGTAATGAGGTACTGGCATGTCACAATGTAGATGAGCCTTAAAAATATGGTTATTGAATTTTTCAATGAGAAAGACACAAAAGGCCACATACTATATGATTCCACTTATATGAAATAGTCAGAATAGGTAACTGCATAGAAAGAGAAAAAAGATTGGTGATCATCAAGGTAGTAACTGTTAATGGATATGGGGTTAGTGTCAAAAAAGGTTTTGGAATCAGATAGAGGTAATGGTTGTACAATGTCATGATTGTACTAAATGCCGCTGAATTGTTCCTTTAAAATGGTTAGTTTTATGTTATATAAATTTCATTTCAATTTTTTAAAAATCTGATGGTGCTGGGCATGATGGCACATTTCTGTAATCTCAGCACTCTGGGACATTCAGGCAGGAGGATCATAAATTCAACCCCAGCCTGAGCAATTTAGCAAGATGTGTCTCAAAAAAAATTTTTTTTTAAATTTTTTTAAGTCTGATGAGTAGATATAGCATAATTAAGCTTCAATCTAGGTTTCTGTAGATGTACTTTGCCTGACTGGGGAAGGGGTGTAAAGGAAGGCCCATTTCCTCTATTTCTATTTTGATGCATTTTGTTTTTAAATAAACACAGCTAACTTATCCTTTTTTCTATTTCTCTGATAGAATTACAGTGGCACCTCTGTTCATGAGCTTAATTCATCCCACAATCCTGGGGAAGACAGCCACAGTCATGTTCACCATTTGATAAGGAGTTTGTGAATGGAAACAAAATTTTGCCCAGAGCTTCTGTTTGCCAACTGAATTGTTCACAAACAGAAGCATCTGTGAGCCGAGGTATTACAGTATATGTCTATTTGCTTCTTGACTCTGTCTCCAAAAAAGACTGCAAATCCCAGGACAGCAAGAATGTTTCTGGACCAGTGTTGAGCTCAGTCTAGTTACAGTGAGCACTTAAGAGCTGTTTTTAAGTGAATGGAACTATATGCATTATCCTGTTTACATGTTCCTTTCCTTCTTAAATAAGAGCTATAAATATGTTGGTGGGATGTAAAATGATGTAGCTGCTATGGAAAACAGGATGGAGGTTTCTCAAAAAAAAATTCAAAACCAAATTACCATATGATTTCATTTCTAAGTATACTCCACAATTGCAAACAGGATAGTGAGGAGGTATTTCCATACCCATCTTCATTACAGTGATATTTGTAATAGCCAAGAGGGAGGAGCAAGCTTAATGTACACCAATGGATGAATAAAGAAGTTGTTCTACACATGCAAGGGAATATTATTCACCTTATAAAGGAGGAAATTCTTTCTTTTTTTTAGACAGGGTCTTACTATGTAGCCCAGGCTGATCTTGAACTCCCTGTGATTCTCCTACTTTAGCTTCCTGATTGCTGGGATTACAGGCGTGTGCCACCTCACCTGGTAAGGAAGGAAATTCTGACACATGCAACAACACTGATGAACCTTGAGAACATTATGCTAAGTGAAATAAGCCAGTCACAGAAGAGCAAACAACAAATGATTGCACACATATGAGATATTTAAAATAGTTAATAACATAGAAACAGAGAGTAGAATTGTGACTGCCAGGAGCTGGGTTGGGGAGAGGGGAGAGGGGAGAGTGGGACTTGTATAATAATAGATACAGTAGAGAGTTTCAGTTTTTGAAGATGTAAAGTTCTAAAAATCTGATGCACATTGAATGTATTTGTAAATGGAGTGTTACGTGTTTTTACCACCTTTTACGAAGTTATAGAGACATGTGCCAATGGGTATATAATTATGCAACTTTAATTTTTTTTCATAAAGAGACTTGTGAGAGGGCAGCTGAACCCAGAAGACCCCTGCTGCCTGTTGTTGAGTGGGAACTATCCCTGGTGAGTGCCACTTTGGGCACCAATGCCCGTGAGGAGTGCCAGCTCCATCTCTGGTCTCTAGAAACTCATCAGCACAGATTGGAAAAGTGTTACATGGCTGGATAGAGTTGCAGGGGGACCATCCAAACAGGCTTATGAAACAAGAGTCATTAACAAGAAAAGTCACCCAGAGTATTCTTTGTCAAGAACTGGGTGGTACAGAACTGGCCCTGAAAATGTTAAGATCAATTGACTGAGTGGGTCTCTCCTGGAAGACAGTGAGACCCCATTACCCTATCAGGGATGGAGCAGGGGCCCTGGGGCATGCTAACCTGCAAATGTTTGAAACATTTAAAGGAAGAGAGGAAGCAAGAGTGAATTGGCCCCCCAGAAATGTTAGTGCAAAGACTGGCAAACTACAGTTCACAGGGCACACCTAGGCTCTTCATGGCTTTATAAATAAAGTTTTATTGGAACATTGTAATGGTCATTCATTTATTGTCAATGGCCACTTCAACAATGGAAGAGACTGTTGTATGGGCCACCAAGCCATATTTACTCTCTAGCTTTTTACAGAAAAGTTTGCCCAGCCCTGCTCTAGAGAAAGAATACAGTGCCATAAAACTTCACTCTTTTAAAGGGCCCATAAGCCCTGTCTTCCCTTCTATTTTCTCCTGTGGTCCTGCCTCCTACTGCCACAAATTCCCAGTTGTGTTTGAACCAGCATAGAATATCCCCTGCTGCAGATAAGGCAGGAGCACTTATAACTGGTTTTAGATGTTAATGGGAGTCATCCACCTCCCTCCATTTCCCTGGCAGACTTATCTCCCTAATTGTGCATGACTTTGGCCAAGGCTGAGTGGCACCCACACTCCCAGAGCACCCCATCCCACTGACTGCAGAGTTGGGGGAGGCAGTGTAAACCCCATCAAGGGGCCTGAATGACAAAGGAAAAGGCTACATTAGCCTGTGATGAGTGCACAAGACCCAGCCAGAGTTGAAATCCAAATAAGAAATGGAGGTTGTTTCTAGAATGATTGCTCTTAAACTTCTTTAGTTAAGAGACTCTTTGAAAACCTGATGAAAATTAGAAAATTACCACGTCTTCCAATTCAAGAAGGTTCACAGTGCCTTGAAATACATCGATGGACACCCAGTTTTGAGCCCTTCATGGAGAGGAGAGGTGTTAATTTTTCATCTTGTCCTCCCAAGCAATCCTTTTTTTCAAGTAAGACCTCATAAAGAGATTCAGTACTGAAAAGAGTCTTAAAGCAGGCTGCACAGGTGAGCCAATCCCAGCACCTGGAAGGAAGTTCCCCACCGCCATTCCACGCTCCTAGGGCAGAGAAGCTGAGCCAGTCCCAGCACCCGGAAGGAAGCTCCCCCACCGCCATTCCATGCTCCTAGCACAGAGAAGGTGAGCTGAAAGGATGCCAGAAGCACACAACCTCCCCCCCGCCATGGAAATGAGAAGACATGTAAACAAGCCTCAAAAACAAGACTTCCAGATCACCTATAGCAACCCCAAAGGGAAACGAGATGGAACAATCTGATACT
>NW_004624801.1:3175158-3213848 GCF_000247695.1 Heterocephalus glaber
AAGCAAGCAAGCAGGCTGCTCCATCACAGTCACTACACCCTTCTATCCTTGTGGCAATTCCTGGTGTCACTGCTCCCACAGCTTTTCCATCTGCTAAGGTTCCTTGTGGCCAGAGGTTGGAGCAGGAGACCACTCTGCAGGCTCCCCCAAGATGGTGCCAGGGAGAGGCACTGGAGGAGTCGCAGCTTACTCTTCGCCAGTGACTCACTAGGGTCTACCTCTCAGGAGACTCAATAGCACCTCAGAGGTATTGAACCTGGAAGGATAGTTCTTATGGACTGTGGGCCATGGCCTTGGGATCCAGAAAGTTTACAGCAAGGCAGGGAGACCACAGACCATCCCATAATAATACAAAAGTTCATTAAAAGACAGGAAGAGAAGTAGAAGTGTTGTACAAAGCAGTCAAAGAGAAATTGGCAGCTAAGTAATCTCCAGCCTCTTATAGGACAGAAGAAAGAATAAGTACTTCTTTTTAATCTTAGTGGCTGAAAAAGGTATAGATGCATGCAGATGCTCCTAAGCACACGATGGTACATCCTAATTCAACCCTTCATAATCTGAAAATGTCATTAATCAAACATGCATTTAATACACCTAGCATCCTAGTCACTTTCTCATTGTTGGGATAACATACTCAACACCCACAACTTAAAGAAGGAAAGGGGACCTTTTTGCTCATGTTTTTCAGAAGACTCGGTTTGTAGTTGGTTGGCTCCAACACTGGAAAAGCATGGTGGAAGGGTCTGGCAGAGGGAAGCTCCTCATGCCATGATTGCCAAGAAGCAGAAAGTGAAGGGAGGGGCAAGGGAGGGATGGATCCACTGATGACTACAGCACCTCCATGATCCAATCACCTTCCCAAAGCCCTGCCTTTGAGAACTTGCAAGTGTTGATGGCCACTCTAGATCTAAACCATAGCACCTAGCATACTGACCAGTCACAGTATGACAAACCCTGCGGAAGGCTGAGGCAAGATAATCCCAACTTTGAGCCTAGCTTGGATAACTTAGCAACTTAGTGAGTCCTTATCTCAAAATAAAAAAGGGAAAGGGATGCAGTTCAGTGGCTCAATGCGAAGGCCCTGGGTTCAATCCTCAGTACCACACACAAGAAAGAGAGACAGAGAGAGAGAGAGACAGACAGACAGACAGACAGACAGACAGAGAGAGACGGAGAGAAAAAGAAAGAAAAGAAACTCACTTAATTCTTCACAACTGCTCGAAGTAGTGATAGATAGCTGGCTTTAGGATTCCATTCATCTCTTTCCTCCACAAAATAAACTTCATCTCTTGGTTGGACATATGGCCACCTCAAATGAAGACATTTCCCAGGTACCCTTTGCAGCTGTACAAGATCATGTGGTTGAGCTCTAACTAGAAAGTGTGCTACAAAGAGGAAGCATGTTCTTCCTTGCTTCCTCTTTTCTACTGCCATAAATATGAAGTAATGGCTGTCACAGTAGTATTCTTTTTCCACCACATGGGAACGTGAGGATGAAAGCAACCACCAAAAAAGCAATAAGACACAAGGATCTATGGCCATTGATATTGTAGAACACAATCCCAGCCCTGGGATCCTTCTAGACTTTTTTCTATCTAATTTAAGGCACTATTATTTAGGACTTTCTATTACTTGGAGTTAAACCTAATTATAAGTAATGCATAGACTCAGCATAAAAGGGACTCCGAAAGTTTATTGGAAGGATGTGTGTTGTATACATGAACTACTCTCTGTGTTCTAGATTCTGGCCCATGAATGCTTTTCTCCCACTCACCATATAGAAAACCTCAACAAAATGCATGACTGCAAAACTCACAAAATTTTTGACCTAAATTCATTTGTGTGTGTTTGGTGCTTCTGTGGGGAAAGAGAGGATGGCTGGCAAAGAAGATTTTCTTTCTCTTGGCTATCCCCCAGACACCGAGATTTTAATAGCGGTAAAAAGCTGACAGAAGAGTTATTAATAATATGGCATTGCACTAAATGAGCTAGAAATGCAGCAACATGGAAAATCAAAAGACTTCATCACAAAACTCCAACTATTATGTAAATGCATTGCCACTTGGGAAAATGACTAAGTATGAGATTCATTATAAGTAATATTTTCATCCCAACCTTCATGACCTTTGGAAACTTCAATATATGACCCAATTTATTAGCTGAAAGAAACAAGATCTCTCTAGAATACTTTCCAATGACTTCCATAAATTTTTAAGCTTAAATAATTCATACAAATACTTTGTATTATTAATCATGCAAATATCTGTTATTATTTTTTAAAGCCCAGAACTTCTGAAAAACTGTTAATCCTGAATGCATTCCCTAATCTTGCTATCATTTCATTATATAAAGATACTACTAGATTGAAGGTACATACAGTAAATATATGGAAATAAATGATAGCATGTGTACATCCATCAGACTTTTTGCTTGCATATAAGTTAAACTAACTCTTGGCTTATTTAAGTGAAAATAAACTGTGGTAAATGGTTATTGAACAGCGTGGAGAATCCTCAGGAAGGACAGAATGACCTGACATAGAGGTAATAGCCAAGGACAATCCCATAATTACACTGCAGAACTAACCAGTAAGGACACTGGGGCTACAGCCCCACTGTGCCCTGACCCTCTGGACACTACTCCCAGGACCAGCTCCCTGAGTCTTCCGGAAGCTGGACATAATCACTGCTGCTACTCTCACAAGAACAGATTCTGCATGGTCCCTGCTTCCTTCTGTCACTTCCTGCTTGTTCTAGGCCATGTGCAGGTGTATGTGATTAGTATTTCCCAGCTCATGGCATTCAGGTCCCTTATCCTGAGCAAATCCTTTGGGCTCTCTGCCTGTTTTCCCATTAGTGAAAAGGGATTATCAATGTTCCCTTCCTCATAGGGTGTCCTACAGAGTAGATAAAATAAGGCCTATGGAGTTCTTCGCATAACACAAAGGAGACTAGGGAATCTGCTAACTTGAGGGATCTGGACATGAGCTCTGTTTTATAAGGTGGGAGCTTCCCCATACAGAAAAAGACAGTTTTCATGGTGGGCCACCAGAAATGACAAATAGCCACAAGCATGCAATTTAACGAATGTAATTTTGTCAGGATGCAAATCTGACCTGAACTATTGTCCCAGGGTTTTCCTCCAGTGTTAGTAATTCTGGAACACCGTGAAGTAGCTTTATAACACTTCACATTGCCTACAATTTAATGGAAGCACTGGTAAAATAGAAAAGCAGCAATAATTGGATGAAAGTAGGCTGGAAAATGTTTGAACTCCCCCTACTCTTGCCACTGGGGATCGAACTCAGAGCCTTGGGCAGGCTAGGCAAGCCCTCCACTACTGAGCTACATTCCCAGGCCCCAAAATTCAGATTATTTTATCTTATCATTTTCTCTGTACTTTTATATGTCTCATGGGGTGTTCTCCTATTGCAGCAGCAATGTGCATGTTAAAAGTAAGAAAACACAGACAGCACAATGAATATAAAAATGTACGTGATCTCACCAGTTTGCCACAAGTAACAGTAGTGCTTTGAATTTAAACTCCAGGTTAAACTGCCTGAGCTTTAATCATTCCTGACCCTGAGTAAATCCTTTGACCTCTCTGCCCTCTCTTTTCCCATTTGTGGAAAGGGAATGTTCATGTCCCCTTCTCCGTAGAGAGTCTTGCAGATTAGGGTATCCTGTGGAGTCCTTAGCATACACCAGTAGGCTTCAGAAACACTGGCTGTGATTTCCCATCCTGCCCTTCCATTGGTCCAGTTAGGTTCATCAAATCTCTATTATTGGACATCGAATAGTCTCCAGATGTACCGATTACCAACAACACAAAGCAGGAATTATTAACAACAACAACAAAAAATTAAGTCAAAAGATATAAAATAATGAGAGAAAAAATTGGAGGAGGTACTAGTGACTGACCCAAGGCTTTCACAACAAGCTATAGCCCCAATTTTTTTGTATTAAATTCTTTTATTGGTACATTGTAGGTATACAACACAATTACATTTCTCATCGGGAATTGTACCTTTACATAATGCATCTTGGTTCTTATAGCCCCAATTTTTTATTTTATACTCTGACACAGGGTCTAAGTTGCCCAGGCTAAGCTCAAATTTGTGATCCTCCTGCCTTCCCCTCCTGGAGTGCTGGGATTACAGGTTGCACTACCACATCTGGCTTAAGAAGTCATTTTTAAGGGCGGGGGATTTAGCTCAGTGCCACCGTGCCTGCCTTGCAAGCCCTAGGTCCTGAGTTTGATCCCCGGTACAAAATAAAAAAGAAATCACTTTTAAAATTCTTAAGACAAAATCATTTTCTAAAAAAAAAGTTTGTAAAGTCTTGTGCAGTTACTCCCAGGGTGCACCAAAATTATCAATTCAAATGTGCACTGCATATATCAAACACAGAAGGACAATTAATAGTCATCCTCTTAGCCAAAATTCTTTTGTCCAGCCTTCTTGTTCATCGGTTCAAGGGGCAGAGTTGAGCTGTCCCTGAGCCACCCGGGGAATGCTTCTGCAGCCTGGTGCCAGACACCTGCTTTGCTAGGCTTTGCAAGGTCCTCGGCAGCTGAAGCCAGATCCTCAGATTCATGGGAAGCCCACCAGGTAATGCCTGGCACAGCTGCTCTCCAGCAGGTGGGCACTCTGGGCCCTGCAGTCATCAGCGGGTTGGACACTAGCCCAGTGCTAGCATATGCAAACAGCAGCCTGCACAGATGGGCCATCAGGGTGACCCAGCAATGAGTGGAGGTGGGACAAACCAGTCACCAACTGAGATACAGCCCTCAGAGCCCAGCAAAGCCAGTGTGGATACCATCATCTGGAATGGGGATAGGAAAAGAGTGAGAAATAAAGAAGCTCAGGATGTCTGAATTTCTCTCCCTCCTCTCTTTGGCTCCCTTCCAGCCTAGGACACACTTTCCTAGTGCCAGCTGGTCAGCAAGACGAACCTGACATGACACCCGGGCCATCTGTTTGCCACCACTCTCCTAAGCCATTCGTCTCCTCCTGGATGGAGCCCCAAAGAGCTTTGTCCTATTTCAACCCTGCCTCCTGGAAATGCAGGCTCATTCCAGGACCCTTCCATGGTGCTGGGCCCTTCCATGAGCCTGATAGTAGCATTCTCTTGGAAGGCCTGGGGTCACCTGGGCTGTCTCCTCTTGGACTCCTTTGGTGGCCAGGGCAAGAGAGCAAGGGTGTGGGAAAGGAACTGGGCTTTGGAAGGAAGTGGCTCTTACGTGTTCTCACCACATGGAGGACTGAGATGAGAACTCGGTGAGGCGATGGATGTGTGCATTAACTTGATTGTGGTAACCATTTCATTATGTAGAAGGTATGACTGAAATATATAGTAGATGTTTAATATTTATTACAGTGAAAGGTATGTTGCCATTAATCCCTTTCAATACTCTCCCTCCCTTCAAACATGCTTGTCCCATCATTCTGGCCACTCTCTGTAGCAGGTCTGGAAGTGCTCTTTCATGTCTTTATGAGGTAAAATTTTTTAAAATATGGGGAATGCTGCTACTGAGAACCACCCAGTGGAAAGGTGGCCTTGTAAAACCATTACATCATGTCCTCATCCACCTTATTCCTTGGATCTGGCACCATGAAGCAGCCAAGACAGCACAAATAAAGACATTCAGGGCCGGGGATTTAGCTCAGTGGTTCTGCCCCCTGCCTTGCAAGGGCAAGGACCTGAGTTTGATCCCCGGTACAAAAAAAAAAAATTCATAAAGATCTTGAGAGGCTAAGGCAAGAAGATTGCAAGTTCAAGGCTAGCCTGAGCAACTTTTAGCAAGACTCTGTCTCAAAATAAAAGAAAATTTTAAAAACTATGGATGTAGCTGGATTGTACATCACTTGGCTAGCATCTGCAACACTCCAGGGTTCAAGCCTCAGTACTGAAGGGTGTGAAAAAAAAAGCTCATCCTGCCATCTCCATTAGGACTATTTAAACATACGACTTTCAAAAGTACTTTCAAATAGGCATACAATGCGGAGAAAGCCTTTCACTGACAATATTTAAGCCGCCCTGTCCAGCTTCCTGCCACCCTGTGATTTCTTAATTAAACAGAAACAGCCACACCTCTAAATCCTTTAGCAAATCCTTTAGGGGCGGATCTTTTCAGCAGCTGCTGTTGCTTGGATGCCCCTGGGATAATTTGAAGAATGCTCTGTCAAAAGAGCAATGCGGCGAAAAGAGGCACCCGGTTCCCCTGCCCGCCAGGTCTTTGTTACACATCGCATTTGCATGGGAAAATGATATATTCTTGGTTCCAATCAGCTCCTGTTCATTATCCCCAGATAAAATCATAATTCTCCCCAGTGCCCGTGATGGGGTGATACTGTCAACCTGGGGGGGGTGGGGGCAGAGAGCACACAATGGCCTCTGTGTTTAAAAAGAGATTGGATGGGAGGACATGTCTGCCAGGAGAGGAGGGGGAGACAGGGAAAAACACCCCCAGAGTTACAAGTGGGATTCACTGGATGTGACAGAGTTTTTACACATTAACATAGAAGATATCATACTTCAGTCCTTGCTGTAGGTGGGGAGAAAAAGGGTAAGAGGGAGGAACTGGAATAGCTCTGAGGAAGAGAGGCATCTGCAGAAATCTACAACCATGCACAGAAAAGACCAGAAAGCCACACAGTGTTTGCATAGAGCCTAGGTCTGGGGAAGAGGATCAGTGTGTGTTTTAGTGGATTTTCTACACTGTACTTTTCTGCATCTTGCAAGTTATCTCTGTTGAGCATGTGATTCTTTTGTAATTAAAAATTATTTCACTTGTTTTGTTTCTCTTTTTAGGAAAAAGGATGTGTTTCTAACAGCCTGGTCAATGGGGTAGGGGGAGCAAGGATGACACTGGGGCTGGGAAGAAAAGGATAAGAAAGGGCCCAAGAATAGTTCTGACTCCCACCATTCTTTCCCCCAGAAAATGGCCAAATACCTCAATCTCCTGCTGGGATGGTGTTACGTACAGACTGTGTCCCCAGGATTCATATGCAGAAGCCCTAGGACCAACATGGTGCCATTTGGAGGTGAACACTATGGGCAGTAACTAGGTCATGAGGTGGCTCCTTCATGAATACCACTAGTGCCCTTACCAGAAGAGGCCAGAGAGAAAGAGCTCTCTGACTGTCCACCATGTGAGGACACAGCAAGAAGTTATATCTGGAGCTAAGTAAATGCTCAAAAAGTGTTTGCTATCCAGGCATGGTGGCCCAAGTTCTAACTGTTATGCCAACTTGAGTAACAAACACCCAGCTGATTGGCTTAACATAGTTCTAGGTGTGGCTGAATCAATTTACTGAAGATGGAAGAACCAGCCTAAGTGTGCATAGTACCAACCAATGGGCTTGTAGCCTGACTGGAATAAAAAGGAAGGCTGGCTTCTGTTTCTACGAAGGGGCTCCGATCTTCATCTTTACCTTGGACATCTGTCTCTTGGCTTCCAGCCCAGACCTTTTGGCTTCCTAATCCAGACTTCCATGGAAATCTAGAGTGAGCTCCACTTCAACTTCTGACTAGATCCTTCAGATCATCTGTGTGTAGACAGCCCTCTCACACTCTTCTATACCTGACGCTGCCGGCATCCATTGTAAGCCTACCTTGTAAATCCATACAGATGTAGACATAGTAATATATCTATATCTTATATTCAATTTGTTTCTCTAGTGAGCACTGACAGATACACATCTGTAAGCCCAGCACTCTGAGAGGTTAAGACAAAAGGATCCTAAGTCTGAGCCCAGTCTGAGCAGCTTAGTGAGACCCTGTATAAAAAATTTTAAATGGCTAGGGATATAGCTCAGTGCAAAGGTCCTGGGTTCAATCCAAAGTACTGCAAAAAAAAACCCAAAAAAAAACAAACAAGGGTTTGTTGTATGGATCATCCTTGAATTTAAAAAAAAAAAACGTTCTCAAACTCTTCCTCCTCCTTCCATACATCCCACAACACACATGCCTGCCTGCAATGGTTGCCGTCCTTCCCCAGTCACTACCAGCTTCCCCAAACACAGTGTAGGAGAAGCCCTCCTCACTGTCTGCTATGGCTGAGAAGGGTTTGTCCCACAATACTCACGCTGAGCCTTCATTCCCCAGGGTGGCAGGTATTTGAGCCATGGGCAGAGCCCTCATGAATGGATTAATGCCACTTTGCATAAGTGAATGAAGTCTCCTAGACCCATGACCATGAAAGCAGGTTGTTATAAAACAAGGTTACTTCTGCTTTTTCTCTCCCACCTGCCCTGCCATTTTCTACCCCACGTTGATGCAACATGAGGCCCTTCCCAGATATTGTGAGTGAAAACAAACCTCTTTGCTTTATAAATTTTCCAGTCTCACGTATTTTATTTATTTATTTATTTATTTATTTATTTATTTATTTATTTTGGTACCAGAGATCAAACTCAGGACCTTGCGCTTGTGAGGCAGGTGTGGTGCCACTCGGCTAAACCCCCAGCCTGTCTCACATATTTTATTAGAGCAACAGAGAAACGAACCAGGATACTGTCCAAGTCCATCATTCTTCCCATCTCTTCCACCTGTCACCGTCTCATTATGTATATAGGTAACATTTACCACTTTTTAGGAAACTGCTTTCAACCACATACATTTTTCTAACCAACCGTCACTGTCTCTTTCCTCTTCTCAACGAGACTGCTGAAAGAACTGATTATGCTCACCATCCCACCATCTCTTCACTCCGTGGCAGTGACATCTGCCTCACACCTCCTTCCAAGGCAGCAGCAACCTCTTGGTGGTAAATCCCATATTCGCTTTTCAGTTCCTCTCTTCCAGAAGCCAGCCTGCCTTTGAGATTCACTCTGTTCTCGTCATCTAGGACCAACCTTCAGGTTTCTCTCCAGCTCCCTCCTCTCTCTCTCTCTCTCTCTCTCTCTCTCTCTCTCTCTCTCTCTCTCTCAGAGGACCTATCTCGTCAATGTTGACATTCCCATTTCTTCCCCTCTCACCAGTACACTCTGTCTGGTGACCTCATTTACTACTTCACTGCCAACTGAAGATAATAATCCAAATGTCTGACTCACCTTTTTTCCTGCCGAGAGATCTAGACACAAAAACCTACTTTCTGCGTGTGTCTCTAGCTGTCCCCTAGCTATCTCAAATGCAGTGTAACCCAAACAGAGCTCCCTCCCTCTGCCTACGGTGCTCACTTCCTCTTTACTGCTCCCCTAGCAACAGTGCCTCTACCCATCCAGTCACTGAAGGCAGGAACCCAGGAATCCTCATTTCCTCACTGTACAGGCTCCTTTATCCCTAAAATTCAGTGAATCCCTGGGGGCTCTAGATTCTTCCCTCCTAAAGCTCTCAGATTTACAGCATACGTTTCATACCCATTGCTACAGTCCAAACCCTTGATGGCTCTCTCCTGAAAGACTCCAATAACCTCGTAGGGGACCCTTCCCTCCTCCAACCAGCATATCCACTTGTGATCCATTCTTCCACATTCAGGCCAGTTGTCTCCATGAAAGTCAACTGATCACATCGCACTTTTGTTGAAATTTTCTAAACCCCTGCTCCATCAATCCTTCAGCATCAATTCCGGACTCCTAGAGTGGATGATACTGACCTCCTTAGCCTCAGCTCTTGTCCTTCCCCATCTCTCATTTACCCTGTGGCCTGATCACAATGACTTTTTCTTCCAGCAGACTCTTCATTGCTTCAGGGCCTTTCCATATCTCACTGCCCCCTGCTCAGAACCATTTTAAATTCCTTCTCTACTCTATAAAATCTCCTATTCACCTTTCCATTATCAGCCCAGGTAGGCATGTTCTAGACTTCATAACTACTCCCCTCCAGCTCCAAGCTGGCTTCTGGCTCTTCCCACGAACTCCAGGTATAGCCCAAGGGCATATATTGGATGAATGTGTTGCTGCCTTATTCAGGCTGCAGCTGGCACAAAAAAAACGGGTACTCGGCTGAAGTGGTTAAGTGAATAGAGGGACAGATAAGAGGGAAGAGAGGCAAGAAAAGAACAGAGGAGGAGGTGGCAGTCTAGGAGTGAGGATCAAGGAAGACAGAGACTCAAGAAATGGGAGGTGGTCAATTACATCATCTGGCGTAAAAAGACAATAGACAACTGTCTGCCCTGTGTAGGTTCTCCTACTGGAAAGAAATGAGGTTTTCACAAATCCAGGGGACCATTCCACCTTGCTGGCCATGGTCCCAATTCTCTCTGCTCTGCAGAGGCCAAGTCAGTGCAGAATGAAGATAGGCACAATGCTACCCCACTGTGGGCTGCACCACCATTCCCACAGCTACCAATGAACAAAGTGAGCTTCAGAGTGGGCACAAGGACCTCGTAGTGAGTTGCGCGAACTGAAGAACACTTGGCTAGCAAATCAATAACTCCCTCCCAAGTTAACCAGGTTGACAGTGCTTCACTGGTGCAAATAATTAAAGAACATACGCAACAAAGCAAAACATAACAAAACTCAAATGCAGGGTACCTGTTAAGACACCTGGTTAAGTATGACAGATTAAACACCTGTAAATGTCTCCTCTTCCCTCTAAACTACTCTAAAATTACAGCTCAGAAATTTTTTAAACAAACATTTTAAAGGAAAAAGGAGAATGAGAGAAGAAATGACAACAAAGAAGAAAATGACAACAAAATTTTAGAAGTTGGAAAATGGTCAGCGAGATAACCGACTTTGCAAGATAGAGAAAATGAAAAATGTGGCTACATGGATAAAGCAAACAAGGAAGAAAGTCCAGCCAAGCTTCAGACTTTCAAAAATGTCCAGGAATTGGAGACTCCAGGCAAGTCTGGAAAGAAGAGAACAGTTGATTCACTTTATGACAAATAGATCCTTAGATCTGCTCCCACATGCTGTGTAATCTCCCCTACTTCCATTTATTCTCTTTTTTTCCCTCCTCCTCATCCTCTTCCTTCTTCTCCTTTCTTGTTGTTGTTTTGTTTTCTATGCAACAAGGTTTATAAAATGGTTGAAACATCCAGGCTCTAGATTTGGGCATATGGGTTCTCTGACAAGATGAAAATGTGATACAATACAACAAATAGGGAAATTAAATAAACATTTACATACTGAACAATAAAATCCTAAGCCATCTTCTCCTACTTGGCTCTAACGTCACTAGTGTCCAGAGTTACAGAACTTCAGAATCCAGGCTGAAGTTTCTGGGGACACCAAAAGGCCAGTGGAAATAATTAGAGGACTGGGAGGTTCTTTAACCAAGTGTCCTGGGAATTCAAATACAGTGAATTCGCCCCCTGACAGTCACACCTGTATACAATGAGACCCCTAAAAGGCATTCTAAGCTTCTCACTTAAATATAATTAACCTTGGATCACCAAGGACAACTGCAGAAAACCTTGAATCAGACAAAAATAAATGAGTTAATGGGATCTGAAGGAAATAGACAAGCAAGAAGTAGAAGAAAACTAAAAATAAGCAAAGTCGTTAGAAACTCGAGAGTAAAATATCACATATATGGTCCAAGAACAGAAGGCTACAAAAAGATGTTTGGAGAATAGAACAAGCTCTTAGAAATTAAAAATACAATAGTTGAAATTAAAAAATCAATAAAAGGATTAGAAGTAAAAGATCACACAGAAAGTCAAACAAAAACAACAAAGACATAGAAAAGACAAAAGCCAAGGGAATCAGAGAACTAGACTGTCTGAAAAATAGGACCAGCTGAAAAAGGCAAGAGCAAAAAAAGTGATATAATTTCAAAAACCTAAGGGAATAGCATCTTTCAGCAATAAGGGACATAAGTTTCCAGATGAAAGGGGCTCACTGGATGCAAAATACAAGTAATAAAATAAAAAAGTGATTCACACCAAGGCATACCCTTGTGGAATTTCATGACAGCTATAGTGAAGAGAAGACTTTAAAAGTTTATAGAGAAAGGAAAGGCGTTGTGCACACCAACATCCACATGGAATAGGATGAATGCCTTTAAAATTCTTAAAGAAGAGGACTTCCAAGTATAGCACAAAATTCTATAGGTGGTCAAGTCATCGGCCAAAAGTGAGGGCATAATAAGTGTATACTTAGATAAGCATGGTTTCAAAAACTCCACGTCTGTCATATCTGTTGCTGCATAGCAAATCATCCAAAGTTTTAGTGGCTTAAAACAGTGGACATATATTTTCTGTGAGTCAAAAACTTGGGACTGGCCTAGCTGGATGGTTTGGACTCTGAGGGTCTCGTGGGGGAGCAGTGAGGAGTTGCTGAGGACGGCTGAGGCTAAAGGACCCACTTCGAAGCTCATTCACAAGCCTGTCGGTTGGGAGTTCCAGCAACTCACCACATAGGACCTGTATTAGCTTGCTCACGGCTGAGACACAATGCCGGATGCCCACAAGTTTAAGAAAGACAGGTTTATTTTGGCTCATGGTTTCAGGGAGTTCAGCCCAACTTCAATTGGCTCCCAGGCACAAAGAGCATAGCAGAAGGGCCTGGTGGGGGAAAACTGCTCAACTAGATCATCCAGGAAGCAAAGAGAGAGGAGAGGAGTCAGGGACAAGAATACACCCATCCAGGTCACATACCCAGGGATCCCCGTCTTCCAACCAGACCCTAACAGCACATTCAACTATGGACTCACAAGTGGTTAATCCACTAATGAGTACAGCACCCCTATGGCCCAGTGACCTTCCAAAAGCCCCACCTCTGAACACAGGAGACTTGGGGGGGGGGGCGCATATTAGATCTAAACCCTAACAGATCTGCTCATAGCATGGCAACTGGGTTTGCTCAGAAGGTCTCTCAGAAGATCTGAGACAAAGAAAAGAGGAGAGGAGAGAAGACATAGGAGGATATGGGATGGGACAAGATACAGAAGAGCAAGCCAATGACAGCCTCTGATAAAAGCCAGTCTTTTATAGCCTCATCTCTGAAGCAGCAAACACACCACCATTTCCATCCTGCTCTACTGGTTACACCAGCCACTCCTGCTAACTGTGGGAGGGGCCACGTGGCTGCAACAGGAGATGGCATCATCGGTGGTTGTCCTGGAGGCTAACTGCCATGTCCCCTTCTTGAAGAAGCCTCTGGAGGTGATATTCCATCAGACCCGAGTGAGCAGGAGGGAACTGAAGACTGATGCTGAAAAGCAAGAGATGATGCTGAGGGGAAGGCCTGAGAGCTGCTCTTTGAATTTAAGGGATGATTGCTCCAGACTGAGCAGAAGAATAGCAGGATCCAAGAAGGAAATCTGCAAGGCAAATCCACAACCAATATGCTGAATAAGTTTTTAATTATCAGAATTTGAGGATGAATTTTTGACAGGTACATAAAAAAGAAAGCAAAAAAAAAAAAAACCCACTGTTTTTTAAAAGAGGTAATCATTAACTCCACAGAAAACAAAAGACTGTACAAGAAGGAGAGGCCAGCAGAGAATAATGCATGGTTCAGCTTTAAATTATATTTATGTAGTTATATGCAATCACTGCCCACTGCTTTGACAGAAAGGATGATATCTACAGGGGTTTATAGAAACTTGAGTGCTTAAATTTTTGTAAATGTATCGCAGTAAAAGACACATGGCCAAGAATAATGGGGTAAGTGTGTTCAAAATGATGGTGAGTGGGGCCAGGGATTTAGCTCAGTGGTTTTGCTGCCTGCTGCGCAAGCGCAAGGACCCGAGTTCAATCCCCGGTATCAAAAAAAAAAAAAAATGAAGGAGAGTGTTTGGAGGGGAATTAACAGTAACGAATTACTGTAATAAATTTTTTAAACATCCACAGTATTTTTTTTTAGCATCCCTCATTGATCAACTATTCATAGCAATTTCTGTCAAATAACAACATTACGGTGTATCCCCCACGCACCTTATTCACCAGACCCAGCACTGTGTGACTGCTGGCTCTTCCCCGAAGTCAAAATGACCATGAAAGATAAACATTTGGAATGGATTCAGTACATCATGGCAAAATAGCACAATTAAAAACACTCCTGAGAACAGTTCCAGAACTGTTTCAGAGTGGCAAGAATGATGGGATAGGTGTGTTCAAAGTGAGGGAGAGAGTCATGACAATGTGCCTTTTATCATAATAAATTTTTAAATTTTTAGAAAATACTGACTATATTTTTATCACTCCTCGTAAAATATGAGGGAAGGGACTAGGAGATGCACTAAGTACTGAATTGGATAGCTTTCACAGTGGAAAGTCAGTAGACTCTAAACACACACACGCGTGCGCACACACACACACAAAATCAAGAAATAGGTGTCTGCATGTGCCATTTATAACACATAGAGGAAAATTAACAGAAGAAAGAACAAAAAGAATGAAAGGTGTTTGTCCTTAGGGAGTACACTGGAAATGGAAAGGGATGGGGCTGCACTGTACTGTTTCTCATTAGAAGCCCAGTCTTACAGTTTGACTTTTTTTAGCCATGTACATATATAACTTGATTAAGAGAAAATTAAATTTAAAAGAAAAAGATTTGACTGGTCAAAGAACTCCTTCTACCATCTTATACTAAAGATCAGATCATATTATAAGCATATATTTTACTATCTGAACCTCAAATGAGAGAGAATGATGCAATTTGGGGAGAAATTAGCCAGGATGAGTAATCCAAACCCACTAGGCAGCCTCTGTGCGCTCAGGTTATAGCGCTGCCCGACGACAGAAATACGTCAAATGCTGCTTAAGTAACGCACCACTAATTGCTTTTTGACAAACTGCCAGTTTTGTAGCAGGACACCAAAAACAAGGACTAAAATAGCTTTAGATATAAAAATCCTTTATAGCCTCTATCTTGACTACTGTATAAGAGACCATGAAAAACAAAAGCTGATTTCTGAAGGTCCAAGACCCAGGGACACATGAAATGTAATCACTGCCCGGCTCACATTGTGCTAAGGACTTCGGGGCTGAGCTAGGGGCTCCTATGTTCCCTTGCCCTGGGAGGACACAGTCAGAAATTTGGTCTCAGGGCTTAGAAAACAAATTTTCTTGACTTTTCTCTGAAATGCTCTTTTTCTTTTCTTTTCTTTTTTAGTACTGGAGTTTGAACCCAGGGTCTTAATACTGAACTACTACATTCCCAGCCCTATCTTATCTTGTTTTTTTGTTTGTTTGGTTTGAGACAAGGTCTTCCTAAGTTACTAAATTGCCCAGGCTGAGCTAGAACTTGTGATCCTTCTGCCTCAGCTTCCCAGAGTCCTAGAATTATAGGCCTGATATGCTCTTGGCTTATTGGAGGGATGGAGGGATGGATGGATGGGTGGGTAACAAAGGTGTTTGTACCTATGTAGGAAGATTGTGTACAGATGTAGTTTTCAGAGGCATGCTCATATGCTCACACTTGTCTGTGTCATGGCTTTGGTTTGCTTATTTGTACCTATCAGAACCATACATAAAAGTATATATTTGCTATTTCTAAATGATCTAACAGTCGAATAGCACTAAAAAAAAAGTGCTCATGTTGGAAAACTAAATATGCATTCAGTATCACCACTGCCAAATCAGCTTTGGAACTTGTCTTTAAAAATCTGGAGCTGAAACCATGATATTTAGAATAAACTCCATGCCAAATCTTCATAGTGGAGAAGGGCTATGACTTTTCATACTCTGGTAGGTTGTTTAAAATAGGTGTATGCTGTGTATATGCAGAAAAGTTGTATAAAACTAAGCTCTGTGTAAATGAGCTTATGTTTGAAGGAACCCTGAGTGAATCTTTCTACAGCGTCACGCTGTGAGCCGACACCTCCCTGGTCACTGACCCTGTCGGATCACATTAGGATCCTACAACATTTTTACCCACTTCTACTATAGGAGCCAGGACACCTGTTAAGCCTTACATCCAATTATTCAAAGGAGTTCAATGTTCCGGCGGGCTAGAAGCGAAGCCAGGGAGTTGTCATGCTTCGCCACCCCAAATAAAAGAGTCTTTACAGGGAGTAAGACAGAGCGTCTGAAGTGGCATGGAGAAATTAGTTCTTGGCAGCAGGCACAGGGACAATCTGTTGGAAAAGATATCTGGCTGCAGGAGAGTGAGATGGGAAAAAGGGTGGAGGGCTGGAGGAGGAACAGCAGCAGCCTTCAGGGTCCATGCGGGTGAGAGAAGGAGGCACATGAATGACTTGAGGGATGAGGAAGCCTCCCACAGCCCCTCCCTAGTCGGCCTGGCCATCTGTTCTGGGACCGCCAGCAGGTGGTCACCATGAAGCTTGGGGACTGGCAGGCACGTTAGCAAACAAAGCCCTCGGCTGGCTGGCCCAAAAAAGGAGAAAGGAAAAGCTCCCAGTGGACCCTTGCTTTTGGGAAATGGCCAAGTCCCCTCCCTGGGTCTCACCTAGCTGAACAAAGCCCCTCCTGGCCCTGCAACCAAAATCCCCATCAATGCCCATGGGTCCCCCCGGAACTACTGCCCGTGTCAAGGATGAAAAACCTATGCTTCTGCCTTGTAGATACTTTTGTAGTGTGCAGCAAAAGCCTCACTTGAAGCTTCAGGATTCAACTCAAAAACAGGCAGAGCTCCTGGAGAAAGCTCACCAAGCTCCTTCCCCAAATCCACGTGTCTGTAACAGCTCCCTGCGTCCCCCTACACACACACTCGTTCATCTGGGCCTCTAGCAATCTCACCTGGGCCAAGATTGCAAGCAGCTGCAACTGCCTCTCTCCAGGAAAGCCAACCTGATCTTGGCTAGGGCCCCAGAGAAAGGCGATTCTTTGCTGGTAATGCCAGAGCGGTAAAAGCCACTAGGGAAACGGAAGGCAGAAAGTCAGAATCTGCTGCGTAGGATGACTTCCGAGGCACTGCTATCACTCTGACGGGGCCCAAATAGGCAGGAAGACGGGGAGGGGAAGAAAGGAGAGAAAAGCAAAGCTATGGCGTGGGCTTTGGGCTTTATTCGCAAGGTCTGGTTCCTGGCGCTCAGAGACCACCCAGGAGTTCTGTGTGATCGCCCCACCTTGGGGCCAGTTTAGGAACTGCAGCCTCTTGGGAAGCGGAGGGTTTACGGCAGTACAGTAACCCTTGCCCCCTGATAGGCCAGGAGGGTTCAAAGCTTTGCTTTCCTCAGTCCCAGTTTCTCCTGGTCAACGAAATATTAAATGGAAAATTCCAGTAATAAATGACTCATAAGTTTTAAGCAGCTTGTATTAGAGTAGACTGTTATAATTGTTCTATTTTATTAGTTGTTTTTAATCTCTTAGGGTGCTTAATTTTTAAATTAAACTTTAATATATGTATCGGAAGAAACATAGTATATATAGGGTTCTGTACCAACTGTGGTTTCAGGCATCCAGTCGGGGATCTTGGAACCCTTCCCCTAAAGATAAGGGGGACAGAGGTACATCAACTGCAGTTACTCAATCAACTCCTGGCTTTGTTTCTTGCCCTTCAGCAATAAAATGCCGGGCTCTGAGAGAAGGTGCTAGATGCTCCGTGATCAGTATGAAGACCACCCTTTGACAATGCCAAGACAGCACCCCACCTGGAGATCCCTCCCGTGGGCCTGTGCCCCCAGAGTCCCGTCTCATGTACTACGTATTCCGTGCCCCATTACAAGCGAGCTATCATTTTGGTACGGGAAGAAAAGGACAAGGAGGCTGTCCAGAGTGAGGAGGGCCTCTCATAGAGGGAGGGCAAGCGGGGACTCCTTGTGGAGGTCCCTGGCTGTTGGTGACACACAGGCACACAGGCCCCAGGAGGGAAGACACCAGAAGCAGGAGGGGCATCCAAGCCAGTGTGGTCATTCTATCACTTTGGCCAGGGTTAAATCTGGCCCTGACCTTCATTGCTCTAAACGCAGACAAAAACACTGAGACTCCTTTGCTGATCCTGGCTCATTTGTGAAGCTGCTGCTCCTCTCACAAGCTGTGCAAGAGCTGCAAGAGACAGCATATCCAAAATCCGCACCTGCAAAAGGGCACCAAGGCACTCCCATCCTACCACACACTAGGAGACGAGGGGCATTTGCTCCCCAAAGGGACTTTCCCTTGGGACAGGGAAACCTGGAGCCCCACCTATAGGCACAGCACAGGTTCCTAGGCCCATGGGCTACATAAACCCTGCTCTGTGCTGCTCTGCCCTTGCATCAGGATTCAGCCAGGAGTAGAGCCCCCAGTGCTTGGGGGATGACCCAGGGCACTCTTTTGACCTCCTTCACACTAAGCTCCTTCACCTCCGAAATGAGGAGTTTCAACTTGCGGTGGCTCCCAGCCCCATTCACATTAAGACTGTCTGGGGAGCTCCGAAACATGACCTGGGGTCCATCCCAGGTCCATTCAGTTGGAATCGCTGAGGATGGAGCTAGCCTGGGCATCCTTATTGTTTAAACCTCTCGGTGCTTCTCCTGCAAGGCCTGGTACTAGTGCTCTGGACAGCACTCTGCTGCAGTAAGTCTACTGTCCCACCCTGCTGGCAGCTCTCTGCTTCCAGCAAGAGGCCCACCCATTCCTGAGAGCAGCAAGTCTCCCACCTGCACAGCAGGAGGGAACCAGGCACCTTTTGCTTCCTGGCTCCATCTGGAAAGGGGATGAATGGGAGGTCTCAGGAGGACTAGATGGTTGTCAGGGCCTCAGAGAACTTGGAGACCAAGCACTGAGAGCAACAAAGGTCATTCATCAGGGGAGGAAATAGTCCCTCCTCCATTTACTCAAGCCCGATTTGCCAACCTCTGTTCCCCTGCATAATGTGCGGCAGTATTCACACCTGGGAGGCCAGAGTGGCTCACCTCTGTTACTTGGTAGCTGTGTGGCTCTGGGCAGGGCACTTAACTTCTCTGCCTTAGTTGCTTCATTCACAACTGAAGATAAGAAGATATTAATTATGCAGATGTCCTTGATAGGATTGCAAGGAGGATTAAATGAGTTAATATAAAGTCTCTAGTACAATACCTGGCACACAGTAAACACTCAAAGAGTGTTAAAAATTATTCATCAGGAAGGTTCCTGGGGCTGGCTAAATTGTGAAGCATTAGGTTAAAGATCAACAGGTTCCTTTTGGTTTTTGGGGGTTTTTTTGGTACCGGGGATCAAACTCGCGTCCTTGCACTTTCAAGGCAGGTGGCTGAACCACTGAGCTAAATTCCCGGCCCGTCAACAGGTTTCTTTACTGTAAGACTTCTCAAAATGACAATATTAACAAGGCACGTACCACAAAGAATGGGAGGATTGAATGAATTAATAGATGCACTCGCTGCCTTGTGCACATAATGGATCCTTCATAAATGTTAACTCTAGGCTTAAGTTTTTGTTTTTGCTTTCTGGTCCTGGGGATTGAATGCTCTGCCGCTGAGCTATGTATTTAGTATTTTGTTGTTGTTGTTCATTAAATTGCTCAGGCTGTCCTCAAACTTTTGATCCTCTTGCCTCCACCTCCAGTATCCAGGATTACATGCATGTACTACTGTGCCCAGGTACCTTTGAGTGTCCTTAATAAGCACCATAAATCAACAAGACAGGGAGTGCTGGGGCAGCTTCTCCCTTAATTATTTGTGCTCCTTTTCCACAGAGTGTATTTCGGAATGAGGGCTCCAAGCAGCACGCTCTGGGAAAAGTCACTAAGGGAATGGTCGGTCATCTGCTTTCCAACTCTTACCAAGGGATTGAAAAGGACACGCATGGGCCCGGGTGAGAGCAACGAGGGTTCTGTTATCAGGAATGGCACATTGGGGAAGAGACGTGGTGGGTCTTCCTCTCCTCCCCTAGCTTTCGCAGCCCATGTGCGTGGTGTCCCCGTGGAGACCGTGTGAGTCTGTGATTCTGTGGAGCTGATTCAATTCTTGACTCTTCCATCTCCTAATGAGGTGGTCTTGGGCATGCCACCTGGCCTCTCTGAGTCTAGCATCTTCAAGTGCATGATGACAGGACAGGGTTTATAAACCTGACAATGTGTAAAGTCCCTTCTGGCTCTATGTATGTACATTTCTCCCATAGTGAAGGAGGGAAGAGGAGAAGGAATAACATCTAGTTCTTGATCCCTAATTCTAGATTATTTGAAAGTTGTTTCCAGAGAGGTTCCAATGCCTGCTACCCCTTAGCCCATGTGTTCCCTGAGGACTGAGGATGCTAATAGAGAAAAATAGTAATGTGCTAAGCTAGACTCCTAGCCATCAAGTGATGGGGGAGAGAAAGGTGCTCATATTAACCTCTGTGCATTTGAAGAGATCATTAAAAGCCCATTACACCAAAGAGCTCTGCTTTTAAATAGAATTATGGTGACTACCACCCATATTTTCTAGACCAAGCACCAGGCCCTACGCTATCAGAAAGGATTTTTAATGCCATCTGATATAAGATGCCATCTTGAACATGGAATGTGAAAGTTCACCTCTCAATTTTGGTAGAATGCAGATGGCTTGTTGGGAGACAAGGGACAGAATAGCTGCAAACAGGAGTGTTTCTGGAAGCCCAGGTAATATGACCATCATGCCCAACACCCCTGTACACCCAACATGCCACACAATGGGAGCGTTGCTCTTTTCCCATCAACAAAAGCAGCTAGCCTCGTACTTAGCATTCATTCCCACGGAGGCAATAAAAACCACACTGGATGCTTGGATTGGCATCTATCATGCCCAGCCAGGTCTAGTTCTGTTCCCGGGGCTCTGTCACTTTCTTCTAGGCTTAACTGCAATATTTACTTTCACCGAATAGATTGCAAAGTAACAATGTCTCCCATTTAATTTATTAAACCAAGACACATTAATGACCTACTTGGAAGTTTGATGTCTTCACAGCAGAGCTCCCAGGCTGAGAACTTCTCAAAGAAAGAGTGAGCTGAGAGCATTGGCCTGGCCCTTTGTCCTGCACCTGTTCTTAATTTCCTGCTGTCTGTTGTCCCTCTGATAAGTGTTGAAAGGGGAAGAAGTGTTATTTAATTGCTGTAAAACATCAAACAAGCCAGTGGAAGGTTATCTCCTTCCCAACCCCTCTATTTTTTTGGTTCAAGATTTTGTTACTTAGTTATTGACCCTGCTACAGTGGAAGGAGAGGTGGCCCCATGTGGGTAAGAGCTGCCTTTGCAGGGAGTGGAGGAAAACCAAAGTGGTGGGAATCAAACAGGGACTAGGCACTCAGGCTAGCTGCTGAGCACAGGCAGCAGCAAAGTCAAACAGCTCTTTCGAGGTGGGAAAGGTGGGAAAGGTGGGGGAGGCATACAGGATCCAGACAAAATAAAAAATTATTTAAATCCCACCTTTTCTGCCGCCAAGGTCAATAGGTGCATTCAGATCCCACGCAGCCAGCTGCAGGGAAGTCAGATGTGCCTGAAGAGGATGGGCCCAGTACTTCTTCTTCCATTCAGTCTTGAGATGTAGCCAGGGCAGTCTTTGGTCACCCCAGTTAAAGAACATACAGAGACACCAGCTGCTCACTGAGTTGCCTCGAATGGCAACTATTTAGCTGAGAGTCCAGGAGCAGCTTGTTTTTGCTGGTGGGACTCATACTAAAACTATAAGCAAAAACAAAAACAAAAAAACATCAAAACTGCACAGTCCCATTAGAATCACCATGTGTGTGTGTGGGGGGGGACATTCACAGCCAGTGGCTATTTCTTGTATGTGTTATGAAAGGGTGGCTATGTTTTTAAATGATACATGAATTTGTGATCCATGGTTTGAGAACATTTACAAGACAACATAGAACCAAGGAAATGAATTTAAGGGTAGCATGGGCACTGCCTGGCTCTTCCTTGTCCACCTCTTTCCTTGGAAACCGTCAGGGTCATGGATTGTAAAGTAGAGGTGGCAACAGGTTTTGTAACTGTGTCACCAGTGGAGGCAGAGTTCTCCTGAGCCCAATTCTGCGACCACTTCTTCCTCTTCCATCGAACAGGAAAAGGGGACACAGCCATCTTCCGGTGAACACCCACCCTGGCCTCTCTACCCTGCACACAGGAGTCTAAAGATAAGCTGACACCCAGCTTGGCTGGGACATCAGACAGTCACGGGTTCAGGTTCCATCTCACCCAGGAGCTCCAGGCTGATCAACAGCTCAGAAAAACATGAAGCCAACCAAAGTTCCTGACTTCTATGTTTACAAGCAGCTCACCGCTGCTTTAACTGCTGGTCCCTTCCCTGCATCTCCCACTCCACCTTCTAAACAGTCTCTGGACTTTTGCTTATCATTGGTGCATTGATAACTGGATGACAGGATGGACAGATCAAGGCAGCTCAGCCCACGGAGAAAGTTAGTTGGGGCTTGGTTTCTGATTTCCCACCCTCTAAAAATGTACCCGGAATGGTGTGTGTGTGTGAGCCTGGAGGAGGGCGAGGAAAGGAAAGCTGCGGGATTGATTATGGCTTATTAAACTATTGGAACACAAGCTGAATCATCATAGTCAAAAAATAAATAGCTGCAGCTTGATGCAACACAACTCCCACTTCTCGCCGGCTCCCGTTTGCTCCGCATAGCACAGCGTAGGCAGAGCGGCTGTGCCAGGCTGGCAGGCCGTGCTGACTGACAGGCTCAAGCAAGGGGACAGCGGGTCCCTGGGCCTCCACCCTTGGCTGAGGCCCTGGCAGCTGCTCGAATTGCATCTTGGGCCTCAGGTGCAGCTCACACACCTGCCTTCGTTCGCAGCTGCATGGAGAAGCGGGGTCCTCCGCCTCCCTTCGCTCTGTAGCTTTTCCCTGGTGCTGCACCTTGTTCCCTGCAACCCAGGGCTGGTCCACGGTGGACGCTGCTTTGCCAACTTGTGTGACTAAGAAAATCACAGGTCCCAGGACAAGTGTGGACACCACCACAACCACCACTACCCCCCACGCCAGCTGCCCGGAATGTGTCGGGTGAGAGGCAATCGGAGGGAAAGCGGCGCGAGTCCTCGCCCGCGAGTCTTGGGGAATCTGGGATCACTTCACCCTTCACGCCCCCGCAAGCAGGTCCCTCTTCCCGCTCTCCCCGGGGACCCGCGCACTCGGCCCGGCCCGCAGCCCTCCGCGGTATTCTCCTCCGGTCTCACTCCAGTCCTCCTACAGGACCCGGCGGGCGGGCGGAGCGAAGCCGTGGTGACGTAACTGGAGGGGGGCGCTGTGGGGAAATGTGCCCAGGGGCTCCGGCCCGCCCGGGCCAGTCCAGCGAGGCCACCCGCGCACAGGGCTCAGTCCGCAGCTCGGCGCTGGCGGCTCGCGGGCCAGGTCGGTTCCTCAGCGCGCGAGGAGCCTGAGGGGCCGGGAGCCGGGACGCCCGGCATCAGGCACCCGCCAAGCTGCTGCGCTCCCTGGCACCCGGGCGGGTAAGGGACAGCCACTGGGCGCTGGCGAGCCCAGATAAGGCACTGCCGCGGAAAACCAAGGTAAAGTGTGTGTGCGTGCATGTGCGTTGTGTGTGGCCGAGAGGCAGACGGAGAGATGCAGGGAGCGAGAAGCGCAGCTGGGCACCTGTGTGCGTCTGCGCTGACGGTCGCGCGCCCATCCGTGCGAAGAGCACAGGTCCCGGTGCACGATTCTCCGCCCTTGTGCCTGTCGGCGATGATTGTGTGACTGTGTGGGAACGAACGACAGGGGTGTCCTGGCGTAAGTCGGGGGCTGCTGGTGGTGCGTGCGCCCGTGTGCTCGGCGCGTGCCCTGCAGCCCGAGCGTCCAGCGGTAGCTATGATGGGGGCAACTTCTTTCCGAGCCACTTGCAAAAGAGCCCCGCAGCAAGGCGAGCGAGGCCAGCGGAAGGGATGTGTCGGGGCCACGCCGGGCTCCCGCAGGCGCGCATCTCCGAGATCCCGAGCTCTGAACCTGGGAGTGGCAGGCGCGGGGGCCCCGGGCGGAGAGAAGAGGGGATTCCCCGCCTGGCTGGAGAGGCGGATGCGGACTGCCGTGGGGTCTCACCTCCTGCCTCTGGGCGGAGACCATAGTCTGCCTAGACCGCTGGTCAAACCCCCCAGGCAACTGGCGTCACCTCCAGCTGTCCGTGGCACCTCGGTCGCACTCTGTTTAGAGCCTGGACGTGCTGGCACTGTAGTCTTCGTTCACTCTCCCTACACCTTCCCGGAAATCCTTTAGGAGACCCTGCTCTGAGGGTCCGGAGTTGAAGGAGGGTTTTCACAGCTCCAGCTCCGCTGTCCCCCCCAGCAAAGATGCAGACTCCTGGACCACAACTCCCAGGGCTCCTCTCCTGGACTCCCGCCCCCCCCCCCCCCCCCCGCTTTGGCCAGCACCAGGGCTTTTCCCAGGCGCTCTAGCGCTGCGGTGGCCCACACCGAATTGCTGTCTCTCTGCCAGTGGGGGCTCCCGGCTCAAGCCCCAGAGGCCCAGCTGGTTTACCGGCTAGGCTGGAAGGGAGGCGGGAGTGGGGGTTAAATGCAGAAAGATGCTGGGAAGACAATAACCAAAGCTAAGTAGGATTTAGGGGCACCCGGATGTCAGGACCCCATTCCATCTCTCATTCCTGCTCCGGAATATAGGAAGGGACCACTGTAACTCTCCTCTTCAAAAGAGCCTGGCCATAAGCTCAGAGTAAACCAACAACCAGGCCATTCCCTGTAGCTAATAGTTCTTAAACTGGAAAAATAAAGAAAGCAGAAAATCAGACTTCCTAGTACATTTAATTTAACCACAATTCAACAAGTATTGACTGCTTAGCATTTGCAGTCTACTTGCTGTGGGACAAACATGAAGCAGAAGGCTCTCAGAGACCTTAGGCAGCTGAGTTCCTTGCTAAATGAGACTCACATGATTCGAGCTTATTTCTTCCTGGAGGAGCCTCTCCCAGCTCCATCTATCACCTCTGCTACCTTTACCAGGGCTCTGAACCCCATCTCTTGCTGCATCTCAAACATGCTTCTCAGCCTATTTTGGGGGAAAAAAAACCCCAAAATAACCTGACCCTCATGTACTTTGGTCCAGGAAAAGGCACAGCTACAGCTGGAAAATGGCATCTGACCTTTCCTCACATCCCCTCCATCATCATCATCATCATCCCAAGAGCTCTAGATGGGGCTTCTGTGGCCCTGGGGCTCTTCAGCGTAACCCAGGCATTAGAGTATGACCATTTGTGGTATAGATTTGGGCCTCCAGCAAGGCTAAGGGTTAACATACACTCCAAGTGCAGCCAGCTGAAATAGAATTCTGGATCTGTAGAATTAAATAATAGGTGAGATGGTTAAAAACGATAGTGGAAACAATTTAAGTTAATCCGGGGATACTAAAAACAGCTTCTTTACAGCCTCTGTAATAGCTGTCAGCTTATGCTTTTTTGCCCAATGCAGACATGAAATCCTGGGTCCCCAAAGTACTTTGAAAAATGGATTGGCCACAAAGCCCAGACTCTGCAGACACTGCGATGGGGGATATTAGCACAGAAAGAGTAAGCAGTGTGCCTGGCAATATGGAATGAATCACAAGCAAAGGTGGGCAGGGATGCTCTTGTATTTGTTTTTGCCTAAATCTCCTTTACCTGCTTTGTCTGTGAGCATTAAGCATTCACTCTCTCATCTATTCGCAGGCACCAGAAAAAGTACCCTGTGTGGGGAAAATGTGTCAGCCAGATTCCTTATTCCTACTATGTGCTGGACACACCACCCCTGGCATCTTCCTTCTCCTGGACTGACTTCCTGCCCTGTCCTTTTGTTTCACTCTCATACACTCAAGGCCCAGCTCCAAAATCCCTCCTGTGAAGCTTTCTCTACATCCCCAAGGAAGAAAGGAATTCTTACAGCCTTTTTTAATATCTCTGTGCCATTCACACCCTATATGAGTTGCCTTCCTTGGCTGTCTCCCTACTAAATTTTCACTCCCTAGAGGGTACCAGCCTGTCTTTGTGCCCAACACAAAGAAGCCCTCAGCCATGTATTTCAAATGATCGTAGATAAATCATTTAAGAATGCAATGATCCATTGCCTTATATCTTAAGCCAAGCCAATAGAGCAATAATTATTTGCTCAGCAAGCATGGAGGTAACACTGGAGTCAGTTGCTTTCAACCAAAGCCCACTTATCAGCCACTTGTTTTCCAGTCTGTTGAACAGCAGATTCGCTGCCATGAAAGGCAGAGGAGATGTAGGGCCAGGTGGCCTGTGTTCAAACCCCAACTCTGCCAACTATGAGAGTGAGCTCCTTAAAGCCTCTAAGCCTTGACATCCTCATCTTTAAAATGGGGATAATGTCCCACTTCTCAGGATGATGGGGAAGATGGGAGGGTGTGGGAATGAACTGTCTCAGAGTTTGGAACCTTCTGTATACACTAGAGAGAAAGGGTCCCTCAACTGGCTCCTGTTTTGGCCTTAATCAGGGAATTGCAGCCAAATCCTCTAGAGTGTTAGAAATACTTTTTGGAGCAGCACCCTGGTCGGGGACTTTAGGAAAGGGCTCTCCTCACCATGAGGCAGACAAGTATCAGGGACTGGAGAAACAAGAATGGAACAGACAACATCTACACTAAAGCACACATTTAAAAAAAAATTTTTTTTTGTGACAAGTTCTCAGTATGTAGTTCAGGGTGCCCTTGAACTCACTATGTGGTCCAGGCTGGCCTGAAACAAGTGGCAGTCCTCCTGCCTCAGCCTCCCAAATGCTAGAATGACAGGCATGCCCCACCATGCCTAGCTTCAGACTTTTATTTCTAATACCACAAGACCATAAATTGATTCATCATGTAGGCAGATTTCAATAAACTGAAGATAATGAGATGGTGGAGGAATAAAGGGGAGAGGGCTCAACACAATGCTAGGTGTCTTCCCATACCTTCTCTCATTTAACTTTCACAGCACCCCCGTTTCAACAAAGGAGAGTCTGAGCAGGAAAGGGCTAGACATGAGGCCGCATGGGCTCAGCCATGGAGACCAGGACTGTTCTAACTCTGAGGTTTGGGGTTTTTCCATTTCTAGGATTGAGAATGGAACGACTCCTCAGCAGGCAGCAAGTCAGCATAGATTTCTTCACAGGGAAAAGACTCAGGATACTAGAGTCAGACACTCCCACCCCAAGGTCAGGCACTGAAATTCTCCAAGCTCTGCCTTTTGGCAGTTTGCACCAGTCAACTACTGAGGGGTCAAAGTATGCGTTCTTGAGGCCATGGTCATCCCCCGCATGTGCGTCACCAAAACTGATGGCTGAACCCAAGCCCTTCCCCCACTGTGAAGATGGAACCCAAAAAGTCTGCACACAGACAAGGATAGGCTGGCAGCTGTCATGCTGATGTAGAAAGATAGCACGTTTTCCAGTTTAAGAGTATGTCTAAGAGGATAAAGCAGAAAAGCGGAAAGCTGATGAAAGCTTAAAAAGCCTGTGACTGATAGGCCCATCTTCTTTCCTTCCAGATGTCACAGTGGATCCTTGGCCTCTGGGGCCCACTGCAGTGAGAATAAGATCTCCAGGCTGGCTGGCTCTAGACTAAGAGGCAGAGCAACCATGGAGATGGCATATGACCAACTCAATGGGACCCAAGCATGGCTGGCCTCTCCCTTCGACCTCAATGGCTCAGTGGTAGCACTCAACAACTCAAACCAGACAGAGCCGTACTATGACATGACCAGCAATGCAGTCCTCACGTTCATATATTTTGTGGTCTGCATCATTGGGTTGTGTGGCAACACACTCGTCATTTATGTCATCTTCCGTTATGCCAAGATGAAGACCATCACCAACATTTACATCCTCAACCTGGCCATCGCAGATGAGCTCTTCATGCTGGGGCTCCCCTTCTTGGCCATGCAGGTGGCACTGGTCCACTGGCCCTTTGGCAAGGCCATCTGCCGGGTGGTCATGACTGTGGATGGCATCAACCAGTTCACCAGCATTTTCTGCTTGACAGTCATGAGCATTGACCGTTACCTGGCTGTGGTCCACCCCATCAAATCAGCCAAGTGGAGGAGACCCAGGACAGCCAAGATGATCAATGTGGCTGTGTGGGGAGTCTCTCTGTTGGTCATCTTGCCTATCATGATATATGCCGGGCTTCGGAGCAACCAGTGGGGGAGAAGCAGCTGCACCATCAACTGGCCAGGTGAATCTGGGGCATGGTACACAGGGTTCATTATCTATGCTTTCATCTTAGGGTTCCTGGTACCCCTCACCATCATTTGTCTTTGCTACTTGTTCATTATCATCAAGGTGAAGTCCTCCGGAATCCGAGTGGGATCCTCCAAGAGGAAAAAATCTGAGAAGAAGGTCACTCGAATGGTGTCCATCGTGGTGGCTGTCTTCATTTTCTGCTGGCTCCCCTTCTACATATTCAATGTCTCCTCCGTCTCTGTGGTCATCAATCCCACTCCAGCCCTTAAAGGCATGTTTGACTTTGTGGTGGTCCTCACCTATGCTAACAGCTGTGCCAACCCCATCCTCTATGCCTTCTTATCTGACAACTTCAAGAAGAGCTTCCAGAATGTGCTGTGCTTGGTCAAGGTGAGTGGCACAGATGATGGGGAACGGAGTGACAGTAAGCAGGATAAATCCCGGCTGAATGAGACCACAGAGACCCAGAGGACTCTCCTCAATGGAGACCTCCAAACCAGTATCTGAACAGCTTGGAAAACAAAAGCAAAGAGGAGCCAAGCTCTGCCTCTTGGCAATGGGCTCTATCCTCATACTCCCTTCCTCCCATCCATCACTGCGGCTTCTAGAATAAAGGATTGCTCAGCATGAGACCAATTCAGAGAATAGGGTTTGAGCTCCTCTGATTGAATGATAGTGTCTCACATTGATTACCTCCCCCTGAAGGTGACATTTAAATGCAGGCAGACAATTCAAAGTCTGGAGAAGAGGAGATCATGCCTGGGTGTGACCTTGAGATATGGTGAAGTTCAACAAAAATAGAAAAAAAAAAACTACCTATGTGTTTGTGTGCTTAAAAACCAGTATGTAATCTTGTGTTCTGATATTTATACTTGTATTACTCCTATCTGTTCTTTGTACAGTCATTACCTACGTTTTCTTCGTTAACAGATGCAAGTAGTAAAGTCAACTGTGCATAGTATATACATGGACATTTACCACAATATGAAACTAAAGAAATGGACTTAACATGAAGCCAACAGTTTAAGCTTTAGGGATCTCTCGAGCAGTGTGGTCATATGGTCATGATTTTGTTTCAAAAAAAACCTGAAAGTAAGATATTTTTGTAGCCTTTCTCTTAGGAGGGCCCCCTAAATTGTATAGACTTCCAGCCTCACATAATCTGCCTCTGTCCTAGGGTATTCGCTTCATTAAGTTCAGGAAAGTTTGGTCAAAATAAAGAGGAGATGAGAGGAGATATTTGAAGACCCAAAATATAAAGTCATGAGTTTCCTCTTCTTAAATGCAGTTATTCATTTACCCCAAAGGACTTAAGTGGTTGTAGTCATCAATCATTGTAATTATCAAGACAAAGCTGGCTTTGTTATAAGATTGCATTTTTTCTTCTCAAATTGGTTTAATCTTTCTTAGGAAGCCATGGAGAGAAAAACTCACTAACCTGAAAGGAAAAAAAAAAAAAAAAAGACCGTGATTCTTGTGGGGAAACAATTTTCTCTCCTTCTTGCCATGAAAATAAATGAGTAAGAATGAAGCAAAATTATACCTTTATGAGAAACTATGAATAAGTTTTTTCTGTTCATGCTGGACATGACTTTCTAATGAGAGAAAATGGAAATGTAATTCAACACATCAAAGGGTTTTTTAAAGGACTTCATACAAAGCTAGGCATTAAGAAAATCACGATGCATATTAAAGACCTGAGGACATTGTTCTTAAAACAAAAACACACATCAGCCAATAGATAGTCAGCATGAAGGGGATGTGCAAGTGTGTGTGTGTGTGTGTGTGCGCGCGTGTGTGTGTTGAAAGGAGCCCCATCTTTCACAGGTATTGCTATGCTACCTTCTTCACTGACTGTATACCCATTAGGCATTGTATCTTGAATGCTATGAACTCTCTGAGCTATTCCCCCAAGGACTTTTGTTCCCCAAACTGTAGACAGGTTTATGTACAAGTGATAAGAAGGGACAATGTCTATTTCATGGACTGATTGCAGTTTCCAGGGTATGGAGAAATATACACCCAGTATTTGCAAGATGCCACCCTCTCTGGGTTTATATGGAAGAAAGTATGACTTAACACCTTGTACATAGATTTTTAAAATGAGCTTTCCTCTGCTGGCTCCCTAAGCAAGGGTTGTTTGAAGGTCAGAATAACTAATTGTCCCACCTGTGGCTTCCTTGTTAATGCACTGCTTTTGTTCCCTCTGCCTATATCTTTCACCTCATTCCCCAAAGTACTTACTGTGGCTTAAAAAATATGTTCCATAAGATTTATGATAGACAAATAAATTCATGCAAAAATAAAAAGAGCTGCAATTACAAAAAAGGACTATAGGGAAAGTTGTTACAAAAAATGCATGTGGTAAAATTCCACACTGTAGGGACAGGGGGTACTATAGGTAGGGAAAATATAGGATGAAAGCCTCATTGAGCTTTATTAAAAGTTAATAAGGCAGTTTTGACCCCTGCAGCCAGATTCTAGCAATTAGGAGGGCAAAGGCAGCTAGACTCTGAGGAATTAGACAAACTTCCTAGGTAGCACTATTAACATAAGAATCGAAAATTTCCCCTTCACTTAATCCTTTAGCCTAAACTACTTGTCCATAAGGGCCCCACCCATAATCTTGCCCTCCACCAAAGGACAGGGAAAGGTCTCAGGGTTGGAGAAAATCCAAGATTAGGATGAAAGACAAGCCAGAGAGCCAATCAGATTCCAAGAGCCCAGTGGGACAAAGATCTCAATAAAAGGAGCTGCAGACAAGAAATCCATGACCAATTCACTTTCGAATTCAACCTACTCATTCTGAGTAGCTGTCTGTCATCCTTCTTTTCTGCCTTTCCCATCTTTAAGTAAATTGTCATCTTTTGTTTCACACTGATTGTTTGATTCTTTACCGACACTGGCTTGAGGATCTCCGGGAGCTGCGTGTTCCAGCAGAACAGTGGCTTGCAGTCCACCCCTGGACGTTGCAGTGTGGCATGGCACGGTGTGGTATACAACCCTCCCCAGACATTGCAACATCATTACTAAAGGCAAAGTCAGCTACAAGCTCAGCTCAAGGCTTGCTCCCTGGCAGTTGTATCTAATGGAAAGAGATGTTTTAAAAATAAAAGCAAGCAAAGAAAGAAACACTATAAACCCAATTTTACCATTATTATAATATGAGGTGTCCCAGGATCTTTGAATGTGTGCTGGAGTTTTATTGTTTTTTACTTAGGGAAATCATTCTAGGAGACCAAAACTGGTAGAAATTCAAGGCAGTTAAGAATAATCCTATAGTGTCTATGTTCTGGGGACCAGAGAAACTACCCCCAAAGCACTGACAACCTCAAAATCAAATTCATACCCAGTATCTGGGGCCATCATCCATCAACAGGCTGATTTATTTGAAGGCGAAAAAAGGGACCTTTAAGATCAATGCTTATAATTCCACCCAAATAAGTAGTCAGTGAAAATAGCATTTCCACTCTACAGAGGTGTGTTCTCTATTTTTTGAAATATCTATTTCAAGGATGACTTGCTCTCTGGTTTTCTTTTGCCCAAAGAGGGAATAAAGCTTTTAATGTAAATGCTATTGCAATTTTAATTCAAAAATTTAATCTTAGCTTCAGCTCAACATTATGACGATAAATCTGCTGGATGTTAAGAGAACAAAAAGAAATGCATCCCGTTGATTTTAGGGTATCACTTCCATTAATGTAGGTAGTTAAGAGCTGATTAAACCTCTGTAGACTTAGTGAGAAAAGTTTTGGGAAAGATATTATGACAACATGGCCCGAATTGAATGTTAGTTTGTGTTTCAGTAACACAGCATTGAGTAACATTGGAGTTGGAGTTGAAATTTTGGTGAGGTTCATACCATAGCTTGGAACAATTTAAAATGCAAAGATTGGGCCGGGGATTTAGCTTAGTGGTTTCGCCGCCTGCTGTGCAAGTGCAAGGACATGAGTTCAATCCCCGGTACCAAAAAGAGAAAAGAAGATGCAAAGATAGAAGATGGTGAAATGGAATGCAAAGAGGGAAATGTGGGCTGGTGGATGGGATTTCCAGAGCTGGTTATGAATTGGAGTCTATTTGCTTGTACAATCTAATCTCCTGTCCGTGAAGGAACATGGGTATTGCTTGCCAAAGCTTGCAGCCCCAGCTGCCCTGGATAGGAGAGTCACGGTGGAAAAGTGTACAATCTGGTCATTGGGATGGGTAGGAAGAAAGGGGCTGTGGAGGTACGGGCTCCCAATCAGCTCCAACAGTGGCTATTCGATGAAGACTGAAGTTGCAATGGCGGGAAGACAGGAGCTTGGGCCTGGCTGAAGAAAGGTGACAACATCAGAAGGTTCCATATATGGTCAGGAAAGCCTGCTTAGTGTTTCTGAAATGTGTATTATCGTAAGAATCACAACAGCTTAGAAGCAGTTGCACTTCTAAGTGATGACTTATAAGCAATCACTTGTCTCCTCCACATTTTTGCTGGATTCAAAAACATTAAATTTCCCATCAAACATTCTATCAAAGCAAACCTTTACCTAGTTGCTTATTTTGCTTCTAATATATGAATTTCTGGGAACAGTCTCCTAGGCAGAGCCTCTAATTCTTTCTATTGGCTCACGTAAAAAGTAGGCACTAGGGTCTGTGTTCTACTCACAGCAGAAAATCTTCTGTAGCTGCATTACTGACTCAGGGACCATTCGGCCTGGAAATGACATCCCAAGGACAAGCTTTCACACCTGCCACCCTCACTGCCACTTTCAAGGCTGCCTAGCCCTTCCTCCACTTGGCAGTGGCTGAGCACTGGCAGATACCTATTTGTTCTCTTGTAGATGTCTCTGCTTGTATCTATCTGGACTGTGCTTAAAAACAGAGCTAAATATTAACTAAGACCTAACCAAGCCAACTATAAAGCATTATTGATTCTCCTAAGATGAGAAGTGCATGTAATGTCATTAGAATGAAATGCTGTGGCCAGATCACCCAGCACACTGAACACCTGCCTCCTGTTGGGCACAGATTTTAAGCATGAGAGAGCTGAGGGCAGAGACTCAGCTTCAGTGGGTGGAGACGCAGGAGGTGACAGGCAGGAAGGGACAGGCTCCATTTTCCATCTTTTTTCTGACATTATCAAAGGGATGGACAAGAGGGAGGAAAGGGCCTCTTGGCCTGGATATTGGTGTCTAGAAACAGAAAAGGGATATTCTGATTAGAGATACTATTGCCCTATCACTTCAGAAAAGCCTGTAAGAAATGCGATACGAGGCCCACTTACAAAGCAATCTGAACTGTCATCCCATAGCCTTTCTGCCCCAATTATTTGGTGCTGGGAGCCTCTAGTTGTTTAAGGATAAAGGTCCCTTTGCCGTAGAAGTCACTGAAGAAGGGAGGCCTGGGTGAGCTCAGCCCGAGAGCGTGCCGGGTCTACCAAAGAAGACTGCTTAAGCCCTCGATGCAGCTCCTTCAAAAAGCTGAGTGTGGACTGGGGAAACAGGTCAGTGGTTCCAGCCCCCCAAAAAGAACAGATTGCAAAGTGGCAAGTACAGGGGCCCTGGAGGGAAGCTGCTTGTCTCAAGAGAGAAAGACCCACCATCAGCTCTCTGAAGGCAGCTAGCAGTCACCTCACCAGGTCCAGCAGGGCAGCTGCGGTGCCATTCCTACGATAGCCAGCTCCGCTCCTCAGTGGTACCACTTCCTCTGTCTCTCAAGCTCCTGTTCCCAGGTGAGGGAGAATGTTCATTGCCTACTGAGTTGATAGTTTTCTTCTTGGTACCAGGGATCGAACTTGGGTCCTTGCACTTGCGCAGCAGGCGGCGAAACCACTGAGCTAAATCCCCGGCCCAAGTTTTCTTCTTTTTAAAGAAGAAACCCAAAAGGCCCTCAAACCACAAAACTTTGAATGGTAGCCAGCACCATCTCCCCTCTCAGGAGGAAAGAAGTGTTCTAAGGCTCTCAAGTGCTCCCGTTTGTGCTTTCACTCCAGTTTGTGCTCCCAAACACACACATACACACAAGCTCCCGAGACTGTACACACATTATGCCGGTGCACTGGTGCTGCAGCAGAACACACGCAGGATACATGGGATACACCCACATGTGCAGGGCATCCTCGAATGTGCGTGTGTTGCGCATGCCCAGACCTGTGAGGCACATGTGTGACACTCATAGGAAACGTGTGTGTGACACATGAGATCCTCCAATGGCTTTCCGAGGAAGAACAGAACCATAATCTGATTAACTCACTGAGTTACTCACTTTTCATTTTTCGAAATTCATTTTTTCCTAGGCTGACGCCACCATGGAGACAGTGATGTACCATATCAGTTAATTTTTTACCCAGAGGATTCTGTACCCTGTCACAGACTGCAGGGCTAGCCCTTGTCAGCTGTCCCAGATACAACAGGCCACCTCAACTAAAAAAATTAAAAATAAAGAGTGGGCAAAAGGGTGTGAAGGGCAGACAACAGATCATCCAACTAGTCAAACAACTCAAAGCACCACTAACAGCAATGGTCTTGCAAATAAGAATCACAGATTAATTCTTAAATATTTCCTCATCAAGGACAGCATCTTAATAGATACACACACACACACACACACACACACACACGCACACACACACCTTAGTGAAAATCTAAGGAAACCTGTGGTGCTTAGCCAACAAGAAAATGAATGGCAGTTCTCTTCCTCCCCCATGAAGACACCTCCACACAGACTGTCTGAAACATAAACATGGCCCTCCCCTGCCACCATCCTACTGTAGTCCACTTCTATGGCTCGCCATTGAGCTATCAGGTCCTCCTGTTTGCCTTCTGTAGTGCACCAGGGAAGAGTACTGGGGAAGGTGCGCCCTTCTTGGACGAACAGAAGCTTGATCTCCAGCGTTCGTGCATGAGATTAAATTAGCTGAGCTCCAGCTGCATGACCAACCTGGCATGCTAGACACCAAAGGAGTGAAGCCTTGGCTTGAATGAAGATGTACTTTGGCTTCAGCTTCAGCGTTCTTTGGCAGATTAAGAGTCTCTGATATTTCTTCCAGATCCCTGGTGGATGGGCAGCGGAGGTGACAGACACCACAGCTCGTTTCATTTTCTTCTCCTCTGCAACTTCACCCGGCCCCCTTTTGCTCCCCTGGTTCCCAGGGCTTGTCAACCCGAAGCAGGAGAGGTCTATCCTCAGCCACACTGCGGGGCTCAGCGACCAGCTGCCCATGTAGCTAAAGACATCGTTCTATCTGGTCCTTCAGTGGAACATTTCTAGCACAGCTGAGCAGGCACAAAATCTAGTTTGCTACCAGCAACATGGTTCTGGGCTGTTGGGCAGACATGAAAATGGGTACTTACAGGGTCTGGATTTTGAGTGCTTATGTACTGCCTCTAGTACCCATAAAAGTAAAAATAATTGTGGGAGAAAACCAAGTAAGGCACAGATGTAACAGAAAATTTCGACAGGAAACCCTTTTTTCAGAGACTGGCTTCACCTTAAAGAGTGTTAAGGAAGCCGGGTGTGGTGGCACACACTTGTAATCCCAGCTCCCTGGGAGCCTGAAGCAAGAGGAGCCCAGGTTCCAGTCCAGCCTGGGCAAGTTAGTGACTTAGTGAGACCCCGTCTCAAAATAAAAGAATTAAAAAGGGCTATGGGTGTAGCTCACTGTGAAGGCCTTAGGTTCAATCCCCAGTACCAAAAAAAAAAAAAGAAGAAGAAAAAGTATCAAGGAAGCTGGACACAGTGGCATACACCTGCAGTCACAGCTACTCGGAAAGCTGAGGCAGGAGGGTCACGTGAGCCTAGGAGCCAGCCTGGGCAACATGGTAAAAGCCTGTCTCAGAAACAAAATCAAAACCCAAAATGGTTAAGGTCAACAGAGGCCCAGGTGTTTCCAGAGAACTCAAGATAGGAAATGGGTTTTGCCTTTGTGCTGAGAGTCTCAGTCTTTAAAATTCAGCACATCAGTTTGTTTCCTGGAACTATGTCTTCCCCGTTTTTCAAAACACTGATCTCTCTAATAGTTTATATTCTAATTTTTAAAATGATTTCTCTTTTTGAAAATTCCACAATACCCCCTTTAACCTGGAGTAAGGTAGCCAAGGATGTAGCTCAGCAATGGAGCATTTGCCTAGCTGCACAAAGCCCTGGGTTCAATCCCTAGTACAAAAATAAATAAATAAATAAATAAATAAATAAATAAATAAATAAATAAATAAATAAATAAATAACTAGTAAGAGACACTTTGTTTTCTAAATGCATTTGGGAACTGATTTTGAGGGGATGAGCCAGCAGAAGATTTGAATCCTCTAGGTCAATGCTCCATGCCCAGATTCACTGTGCATTTCCCTCCTTTTGGTTGCTGAGTGCTCTCTGACAGCAGCTTAATACATAGTTGAGCAGGAGGAAAAGACTCAGAACAATCAGCTGATGAAGACTGGTTTCCCATCTGTTTCAACTCAGAGGAGGAGATCAGCCAGCCCAGCCAGTGAGTGAAGTCCCACGAGCAGCTGCCAAGCTTACTCTTTCCAGATTGTCAGAGAAAAGCAACAGACACTTGGACTCCACAGAATGACTGGACAGCCTTCCCCAGGGAAAGTCTGTGTTCTCATTCCCAACACAATGAGAACATCTCACTTGTAAAGACTAGTGCGTGGGGTGCAGGGAGCTGACGTTCAGAACTCACTTAAGGTAGCTGAACATGAACTGTGCTCATTTCCTAGCCTTCTTCCTCCTTATTTTATAGTTAACTTGTCTACCACTCTCCAGCTATGCCTCACCATCACACCACAGTGGATTGTTCCAAACAGGAGATCAGTCACTGTCATCAATACCACACATTTTAATACACATGCTTCCCCACACACAAGAACACTCTCTGGATCTTTAGAGTGGTGCCGGTATTATTGTATTTTATTTTGTTCTGTTTTTGTTGTTTGCTTTTTGTGGTACTGGGATTGAACCCAGTATCTTCAAGCTGAGCTACACACCCAGCCCTTTTAATTTTTTTATTTTGAAACATGATCTCACTAAGTCACTAAGTTGCCAGGTGTCACGGATTGTGTTTGGATGTCCCGAAAAGCCTCATGTGGTTGGGCCGGGGATTTAGCTTAGTGGTGCTGCCGCCTGCCTTGCAAGTGCAAGGTCCTGAGTTCAATCCCTGGTACCCCCCCACCAAAAAAAAGGCCTCATGTGGTCATAGGTGGGCCTTTTTCAGAAATGGCTGGATCTAGAGTGTGTGACGCTGGGACTGATTCATGGTGCAATGTAGGATCGGGGGGACTAGGATTAAGGGTGTGAGTGCTGCCCACACTAAGTAGCCTAGAAAAGGGATAGAAAGAGCTTTGGTTGTCTGCCTTGTTGCTTTGCCATCTTCTGCCCACCATGAACTGTTTCTCCTCTGCAGTGCCCCTCTGCCATGACACCCTGCCTTGGAGCCAGCCAATTATGGACTGACACCTCTATAAACTGTGACCTAAATAATAATATAAACTTTGAATGTCAGATATTTGCCTCAGCAATGAGAAAAATTGGCTGTTTTGTGTCTCTCTTTCAGAAGGTGGTAAAGATCATGAAGTGGCTCTCTGCCACCCCTTTCTTTGAAGGGGCTAAATGGAGTTTTCCTTCTCCTTCCATACTCTATGAACACAAGGAAGCTGGGACATCCAGGAAAACTTCCCACAGCCCTGGTGCCCAGTTTCAACTATGTGACTGATTGATGGTTTTCACGTGAGAAATATATGCACACAATGGTCCATTGCCAGACTTTCTACATTCTTTTATTAGTATATGTTTGTAGTACAAGATGATTACATTGATTGTGGGAGCTGGTACATGTACATAACACACCTTAACTCCATTTGTTCCCCTTCTTTTCTCCTCCCCTCCCTCCCCCTCCCTCTATCTCAACCTTCTACATTCTTAAAGTATTTTGGGTGAGATTATTTTTGCTACCACAGCATCCCTGCACTGCAAATATTTAGATGATAAAATTGCTTTTGCTTTCTAATGAACATTTATGATTATATATGCTTCTCTGTCAGATAAATTTACCTCCATGTTTACTGTCAAAAGAAACAAAAACTAATGCTAGAACACAAGACATAAAGATTTCTTTCTGATAGTTAAAGAAATTTACAAGTGTACTGTTTTTATTAAGTGCCTTCCAATGAAGTCATAGTCTGAATGGAAGGGACTTAAATCTGTTCATTAGGCTAGCTATGTGAATTGATCTGTCTTAATTGTTTTTCTCATTGCTGAGACAAAATACCCAACACCTAAAGTTAAAGGAGGAAAGGTTTATTTGGCTCACAGTTTGTAGAGGTTTCAGTTCATAGATGGCTGGCTCCAAGGCAGGGTGACATGGCAGAGGGGCATGGCTGAGAAGAAACAGATAATAGTGTGACTAGAGTCATTTATAGCTAAATGGATGCATATCAAGGCCATACTCTTAAGTGAAATAAATAGGACACACATGTGTAAATACCAATAGTTTCACTAGTGTGAGAAACTGATAGTGTAAACAAGAGTTAAAATGATTAAAATGAATAACTGATAATTTGAAATAGGAAAAAAGTTCCAAAGATGAAGGGGTGAAGAGAGGGGAAGGGGAAAGGAAAAGAGGGAAAGGAAAAACTATGAGAAAAGAAAAAAAAAGGAAATGAAATCTATGTAAATAGGGAAGGGGGGAGGGGGTGAAGGGTGCACAGGTAATGGGGGAAAAAAATAAGAACCAAGATATATCATGTACAGGTACAAACACCCAATGATAAATGTAAATGAATTGTATACCTAAAATGTACCAATAAAAGAACA
>NW_004624801.1:3213948-3237349 GCF_000247695.1 Heterocephalus glaber
CAATAACAACTTCTTTCTGTCCCTTTATATTCTATCTAGGCTACCTGGCCTTAGGGTAGGTAGCACTCACACACAGAGCTATGCCAAACCAAATAGTAGACTAATTTAGTAATCACACACCCTTAATCCCAGCATCACATACTCTAGATCCAGCCCCCTCTGAAAAAGCCCCATCTATGACTGCATGAGGCTTTGTCCCTCTGTCCCTACCTACCTCTGAAAAAGATCCCATGTGCTCAGGAAAATGGGCCAGAGTCTTAAGAGACACAACCCACGTTTCCAACTTTCCAAGAGCCTGGACTGAGATGGGTTTAGAATTTTATAATTTGCTTTATTAAGAACACTCAGCCCAATGAAAAATCTATGCAATATTTTCCAGATTTTGCCAAATTCTCAGAAATCATTTCACTGGGAACAAAAGAATAAAAAGAAAAAGAAAAGGCTTGAAAATAGGAACCTACTGTTGAGTCCAAATTTTGTGCACATGTTGACATTCAATGGCCCTATCTGATTTCTTCCAGATTTTGTAGCCTTGTTTAAGTAGCCCAGTCATAGCATCATAAGGCAGATGATGGAAGAGGTGATCTAGAAATTCCATAAAGCCAGGACAGATTTCCATGACAGCAAAACTTACTACAGAGAAATGCCAGGAGTTTAGAAATTAGGTCCAAGAAAACTTTTATCATCTTCTCATCTTCTTTGAATCAAATGCAAAGTAACACATTTCCATTTGCTTAAAACAGAGTCCTAACTATCAGGTAGACTACTAAAATCAGAGAAGGAGATTAGCTCAGTGTTTGACCCCTCTGTATGGACTGGGCCTTGTTCTAAGCACTTTGGATGCATTGTCTCATTCAGTTCCCTTAAGAGCCCTAGGAAGTAGGTGCCACCATTATCCATGCTTCCTCATCTGTGAAAACAGGGACAAAACCTCATACATCGCAAAACTTTGGAAAGACTGGATGAAAGAAAAATATTTAAAAGAATGTCATATTATCAGGTGGCTAAAAGTGCCAAGTGAACATTAGACAGAGTGTCTGTATGTTGCCCAGGCCATCCTTGAAATCCAGGGCTCAAGTGATCCTCCTGCCTTGGCTTTCTGAGCAGCTGGAATAGAGGCATGCACCACTGTACTCAGCAGGTTCCCTTCACCGTCATTCAGAACAAAAGAAAACCAGAAATTTCCTGGTTCGTGAAGAGACCATTTTCTAAAATTGGCTAATATTAACTCATGGCTTTTATTCCTACCATTAGTAGAAAACTTAGCTGCCACTCTCAAAGCCAGCTTTGTGATGCAAGGTGACAGCTGCCTGGGGGGTTCAGGGAAGCAAACGCAGTGATGTCTCTGCCTAAAGTGGCACACATTTTTGCTACATTTTGTTCCTTTCAGGCTAGAGGACTTTACTCCTCTGCTAAGATTAACTACCACTTGGTCTCCACCAGACAGGGCCAAGGACAGCCTCCTACCTCCAACACAGAGCCTCAGATCACCCAAGCAACCTAGAAACTGGGTGGCTCACAACAAGGTACAGCTTGCTGAGCTCTTTCTGTTCTTCTTCCAGTGTGGGACCATGGTTGGTTTGGGGCCTGGTGCTCACTAGAAGGAGAAGGTAGCACCGTCCATCCTGGGCCTATCACTACCTGTAACATTTGCAGGTCCAGAAGAAACAGATGGTGCAGTCAAGAAAAACGAGCCCAGCAGAGAAGCCACATCCAGAGATGTGGGTGGGTGTAAGGGAGTCAGCAAGGGAAGCGTGAGAGTCCTGAAGATGAGGTAAGGGGAGAGGAGAGAACGAGGTCAGGAGAGCCCAATGCAAAAGCTAAAGTAATCCAAGCAGTGCCAGGACTGAGGGGGATCCCTTTGTTCCCCCATGGCTGAACTCAACTAGAGCCAGAGGGCAAGAGAGCTACTGAGGCAGCCTCTGGGCCCGGAGCAGAGAGAGATTACATACAGGATGGGGCAGGGGAGGAGGGATGTGAAGAAGACACAGCACCCACCATACTATCTCTGTCCCAGAATCCCTTGCACCCTATAGCGCCCCCAAGACATAGGCAGTCCTTGGTATTTGACTGCTTGGAAACTCATCCCCTTTGGTACTCCAAGCTTTCTGACGCAAAAACTTGCCCCCAGTATTCATCTCATTTTGGTACTCAACATGCAAACTAGAAGTTGTCTGTGTCAATTGTCTCATCACTTGCTACCCTTTCCAGCCAGAAGAATTTGTTTTGTACTCGCCATGCCTCCCGGAACTGATTAAAGGAGTACCCAGGTACCACTGTACAGGAACAAGGGAGGAGGGCTAGGGCTTTGCAATGTTAGATGTGCTTTAAATCATAAGGTTTTAGAAAACAGCCATCTGTCTGCTGGGAGCTGCAAAAGGGATGGCAGGTGAGGTGTCCAGCCTCAGACAGCATTCGAGGCAGCCACAATTCCATACGATTTAGTCAAATAGTCACATTTCCCCCAAAAATTCTATTTATGAATGACCAAAACTGCAAATTTTCTGTTGTCCAACAATGCACACTCTTTCATTATCCAGCCTGATGCAAGGAGATTTGATGTTTCTGATTTACATGACTGGGCTTAAACATAATAAAAACAAGGGCCGGGGATTTAGCTCAGTGGTGCTGCCACCTGTCTCGAAAGCCAAAGGTCCCGAGTTTGATCCCCAGTACAAACAAAAAAAACCAACAACAGAAACGAGCTAACTTCTTAACTCAAGTTAAGCCCGGACAGACAGACTTGGTAAGGCTCCCTGCATATGGCACCTCTCCTGCGGCTCAGCGGTGTCCTCCAGCTCTGACTGGTGCACCTGGGTTTTTGAACTTCAAATGTCTTGAGTATGCTGCTGTCTGATTGGTTTTTTTTGTTTGTTTTTTTTTTTTTGGTACCGGGGATCAAACTTGGGACCTTGCACTTGCCAGGCAGGTGCCGGAACCACTGAGCTAAATCCCCAACCCAGCTGTCTGATATTTTTAATGTTGGACTTTGTGATTCCCAGGATGGGGCATGATCCTGCTGATGGTTTATCCCAAGGAAAGGTGGACTTGAAAACTGCTTCTTCCTACTCTTACTCCCACCGTGGCTATCTGAATACCACTGCCTTTCTCTGGGTGAGGGGAAGGCTGCCTCACTAGAACAAACTACCTGTCTTATAAACCTCCATCCTCCTGTAGAAGACACTGAAACAGGTGCAAGACAGGGATCACCTCCCTCTTGAATTTATGCTGAACCCCTATGTTGCTGTCTTGGAGAATTAATGTCTGTGGACAGACTCACACGCATTCTAGAAGCTGCCAGGTAAGGGTTGGAAAGTTCACACAGGCAGGAGCCACTCCAATATTCAAAAGTCCAAACAAGTCACATAATGGGGGTCGGGGGATGTGCTGATATAAGGCTGGAATATGACTTAATTCATTTTGGAAATTAGAATAAATAATCTCTAGATTTTCTTTCTCTCATTTGAAAATAAAAATAAGGTGAGGTGTAGTGTGATTATTTACAGATTTGTTAGCATATCAATACATTATTACAGAGTCAAATTATTCATGCACGCAGCAAATACTGAGTGTCTACTATGGGTCAGAGACTGTTCTAGAAGCTGGGAACTCAGTGAGAAAAAAGACAGATAGGTCTCTGCTCCTTGTTGTAGGAGAGACATTCAATTAAAAATGCATAAATAAGTGGACTTGTAATTTCAAGAGGATGATAAATGCTATGATGAAAAGACACAGACAATAAAGACCAGTGACTAATGGTATGGGTTCCTCAGCCAGACAGCTGCTTACACCTCAGCTCTGCTACTTCCTCAGTGACTTGGGGCAAATCACAGAACGTCCCTCGGCTCCAATTTCCTCCTCAGTGAAGTGGAGATATGCCCAGGATATAGTGATGAAGGTTTTGTGCGTGTGAGAACTGAGGAGGGTCAATCACATTAGAGGCTTATGGTAGTGGCTGACAGTAGCGAACACATGATAAATGTCAGCTTTTACTGTTTTAGCCTGGGGTAGGCCAGGCAGTCCTTCTGGAGGAGGTCCTGGCCATGTGTAGATCTGGCAGAAGACATTGCAAGAGTGAGGGCCTTGAGAAGAAGTGAGCCAGTTCCACAGAAAGGAAACTAGAGAGATAGGCTGGAGTAGGGTGAGAAAGAAGAAGAGAGAGGCGGAAGAGGTCAGCCACCCAGGGACTTGACAGGCCACGGAGAGAAGCTTGCCTCTGGCCAAGAGGGACAGGCAGCCATTGCAGAGGATCCACAAGAGATGGTTTCCACTTTGAGAAGATTCAGCTGGCTTTGTGATGAGAAGCATGAAGGAAAGGAGGACAGAAGTAGACACTGGGGCAATCAGAAGGTCACTAGACTCGTAATCCCAACACTCTGGGAGACTGAGGCAGGAGGGATGAAAGTTCAGGTCCAACCTAGGCAACTTAATGAAATCCAGTGTCAAAATAAAAAAAATAAGGAAAGGATTGGGGATGTAGCTCAGTGAGAAGGTCCTGGGTGCAATCCCCATTACCACAAGGCAGGGGCTGGGGGGCAGCTACAGTAGTTCAGTTGAGAAGCAGGTGGCTTGGGTCAGGATGGAGACAGTGAGGATGAAAAATGAGTAGATGTTAGTAAAGTATGTTCCATGGGCCAACATCGGCCCCGGCTCGTTTCTGTACATAAAGTCTCACTGGACACAGCCATGTTCCTGCATGTCCCTTCTATCTACTTCTGTTTTGGGCTACAGTGGCCTTGCTGGAATAGTTGCCACAGAGACCATCGGAGCTGCAAAATCCATGTACCATCTGGCTCTTTATATCAAGAGCTCATGGACCTCTGATTTGGAGGAAGAGCCCACGATTCTGGCAAATGGGTTGGGTGTGGAAAGTGAGAGGAGAGAGATAGAGGATTATTTCTGAGTTTTAGCCAGGAAACACAAGTTGGTGCCATTTCCTGGGATAGGATGACCCAGAGTGTGGCCAGATAGCAGGAGAGCATTCTTAGTTTGGGCCTGTTTAGTCTGAGATGTCTCTTACACCTCAGACTCGAAGTGAAGTGAAGACTCTAAGGAGACAGCTAGACATTCAAAGCAGGCACTCGGGGCTGGACTAGCAAACACAGGAGTTGTCTGCAAATGCCTGATCTTTCTCCCCATTTCCACTGCCATCACAGCTTCTCCCTGATCCACAGTAGTGAGCCTCTGGCTCCTAAGGAAGAATGAAGTCACCTACACAGGAGACACAGACTGAGAAAGGACCACTGCTAAAGTTCAAGTCTGGGACTATTCAACATGGAGAGGTCAAGCAGAGAAGGAAAAAATCAGCAAAAAATCGTAAGAAGTATCTGGGGAGGGAGGAAGAAAGCCACAGGAGCACATCACAGATATCGGGAGGAAAGAATGTCAACAGAGGCAGGTCAACTCTCCCCAGCTCTCCAGAAAGGTGCAAAAACTGAGAAGTTACTAATGACCAAAAGGGAGCACTTTCAATGGGTGCAGTGATGCCAGGAGAGGGTCTGGTGGATAGGGATGGGGATGGCAGATAGAATGGGAGGTGACTTGGTGACAGCCATTCCCAAAGACCAAGATGCTTCATTGTGATGTGAAGAAGACACAAGTAGACAACATAGTACTTTTATAAGATGTAAGGTGCTAGAAAAGATTTTTAAGATAATGGCAATGACTGAGCTGAAAGGGAGAAAATTAAGTAAGAGAAAGAAAGACAAGAGGTCTTAGATGGGAGGGGTGAATGCCAAAGATCACAAGAGATCAAAGAAGGGGCATTGCTTTGTCTCTTCTAACACAAGAGAAGGTAGAAGGTGTGAGTATACATTCAGGTGGGTTGGTAAATTCAGTTGAGAGAATCTGAGGCCATTCCTGGCTGATTCCTTTTGTTTTCCCAAGTCATGAGCGAAAGCTCATCACCTGGGGTAGAAATGTGGTGAAGGGGATAGACAAGACCATGTCGAAGTCTGAAAAAGAAGAGCTTGCTACAGAGTCACTGACCTTCAACAAAGTACCTGTTGCACTCCCCAGAGCATGCAGCATGGAGCTAGTTAGCACAGTAGGTACTCAAGTACGCACCCCCGAAAGACATAGTTTGGAGGGTGAACTTGACTTCTACCCTTTTGAGTTGGGATGTGGAGGAAGGGTGCTGAGGAAGTGCGAAGCCCAGAAGTGCAGGCTCCTTCACCATGAGTAATGCCTGCCTGGATGTTTGTTGAAGGCAGTGTCTCAGGTATCTGCAAACAGTTAAGTCAAATAACCGCCCCTTCTGACATAAATGTCACCTTCAGTAGACACAGGCTGAGAAGCACTGCTATCAAGAGAAGACGTCAGGACAATCTATTAGGCTCTCTTAATCCTACTGGCATCTCAGCCAAGAGCAAACACCTTCAAGTATCCGAATCTCACCTCCCAACAGTGTAGAATTCAATTTTCTGTGCCCTGATGTGACTTTTATTGACACAGCCAGTCCTTTACTACAACAAATTTCCTTTTCTTTTGGTCTTCTCCTTTCCTCTTTTCTTCTTTGTAGCTTTCTCCCTTTCCATTTCTCCTAGCTTATCCAGAGTGAAATGTCTTATTTTAATTTTCCTAAGAAATTTTATCTCTTCCACTGGGTAGCCCTTCTCTGGGTGTGCCCAGCCTCACTCCATCCTCACCAGTTAGAGAATACCTTCCTTCTAACATCATCAGGAGCAGGTTCGAGACTTGAAAGTTCGCACCCCAGATTCCATGTGGAAATGCAAAATGGCAGCCACCCGATGGCAAAGCTTTGGAACAAGGGGTTGGAGTGGATGTGATATGAGTAAGAACTGTATTTCATTATTTCAAATATTAGGCATCTGATGGTGAAAGACTCTTGCACTTTTCCAGTGCATCCTTGGAATAGAGTCTCCATGATTAGATATGCATGACATGTTTTTTACATGTGTTGAGTTACATAGTCTGAGAGGTAGTTTATGAGAGCCTTTCCCAGTTGCCAGACCAACAGAACAAAGAAAGCATGTGTGGAATTTATAAAAGTTTGTTCAAAACCACTCTAATAAATACGTGAGATGATCAATTTACAAATAGAAAAGATTCATTTTGGCTCACAGTTTTGGAAGCTTTTTTTTAAGGCCATGATTAGTTGGCCCTGTCACTTTGGGTCTGTAACAAGACACCACATCATGGCAGGAGTGTGTGGCAGAACAAAAATTCTTCATAGCCAGGAAGCAAAAAAAAAGTGAGGAGGCAACCACAGTCCCGCATCCCCTTGGAGGCCAGACCCCAAATAACCTGAGTCCTCCCACTAGGCCTCACCTCCTAACGGTTCTCCCACTTCTAGAAAGTGTCACCCTGGGGACAAAGCTATTAACATTTGGGCTTTTGGGGGGGGATATTCAATATCCAAACTATAGAAACCCCTTCTATTTTAAGTATTAATCTGGCTTGGTTTCTGTATATTTATTACAAAGTCAGAAGAAATCTGGTCCTCAATGTTCTGAATGAGATAAGAGGACATACTGATGGGCTTAGAAGAGACTGAATGTCAGAATACATTCCTGGCTTTGAAGATAGCCCTTAATGTGGTTGACATTTGGCTACCAGTCATGGCCACCGCATGTCCACTAGACCCCAATCGCTGGAGATTCATTCCAGCTCAGGTCCCCGAACTGCCTGGACTACTACAGAGACCCACTGTTAGGCAGAGGGCAGGGAGTGTGTGGGGACCATCTGAATGGTGCTCAGAATTGCTGACCTATGTGTCTCTGGTTATTCTGAAATAACATTCTTTGACACTAATCATGCAACAAAGTAAAAAAGATCAAAGATTTCTAAAGTCAGACTGACCAGGATCTGAAGACAGGCTTGGCCACTGACCTGCCTTGGACTTTGGACAGGTTACACCATCCTATGAACCTTGGTTTCATCAGTAAAATGACTCCCAAACTGCCTATGCATAGGATTAGTGTGAGAATTAGAGATAATATATGCAGAATGCCTACACGGTCCCCCCCAAATTACAGCTATTATTATGAGAAGAATGAATACGTTTGAATGCAGGGACCCAGGATGAACTGAATATACTGCAATAGGTTAAACATTTGATGCTTAAAATTCTACAGTTAAAGGTCATGATGGGGCCATAATTCATATGTCTTGCTGCTGGATAGCTCTGATTCAAACCCATTACATTCCTGCTGTCTTGAACCACCGGAGGTACATGCATGACTGTTGCACCGGGTGAGACAAGTTGCTTGATGGGAGAGTACCAGTGGTTCAAGACAGCAGGAATGTGCTAGGGTAAAAGAAAGAAAGCTGGATACAGTAGTAGAAGTCACATCTGCACCTCTCCCTACAACAAAACTAAACTACAGCAATATTCATGTACCTCCTAATATCGCATATAAGAAGAACTTAGTTTCTCATCTCTGCCTCCTGTCCCCAGCATAGTGCCTGATCCAGCTGCTGAAGCTGAGCTCTTTGCCCAATCGCTAATTTTCATAATTCCAGCTGATATGAAGAAGGTGGCAGGAGAGGTGGGGCAGCTCCCTGGATGCAGGGAAAAGTAAAGGAGGCTTTGCCCATTAACTGGAAACTGGATAACGAAGATGTGGGTTTTTTTTGTAAAATGGAGTACTACTCAGCCACAAAAAATGAGAAACTGGAGTCATTTATGGCTAGATGGATGCATATTGAGGCCATGCTCTTGGGTGAAGTGGGTAGGACACGCATGTGTGGATGCCGAGTGGTGTCTCTAGTGTGGGAGACTGAAAGTGTAAATAAGGATGAAATGATTAAAATGAATAATTGATAATTTGATATAGAAAAAGATCCAAGGGTGGAGGGGTGGCGGGAGGGGAAGGGGAAAGGGAAGAAGGAAAAGGAAAAATTATGAGAAAGAAAAAACAAAAGGAAACAAAGTCTATGTAAATAGGGAAGGGTGGAGGGGGTGAAGGGCGCACAGGTAATGGGGGAAAAAATAAGAACTGAGATACATCATGTTTGGGTACAAACACCCAAAGATCAGTGTAAAAGTATTGTATACCTAAAATGTACCAATTAATATATAAATAAAAAAATTAAAAAGAAATTTTACAGAGACACATATATAAAAGAGAGAAAAGTGAAAAAAAGAAAAAAGAAAAAAGAAAAGGAGGCTTCAAGAGCAAAGAGTCAATGACTAATTTCCTCCAGGCCTCAGGAGCTTTTCCAGCCTCCAGGCTAAGAAGGAAGATTGGAAAACCCCTCCATCTGCAATGGTTCTCCAAGAAGAGGAACAACAGTGGCATCTTCAGGACAGTCAGGTGAACTTGGCAGGGAAAACACAGCAGAGAGGCAGAGAGAGAAAGCCTAACCACAGAGCGCACGGGGCCCTGGAAACACTCAGCTGCTTGACGGGGAGCTGGTCTTTGCACCTGAAAGTGCAGGTATTATGTAGAAGTGCAATCCACCTCTCTCAAGTGGAAGCCCAGGCCTCCTGTCCTCACGGATACATTCACACACCCACCCCCCCCACCCCCCCACCCCCATACACTGTTGGAACGGCTTCAGGCAACTCTCAGAGAGAGGAAAACTCAAGAAGAAACTCTCAGTTAGGGTCTCTAGGGCAAGCCACAGACCCTGGTTTTGAGCTTCAAATAAATGAAATTTACCAGTTGAGCTTGGTGGCAAGGCCTGTAATCCTACCATCCTGGGAGGGTGAGGCAGGGGGTTTGAGCCCAGCCTGGGCAACTTAGTGACTTAGCAAGACCCTGCCTTAAAATCAAACCTAGTAAAAGCTCTAAGGATGTAGGCCAGTGTGAAGGCCCTGGGTTCAATCCCCAGTGCCACAAAGCAATTAAAAATAAAGCAATGGAATTTAACAACAATGCATTAGACAGTGCGAGCAGCACTGGGAAAGGTGGAGAAACAGGGCAAATGGACAAAGGGAAGCTAAATATCCAGGATCCAATCAAAGCAGCCACAGGATGATTCTCCCACCAGCTCTGCCTCTAGCATTGGCAATGAGGAGCTACAGCTGGACTCACTGCCCCTGCCATCCCTGGAGAGTGGATGCTGCAGGTGATGCCTGCTCTGCCAGCAGAATGATATCCCCACTATCCCTGCTTCCTGACTTCACTAGCATTCCATCCATCCAAAGGCCACATGGTTATGTCTAGTTCATCCCTTCCAGGCCATCAGCTTGCCTTGTAGCTGTAAGAAAACCTGGTAAAAGATCTTTCCAGACAAAAATGAATTCCCAAAGCACAGAACAGATTTTGCAGATGCTATGCAGGAAAACACCAATCACTGTCCCCTGTGGAATGGGATTGCACAACCAGCAAATTGCAGCCCCACCACCAACGGGCCTTTGAGTTTAGAGAAAACTGAAAAAGTAGAAAAGATCAGTAGCCAAGATTTCAAAATCTAGATTCAAGTGCTCATTGTCACTTACAAGCTATGTGACATGGACAGGTAAATAACCTGCCCTGGGTTTTTGCTGCATAGTGAATAGTTACAGCATTCCTGCCTACCTTACAGAGCAGATGTGTGTAACAGACTTTGAAAACTGTGCTGAGTATGTCTGATGGAATTAATATGAAAAAATGGAAACAAAGTCTTTGTAAATAGGGAGCAATGGAGGGGTTGAAGGGAGGGCAGGGGAATGGGAAAAAAATAAGAACCAAGATGAGTGAGTACATCTGTTTGCCTCCCAGAGTCTCAGGTTAACCATCTGTGAAGTAAGAACGATATTCCCTGTACTGTAGGGCTACTATGAAGTAAAGGAGAATATCATGAGTTAATGGTTTATTTACAGAGCGAAATTCATTGATGTCTGCGAATTGCCTGGAAATAATGAAGGTGGTGGCACAGGGAGGGCTGTACATTAGACTGACAGGGACACAGATGGTCTGAGTGGAACCTGGCCGGTGACCCACTGTACCATCTTGTCTACATTAGTGTGGAGTGAAATCTTAGTGAAGCCGTCCATAATAAACTCTCAAAATGAGGGTCCAGCGTTAGGAGAAACAGGCCACAGTCTTCAAGTTTTATTATTTACTAGGTCAACATCCACCCCACCGCCACCGAGCCCCTTATATTTTTCTGCCCCCCAGTTCGTCCTCATCGGGAAGGCAGAGAGAGAGAGAGAGAGAGAGAGAGAGAGAGAGAGAGAGAGAGAGAGAAAGAGAGAGAATAAGCGTTCGGGAATCCGTGGGGCAGCCTTTGCAGTTTAACTCTTTCAAATGTATAGAAACGGCCTCAAACTTTTCTAAAATTGCATTCAGCTAATGACCCTAGCAAATAACAGGATGCACACTTGCCTCCTTAGGCCGCATCCATGTGTCACAGCCGGCACAGGGGTTGGTGTGTGGCGTGTGGGGGTGGCGCCCAGCAGGTGCAGCCCAGCAGCACCAGGGTCAGACAGTGCATTCAACCATGGGCTCCAGCTCTCACCCCACCAGTTGCCTGGGCAGCGGGATTTTTCCAGAAAAAGGGACCGACTGACAGCGAAATAATGTGATGGGGGGGGGGGGCTTGGAATGGCCTAGAAGGGGACACAAGCATCCAGAGGAGAAATGACAATCACATCGCGGGTGTCTGATTGCAATAATTAATTCGACCGTAAAGGTTTTTTTTTTTAATCAAGGACAGGCTCCAGGTGCGCCTAGAAGGGTTTCAGGCGTTGGCCAGCAAACACACAATCAGCCTTGCGACCCAGCCTCCTTTGCTAAACCTACACTATGTACCTCCTTCCCAACCAAACAACGCCCGTCCGCCACGCCCAGGAAGCCCGGAACAAACATGATCCCGATGGAACGGAAGTGCTTCTGCCCTTATCTAAGATGGCGGAGGAGGCGGGGCTGAAAGGCGGAAGTGGCTGCCAGCTGACGGATCCTAGTAACATGGCGGCTACGACTACCTCACCCGCCCTGAAGCGGCTCGATCCGCGGGACGCCGCAGCGCTTTTCGAGACTCACGGGGCGGAGGAAATCCGTGGGCTAGAGCGCCAGGTTCGGGCCGAGATCGAGCACAAGAAGGAGGAGCTGCGGCAGATGGTGGGCGAACGGTACCGCGACCTGATCGAGGCGGCCGACACCATCGGCCAGATGCGCCGCTGCGCCGAGGGGCTGGTGGACGCGGTGAAGGCCACCGACCAGTACTGCGCCCGCCTCCGCCAGGCCGGCTCGGCCGCGCCCCGGCCCCCGCGGGTCCCGCAGGTCAGTCCCGCAGTCCGGCCGCGGAGCCGCCGCCTGCAGCGCCGCCCTCACCTCCGGCAGGGAGCGGCGCAGGCCGGCCTTCCTCGGGCTGCTTGGTCCCTTCGCGACGTCGTGGACACTGTCTTCTGGAGCCGTCCGGACTTCCGGCCCCGATCCGCTCACCGCAGTCGGGCTCCCCGTTAGGGCTGAAAGCGCCCGAGGACTCGAGTTCAGCTCTTTCCCGAATTCACCACCTCCTGACGTTTTCCATGGAACAGATTTCCCCCTTATGTTCACACCTTCCCCTCAAGCCATTCATTCTTCATCCCAGCCTTCCCCTGACCCGCCCCCCGGAGTAACTTCACCCTGCCGGGTGGCATGCCAGCCTTTGGGAGTTGGAGGGGGGAACCAGGCTGCAGGCCCTGACCTTTGAGTACTCGCACGTGTTCATGGTAGGGAGCTAGGGCTCTTCCAATTCGGGTCTCCCTGTCTTCTTTCCCCCAGACACTAATGATAAGGCCCAGCTAGGAAGGATGTGGGAATAAATACCGAGCAGCCTCTGGCCTCCCTGAAGAATGTGGACCTAGGGATGAGTAGACTGAAGGGCGTGGAGATGAAACAGGTGTGGGAAGCATTTGTGCTTAACCTTGACAACTTACTGGACTCAGAAGAGGAAATTGCAAAAGTACCTCTAGCTCCCATGTGGAACCTTTTCGTGCTACCTGGGCTGCAGAAAAACCCAGGCCAGTGAGGGGGGTAACACAATAGAGCTATACGTAGATGGTTGGAAATCCTTTGGAAATTTCTGAAATGAGTGACCTCATCTATCCATGAAGTGTGCCTTAAGTACTTGTTCCCTAAAGGTGGCCAAAGTTTGCTATGACTGAACTATACTTTCAGGGTTATTAAAAGGCCTGATTTTAGAAGTGTATCCATTTTCAGTTACTGTATATGATTCTCTGTCAAGTCTCTTCAAATCTGATTCAGCCTACTGATGCAGTCTAGTCAAGGTTATATTTATTTCCAGTACCGAGGATCGAACTCAGGACCTTGTGCTTTTGAGGCAGGCACAGCACCACTGAGCTAAATCCCTGGCCCTAGTCAAGGTTATAAATCCAAGACAAATTGACAGGAAATAGAAGTAATTTAGAATAACAGTAGGAAATATTTTAGGATAAGAGATTAATTCCCAAAATAATTGTGTCCACTTGCTGTAAGAGTTATAAAGGAAGTTGCTTTAGGATTGGGTCCTCAAGAAGAAAGGGTCTTAAAAACAGATGAGATTTGAAATACAACTGTCTTAGTTGATTTACGTTGCTATAACAAAATATGTGAGACTGGATAATTAATGAATAAAAATTCATTTTTTCATAGTCTTGGTGTTTGGGATGTCCAAGATAAGGAAGTGGCATTTGTTATGTGATAAGGGCCTTCCTAATGTGTTATTGGTGGTGGAAAGGGGGACCATAGAAGGGCCCAAGCTCATTCCTCCCACCTCTTTTATAAGGCAATAACCCCTTTATGAGGGGATGTTTGAGAGGGTAGACTAAGATGGGGAATAGCCTCAAGACTCAAGGATATGAAGATTTATAGAGTTGATGAAGAACAATTAACAAGGAAGCCCATGGTGCCCTCCAGAAAACAGGAGAAAAGTAGTAAGGTCGACCGTCTGGAAAAGAAATGAGTTCTTACAGAAGGAATAGCCTACAGAGGTCACTACTATTGACATCAAGAGTATCAGAACATTAAGTGGATAACTGATGGGCCTGTAGATGTGGTATACATCTATAATCCCAGCACTCTGGGACTCTGAAGTAGGAGGACAGCAAGATCAAGCATAACCTGAGAGATAACAAGATACTATCTCAAAATAAGGGAATTGGGGCTGGGGATTTAGCTCAGTGGTGCCACCGCCTGCCTTGAAAGTGCAAGGTCCCAAGTTCAATCACCAATACCAAAAAAAAAAAAAAAACGGGAATTGGAGGTGTAGCTTGGTGCAACAGACCGGTGGTCAGTTCACAGTACTACCAAAAAAAATGGATCACTGATAACCAGATGGTGAGATGATGAAGAGATTTACATCAGATCTTGACACTTTGCTGAGTGGCACTGGCTCCAGCTTAATGAAAGCTTTAAATACTGAAATTTAAAGCCTGACTCACCCTTGAGCCTGCAGACACTGAACTTGCTTTTGTTTGCTGTTCTTTGTTGTGGCCTTCCCTACAGCCACAGCCACCGTCCCAAGAGAAGTTCTACAGCATGGCTGCCCAGATCAAACTCCTATTAGAAGTTCCTGAGAAGATCTGGAGCTCCATGGAAGCCTCTCAGTATCTCCATGCCACACAGCTCTACCTGCTCTGCTGCCACCTCCGCAGCCTGCTCCAGCTGGATTCTTCTAGTTCCCAATACAGTCCAATCCTCTCCCGATTTCCTATACTCATCCGGCAGGTAGCAGCAGCCAGCCACTTCCGGTAAGTAGATTCCTCAGAAAAATTTCTGGTGATGGCCAGGCCTCACCACTGCAATTTTATGATCTGTCTTGATATACCCAGGCTCTTCAGCAAGGATGTTAAAAATTCCTTGTTGACATTTGTCATCTTCATTCAAGGTCAGCCATTCTGCGTGAAAGCAAGATGCTGCTCAAATGCCCAGCAGTGTCTGACCAAGCTGTAGCAGAAGCCCTCTGCTCCGTAATGCTCTTGGAGGAGAGTTCCCCCCGCCAAGCCCTCACAGACTTCCTGATGGCCAGAAAAGCAACTATTCAGACACTTCTCAACCAACCCAACCATGGTAGGTGTGGCTTCTTTCCAAAAGTTGATCCTTAAGTATAGGATGGAGCAGGGTGAGCGGAGGGAGACTGGAGCATCCAGAGGGCTCTGTCTTTAACTTTACTAATGGAAATTATTTAAAGAGGATGATTTCTTCTCACAGGTTCTGGTATCAAGGCACAGTTTTGCTCATTAGTGGAATTGCTGGCCACCACTTTGAATCAAGCACACGCCCTTTTCTACACTCCACCAGAAGGGCTGCTGCCAGATCCATCTCTGCCATGCGGCCTGCTCTTCTCTACTCTGGAGACCGTCACAGGCCAGCATCCTACTGGTGAGCTCTTAATCAACATTTTCCTGGCTCATCTGACAGATCTTTACCCAGTGTCTATTGTGTACCAGATACTATGCCAGGCTCCGAGGAAACGAGAAATACCTCTTGTGGTAGAGGCAGATATTGAACTCATGAATATGCAAACAGCTGTTTAACGTCAGTATTAGTCATTGCTATAAATGCAGATTACAAATTGCCTTGGGAACACTGACTGGAATGTGCCAGGATCGGAGAAGACTTCCTGAGCAAGTGCTAATTAAACTGAAAGCTAAAGGTACAGTACATTTTAGTTAGGTGAAGAAGGCAAGGAAGAATTCCAAGCAAAAGGAAGAGGGTGTGCACAGCTGCAAGACAAGGAAGGTGGTAGTGAATTGGAGGAAGTGAAGAAGCCAGTGAGGGTGAGGTTTCTTGGGTGAGATTTAGGAAAGCAAAAGAAGAGACAAGATGTGGCCAGGAGCCAGACCTTGTAGGCCAGGGTTGGGAGTTTTGACTACCCAAGGAACAATGGATACCCTTCTGGAACCTTCCTAGCTTGGTGTGTTCCTCTATGTTCCCATGTATCTGCTTCTTCAGTTGAATAGCATTTATTTTAACTGTAATTAGACAACTGCATCTGACTCATAAATGGTAGAGTGTGATAGGGTAGAGGGATGCTGAGAGCTCACTTAGGCTGTCATTATGATCCAGGGGTCAGATGCTGGGTTACTAGGGAGCCGTAAAAATGGAGCTCATTGGACAACTCCAGTGTCTGTCAAAGAGAGGATTTGATGATGAATTGGCTGCATAGGTTGTAGGAACGGAGGTGTCCAAGTTAACTAGAAAAGGAGCTGGTTTGAAGGGTCTGGTGATGGGTTCACACACATGGAAATGTTGCAGTGGAGAAGACTTAGACCTTGGAATGGTACTGAGGGTGGGCAGGTGACTGTGGGCTCAGAACAGAAAGTGAGAGGTCTGGTCAGAGACACACGCGCAGGGCATCTACATATGGCACTTATTTGAAGTATATGGAAGTTATTTGATACCAGTAAGAAAAAAAATGACAGAGGACAGTTCCTTGGAACTCCAGAAATCCAAGGTCACGTGGAGCTATCTGCAAAATAGACGGTGGAGATACATACCAAGACTGAAAATAAACAAGTGAGTGTGGTTATAAAAAAGTGGCCATTTCCAGGGAGATATGAGTATCACATGATCTCATCTTTGAGTAACTTTACCTTTCAGCTCAGGCACAATTTTCTTATGTCTTGGTTTCTCTCCCAGTGCTTACATTTGATACTTTACCCCTTTCATAGAGGATGAGTATGGGCTCTAGTGCATCAGCAAACAGAATTATGGGGGATTGCGAAGGGCCCTCAGTTTCAAACTCACAGGCCCTTGTGCATAGAGTACAGGGAACGTTGCCGCCCAGAGCTATGCTGTATAGTCTGGGATGGGTGGGCATCAGTGCTTCCTTTTGTTCTTCCAGGGAGATAGGAATATGGTGAGGAAAGGGAAATGATGCACTTTACTTTTTTCACTTCTTAAGTTCTGCTAAAGTGTCAAGGATTGCCAGGTGGCCCTCACCTATAGTTCCAGCTACACAAGAAGCTAAAGCAAGAGGATTGCTGATCCCCAGGGTTAGAGGCCACACTAGACAAAATAGTTAAGACCACAACTTAAAGAAAGAAAAAACAAAATTAAGGAGTACACAACACTCATTTCTTCCTTCTACTCTTTTTTACCTGCATTCCTTCATCCAGGGGATGGCCAGAGTTGTAGGAACTCTGATCCTGAATGAGGGAGGGCCTGGACATATGCTATCCTTTCTCCCCCACCCCTACTGAAAGGGTCTGTTTTGACCCATTCAGAGATAGCTAGATTTTTGGGAATTCCTCTGCAGTCCATTTTTAATATGCTGTTTCAGATGTGGCCTAGGCTGCCTCTCACTTGGATTTTTCTCTAGGGAAGAGCATCAGTGTCCTTCAAGGGGAGATGAAACTGGACAGTTGGTTCAGACACCTGCCATCATCTGTCATTGAGTTCCAGCCAGTGCTCCGAACCCTGGCACATCCCATCAGCCAGGAATACCTGAGAGACACATTGCAGAAATGGATTGCCATGTAAGTAGCCAAGAGCATCTCAGGTGGCTTGACCCCCGTACAGCTGGGATGTGGCCATAAAGGGTCACGATCACCTGGGTGAAGTGCCACATGCATTCCCATGTGGGAGAACCAAGGAAGAAAACTATCTTTCAAAACATTGTGTAGGGCTCTTAAATTATCTTTAAATAAGAGTTTTGCAATTCCTAAAATTTTATTTAGTGCATTGGTATTTGAAACCATTCCATAGAGTTCTAGATTCCCTTGTATCTTCAAGAAAGCAAGAGTTGAGAGGGCTACAGACTATTTCCTGAGCCAGTTAGAAACATTGAAATCTGAGTACTCTGAATATACATGTATATATACATGAGATTTTTAAGCTGGTATAATGGATATGCCTGGGAGACCGAGGCTGGTGGATTCAGGTTTAAGCCCAGCCCGAGCAACTTAGAGACCTAGCTCGACCTTATCCCAAATAAATAAATAAAATTTTAAAAGGGCTTGAGTTCTGCCTTAGTGCAAAGGCCCTGGGTTCAGTCTCCAGGCCCACCTACCTCTTGAAAAAAAGGTTTTGAAACAGAGTACTGTCATTTCTCTTACATGAGCGCAAGGTCCGAGTTCAATCCCCAGTACCAAAAAAAATAATGGTGTGAAAACCGCAAATGTAGTGAGACTCATGGAAAATCATGTTGTTCAGGTGTAATGAAGATATTAAGAATGGGATCACCAACCTGCTCTTGTACGTGAGGAGCATGAAAGGGCTCGCAGGGATCCGGGACGCCATGTGGGAGCTACTTACCAATGAGTCTGCCAGTCACAGCTGGGAGGTGGTGTGTCAGAGGCTCCTGGAGAAGCCATTCCTGTTCTGGGAGGACATGATGCGGCAGCTGTTCCTGGATCGCTTACAGGTAGAGTGGAGAACCACAGGGGATCCCCATTTCACAGCCAACCCAGTGTGATCTCATGTCTGTCCTGAGAGCCTCCTGTCACTTCCTGGGTGTAGTCTGTCCCTGCCCACTAGCACTTAGAGAATCCAGACCTGAAAAACATACCAGGCCTCACTCAGGTGGCCAGGAACAAGCCCATGTCCACTAGTGATGGTCTCTTTGGTTCTCGGCCATGCCATGTAGATTTCCTGAATGTCGTGGAGAACATTCTGAATGCTGAGGTCAGTTGCCATCTGGTACTCTTGTTTTGAGACTTCATTAAAGAATAGGGATCCGAACTCTTCTCTCATTCTGTTTCAGACTCTGACAAAGGAAGGCTTTGAATCCATCTCCCGTAGCTCCAAAGAGCTCCTGGTCTCAGCTCTGCAGGAACTTGAAAGCACCACTGGCAATTCCACAGCCAATAAGCACATCCACTTCGAGCAGAACATGTCTCTGTTCCTCTGGTCTGAGAGCCCCACTGACCTGCCTTCTGATGCTGCCTGGGTCAGCGTGGCAAATCGACCCCGCTTAGCCAATAGTGGCCTCTCCATGAGAGCCCAGGCTATTAGTCCTTGTGTACAGAACTTCTGTACTGCCTTGGATTCCAAACTGAAGGTTAAACTGGAAGACCTCCTGGCCTACCTTCCTTCTGATGATGCTCCCCTGCCCAAGGATGCCACCCCCATGCAGCAGGCCAGGAACTCTGCCTTTGACCGATATGCAGATGCGGGGACTGTGCAGGACATGCTGCGGACTCACTCCATGGCGTGCATCAAGTATATCACAGACTGCATCCAGGCAGAGCTGCAGAGCATCGAGGGAGCTGTGCAAGGCCAGGAGAATGTGCTCCGCAGCACCAAGCTGCACACAGTCCTTTTCATGGCCAGACTTTGCCAGTCCTTGGGAGAACTGTGCCCCCATCTGAAACAGTGCATTGTGGGAAGGTCTAGGAGCACTGAGAAACCAGCAAGGGAGGTGAAGGCTCTGAGAAAGCAGGGAAAGGGGAAAGCTCAGGATGCCCTTCACATGCAGTCCCCGTGGCAGGAGGTTAAAGAATTACTTCTCCAGCAGAGTGTGATGGGGTACCGAGTCTGGAGCTCAGCAGTTGTGAACGTGAGTGATTGGAAATTCTTAGGATCCCTTGTTTGCCTCACTTTATCTTACTCTGGTTTTGCCAACCTCAGTAAGTTCCTGAAGTCATAAGAGAATAACAGCTTATTTCATAGTTGCATGCAACTTATCTCTGCAAGATGGCTCAAGTGTAAACCTTTCCTACTTGTTTTTAACTTAGATTTTATAGACAGAAAAACCTTCATTTTTTTCCTTCCATCAGATGGAAATGAAAAGGTCTCCTGCAAGGTGTGGTGGTGCTCATCTATGATCCTAGCAGTCTGAGAGGCTGAGGCAGGAGGATCACATGTTTAAGCCCAGCCTGGGCAACTTAGTGACATATCAAGACTATCTCAAAATAAACAAAATAATAATTTTTAAAATGGGCAGGAGATGTAGCTCAGCCCAGGGTTAAATCCCCAGTAACATAACATGCGTGCACACACACACACACACACATGCACACATAAACGCACACAAGAAAAAGAACAAAAGAAACATTTTCTTCATGGACAGTGGTCTATATATCCTGCTTTTCAATGTAAATATCTTTTTTGTTGTTGTTGTTTTTGTGTTTTTTTTGGTACCGGGAACTGAACTCAGGGCCTTGCGCTTGCGCAGCGGGCGGGGAAACCACTGAGCTAAATCCCCAGCCCTCAATGTAAATATCTTAATCCCTGTACTCTCAACTGGTCTCATATTGAGACAGATAATTGTGTATAAACAGCTCCTAATCGCACGAACTTGAAGAATGAAATCATGAACAAGAGGAGGAATTAGGAGAATATTTATTTAAAATAAGAGAAATGGCTCCTGTAGCCAAAGTGTTTGTGTGGTTTTTTTGGTCCTGTTTTTATATGAATAACCAGAATGTGGGGAAAAGCTTCTTTCAAAGAAAATGAGTTTAAAGAAATGGGTTATTTTGCATTTCTGATGTTTTTGAAGTCCGATCTGGAAGTACAGAGGAAGAAAGGTCCTTCTCTCTGTATTTTTATTTTAATCTTTTATCTGTGTGTGTGTGTGTGTGTGTGTGTGTGTGTGTGTGTTTGTTATTTTTAAGCTTACCCTAGCTATTTGAATTGCCTCTTAACTGGGTGTGTGTTACTTTTTTTTTTTAGCTTGATTTTATCTTAAGCTTGCTCTGGCTGCCTACGTACAAGATAAATAACTAGACTATTACAGTATGAGATGATGTTGACGTTAGTAGGGTGCAGAGGCTCTACATTCCCTTTACTGTAGTAATAATTAGCCAAAAAGAGTGCTGGTGGCCCCTAGACACCCCACATGCAAACTTAGCAGCTTAATCTGCTCTGAAGATTGTTCTGGTTAAACAAACTCTATAGTCTGAAGGACTTATATGGGTATTTATTTTTATCACCAGGTTCTGATTCATGGATTCACCCAGTCATTACTTTTAGATGATGCTGGCTCAGTCCTAGCCACGGCCACCAACTGGGAGGAACTAGAAATTCAGGAGGAGGCAGAATCCGGCAGCAGTGTCACATCCAAGATCCGACTCCCTTCCCAGGTGAATGCATCCCACTGTCACAGGGACCTGAGCTGAAGAAGGGAAAGGCTTCCTACGGGGGAAGCAAAACAATCTTAGAAAATCATTTGACACTCAACTTCTGAGTAGTAGCTGCAAATAATATGTACAGCAGGACTGGGGGCATAGTGGATGTGGGACCTCCTAAGGCAAAAAACTGCTTTAGAAGGTGGCTTAGATTCTTTTCTTGGTACCATGGGCTCTGTGCTAATGAGAGAACCATTTACCCTGAAGTGCAGACAGCACCATTACAATCCCAGCTGCCTGGTGGACCTCAGAGTACGGAAGGGAGGACTCCACAGGGGCTGTGTATCTGGAAGGTGCTGGAGTGGAGAGATCAAGGTCCTGCCATGCACGCCTCCTAAGGATAAATGGGCCCACCTTTGCTACACATCATTTAATGGGTGTAAATTGGCAACGTGAAATTCCTTGTTCTTTTAGCCATCCTGGTACGTACAGTCCTTCCTGTTTAGCTTATGCCAGGAAATAAATCGGATTGGAGGCCACGCCCTGCCGAAGGTGACACTGCAGGAGATGCTGAAAAGCTGCATGGTTCAAGTAGTCACTGCCTATGAGACACTTGCAGCAGAAAAGCAGGTGAAGGTGGGTGTTTGAATGTTCTCCCTTTAGTAACCAATAAAGGTGTATCTTTTTCTTGGGTGCTGGCAGGTACATCAAAGGTCCAGAGTGTTAAGGGTCACCCAGCCCAGGCTTCAGTTCCTATAAATATGTTCCTTTCTATTAGGGGTGGCTTGCAGCTCTGTGGGTTCACACCCATTCTCCTGGACCTGACGGGTCTTCCTGGAGTAGGTGGTTCAGGACAAGTGTGCCAGATAACAGCTTTCATAGGGCAAGAAGGCCCGGCTTACAGCCCTGGCACAGCTACCTGCTCACTGCAAACTCTGGGCAAATCATTAACCATCCATTTCCTCAGGATCACATGTGCCCAGTAGATAAAGCCTTCAGCTGGCTTCTCCCAGCTAACATGGAGACCTCCCCACTCATCCCCAGCAGGGTGCCTGTGAGGAGGGCAGGTGCCCAGCACTGCTCTGGCACATGGAAATCCTTGAGGGGAGTCTTTGTCTCCCAGCCTCTGCTTCCCACTCCATTAGAAACATTTGAAAGACAAGACCAGTCCTGATTTGGGGACGGAGTCAGCGAAGTCTGCTCTGCTCGGGTTCCTCACAATACCCCTCCTTCATGCATGATGCCCTGGTTATAGAAATGCCATCTACAGCACTGAGGGCTTTTTGTTTGTTTTAAGGGCTGGGTCTCTGCCCTGCTTTTAGCTCTTTAGCTTTATGACCCACTTTCTAGTGTACACCGAAGTTGTGAGATTAAACCTGATTGCGAAACAAGCTGTAGCCGTCAGAGCACACAGGTGGTCCCTGTGCCATGTAAGCATCCAGTCTCTCCCTGGGATGGGGACTCACTTGCAGAAAGAAGGCACATTCCCACTGACCCAGAACTGGGCGCTGCAGCTCCTCTATGACCTGCGCTACCTCAGCATTGTCCTCACTACCAAGGAGGAGATGAAGAGTGGCCACAGCAAGCCAGACTCCAGGTACTGGATCTCTTCTGGACTCTCCAACATGGTCTCTTCCCAGTGCAGAGATGCTCCCTGCCCATGAGGGCTCTTCTCGTGATTTTTCAACATGAATATGGTGGGCAATCAGTAAGCATTCAGGAGAAACTGCCCTTCACATTTTGCAGTGAGGGCTTTTCGTGGGCTGGGTGATATGCATTGTGATGCTCTATCAAAATGCTGGTCAGGGTCAGGAGGCCACAGCTCCAGGGCAGCCCTGCAGTCGTCAGGGGAAACCACCCTCCCTCCACAGCAGATGCTGGTGCCAGGCTGTGGTGACCAGGTTTAGTGTAGAGTACTTTCAGTTTACAGTGGTTTGTTGGGACATTACCCATCATAAACCAATGAGCACTGTACCCCCTTTTTCTGGGTTGCCCTCAAAGAGAAGAGCCAACTTCCTGCACATTTCTTATCCTATATTGTGAGAGTTCATACCATATTTCCCCAAAAATAAGACTAGGTCTTATATTAGTTTTTGCTCCAAAAGACCCAATAGGGCTTATTTTCACAGGATATCTTATTTTTTCATGTACAACAATTTACATTTATTCATGTATAAAAATCTGCATTTAGGGGACTGGGGATTTAGCTCAGTGGTTTCACCGCCTGCTGCAAAAATCTGCATTTATTCAAATACAGTCATATGGTCTTCTGGAACATCAGCATAACTCTCCAAACCCCGAATTTCAGTCTGAATTTCTTTTTCAGGAGGAGGGCTGGCTTGAGACAGTCTCACTTTGCACTTCAGACTGGCCCTGAACTCACTATGTAGTCCAGGCTGGCCTCGAACTCGCAGTGATCCTCCTGCTTCAGCAGTCTGAATTTCTTACAACTCCATTTCCTTCATTGGCTCCAATTTTTCATGTCCAGCAATAGAGCTGTCTTTTTTTTTTTTTTTT
>NW_004624801.1:3237449-3248546 GCF_000247695.1 Heterocephalus glaber
GGGGGGTACCAGGGTTCGAACTTGGGTCCTCAGCTTGTGAGGCAGGTGCCAGAACCACTGAGCTAAATCCCCGGCCCTGAGCTGTCTGTAAATAAGTGCTTCTGGGCCGGGGATTTAGCTCAGTGGTTCCGCCATCTGCCACACAATCGCGAGGTCCCGAGTTTGATCCCTGGTGCCAAATAAATAAATAAATAAATTTAGTGCCTCTTGTCCTTGTAGCCTGCTTATAGTGCATTGACAGCACAGCTATCAATGATTTTATATCATGAATTCTTCACCCAAGTCATGACCTCTTAAAGGCTGAGCTTTACAAACTTTCCATTAAATCAAGTGTTAATTGAAGAATTAGGAGACAGGTATGGCAATGAAAATAGTGACAGGAATGACGCAACACACAAAAGTGGTAATAAATTGCAGGCAGCAAAATTGAGAAAATGTTTCTTCATTTCACACAAGTGCATTAATTATGTCTATTACAACCCAAGATGTAGTACGAAGATGCATATTAGATACAACCATGTCTGTTAATTATCCAATGCATATGTTATTCATGCCTTGTGTTCATACTCCAGTGGGTAATTTGGCAATAAGTCTCGAGTTCATCTATTAATGTCAGTATTCTTTATACTTAATTATATAGTAATATTATAATTTGATACAGCCATTGTATGTTGCATTAGATATATTAAATATGTCTGGCTGGCTAGTGATCTTAACTGGGGCTTATTTTGTGTTAGGTCTTATATTAGGAGCATCCTGAAAAATCATGCTAGGGCTTATTTTTCAGTTAAATCTTATTTTCGGGGAAATATGGTATTACCAGCAAGTGAAATAGTGGCCACCTGCTGGGTACATTTCATGGTTAAGCAAAGTAGGCAGAACTTCATTCTTCTGGAGGTCAGTCTTATAACTGCTGGGTATAATTTGAGATCTTAGTGTTTCCCCTAAAAACAGAACATGGAGAAGGAAAGGACTTGACTGAAGATATCAAATCGACTTCCAGGATTTCTGTAGCTAGAAAATACTGTAAAATTGTTTTTCCATTCTTAAAACAACTTGGAAAGTCATGATCCTAATCCTTTTATCAGAATTGAGAAAGTGACTGACCACTTGGAAGCACTCATAGACCCCTTTGACCTGGATGTGTTCACGCCATTCCTCAACAGCAACCTTAATCGCCTGGTGCAGCGCACTTCTGTAAGTCAGTCAAATTACCCTCGTGCCAATGAAGTCCTCACATAACACAGTAAACCTACTCAGCACTTACACTCCAGGATGCAGTAGTGGCAGGAGATGAGACACAGGTAGCTGAGTGGACTTGCAAAGACTAAAAGAAAATGAGATAAAATCCCACACACACTGGGGTGGCTGTGATCTGACCTCTTAAATTATAGATAAGGATTAATAACATTTTATACAAACCTCAGAAAGAGAAAGAACAACATGGCCATGAGATTCTGTGAAGGAAAGTTAATTTTAAAGTATTAACACACTCAAACAGCTCCTAAAATGATGGTTAGAAATCAAGTGGTGGTGGTCACTCTTAAGAGAAATGATTGTTTGACCTGGACAGTAAAATCCTGCATTTCACTCTGCTCGCTCTTGTATGTCAGGTTCTGTTTGGACTGGTTACTGGTACGGAGAACCAGTTCACCCCCCGCAGCAGTATGTTCAACTCCCAGGAAGCCCATAACATCCTGCCACTGGCTTCAAGTCAGATCAGGTGAGTCAGATCCTGAGAACATTCACTGGGTCCCAAGGCTACCCCTTCGTGCCGCTGAAATTCTTCCTCTCCTCCTGGAGGTTTGGCCTGCTTCCACTGAGCATGACGAGCACACGGAAGGCTAAGTCCACCAGCAGAAGTGTTGAAACAAAAGCCCAGGTTAGTACCTAGAAAGAGGTTCTCCCCTACTGATCCTGTCCCACACCACCCGGTCAACTCCCTGTGAAGTAACTGATAAAGAACTGGATGACAAAATCCACTAATGCTGCTTTTAATGGTGGCGCAATAGAGAAATACAAGGTTTTACTAGCTTGAACCAATAGAAGGTTTAACATATGGCCATTGACATACCAAGTAGCAGTATAATAGAAATGTATCCCATGCTGCAAGGTTGTAGACAATGTACAAACAGGATGAACATGGTTTGTTGCATTAAGTAGAGTAAGAGGGATAACTGCCAACCCAGCATTGTGAGTGTACTAATCTGGAGAAAATCCTTTTGTCCTGGTGATGGTTTCATCTTCCATATCTTTTAGTTGAATGGGAAATAAATGAGTTTTCTTCCTCTATATTTACATTTTCTTGTCAATGCACATTTTGTTTCAGTAGGATGCCATCGATTAAGCCTGAAGAGTCATCCTGGGTATTTCTGAATTGTGCTGTGTACATGTGTGTTTGGGAGCTCAGCTTGTCTTACACCATTCAGTTGTTCTTTCTTTTATTGTTACACAGAATATTAGCAACATGTCCTTTCCATATTCCCTGCCATCAAGCCCATTAAGATCCAAAGTTCTTGGGCTGGGGATTTATCTCAGTGGCATCACGCCTACCTCACAAGCACAAGGTCCTGAGTTCAATCAATGGTACCAAAAAAAAAAAAAAGATCCAAAGTTCTTGTCAAACATCTGGTTTTAAATTGGGAAGACAGTTTTTTAAAAGAAAAGATAGCTTTTGGCAAACCCCACACTCTGAAGCATGGCTTGTGCTGTAGCTGTTTCCCCATAACACTAGTTTCTACACCCCACGACTGGCCTTTAAATTCTATCCTTATTAGAGGAACATACTGTGGAAGGAGGTGGGTAAGGTTACTCTTTTTCTAGAACAGTTTTTATTCTCAAGTTTGGACTTCTGTCAGATACCAGAACCCCATGCTATTCCCCACATCCTTTTCAAACCTGACAAACAGCAAAGTCCTCTTATTAGAGGCATCCAAGCATCTCAGCTGGGCTGTGTGTGCAGTGTGGTTTCCAAATGGAGGGGCATGGACTGCAGTGCAGAGGGAGCAGAAGGGGAGCAGGCAGAGGCTTCATGTGGTCTCTGAGGCACTTCCTCTACATCCAACGGCAGGTTGGCCCCCCGGCACTCTCCAGAGCAAGTGACCTGATGCAGCCTGCCTCCCTCTTCAGACAGCTCATCAGTGAGGAAGATGAAACTTCTGCACCATCATTATTCAAACTTGGCTGGCTCTCAAGTATGACAAAATAACACAGAAGCATGCCCGTCTCCCTAAATAAATACTCCTTTATTTCTCTGGAAGGTGCCTCTGCTCATGTGTTTCTCAGCCATACCATTCCAGAGTCAGGGATGGAATGTGGTCCCATAGTTCTTTTAAACAAAATTAATCCTCTCTCATCCAGTAGTTTCACTATGTTTGTTACTTTGGGCATCAGTTCAACTAGCTTATGCTTTATCAGCATTCATTTATGCCTTATCTACTGACACTGCATATCTTAGTTACTTTTCTCCTTGCTGGGACAGAATACCAGACAGTCAACGTTAAAGGAGGAAAAGTTTATTTTGGCTCATAGTTTGTGGAGATTTCAGGCAATAATTGACTGGTTGCAAGACAGGATGGCCTGGCAGACTGGCATCGCAGAGGAGAAACAGGTCATGGCAGGTAGAAGATAGCAAAAGCAAGCAAGCAATCAGCAACAAGTGACAAGATACACACTCGCCCTCTTCCTGTCCCTTATATGTCTCTTGCATTTTTTGTCCCTTATATTTACCCTTAATCCTAGCATTGCATTCTGAGTCAAGCCCAGCCTCACAACCTTGAACCCAGCAGCACACACATCCTAGATCCAGCCACCTCTAAAAAATCTCACCTATGACCACAGGAGGCTTTCGGGAGTCATCTAGACACAAGCCATAACATTCTGCCTCTGGCCCACCAGAGACTCATGCACATCTCTTTATGCAAAAGGCATTTAGTCCATCTCCAGTAGTTGTCAAAATCCTAAGTTTCAGCAGTGCTGAAAAGCCCAAGTCCAAAATCTCCTCTGGGTTTTAAGGTAAACTCTTAGCTGTGAGCCCCTGTACAAATGAAAAGAAGCTTAAATACTTCCAATATACAATGGCACAGGATAGAAATTTCTATTCCAAAAAGTACAAAGAGAAAGACAGCAAGGAATGGAAACAAAGCAAGTCGAAAATCGAGCATGGCAAACATTAAGTCCTGTGGTTCGATGTCCATCTGAGGCAATCTGTAGGGCTTGGGTGGTTCCACTCCTGTGGCACTGCCAGTGGTTGTGGCTCCCTCAACTTCTCTCTTGGGCTGGCTCTGCTCCCTCGCAGTTTTCCTTGGATGGTCTACTTTCCTGGCTTCTCCAAATTTCTGAGGTTTCTACTGCACCTTTGGCTTCACACTCACGCCTTCACACACTGCTCTCAGGGACACATTGCCTGGCCTCTCAGGCCTTCTGAAATTTGGGTAGAAGCCTTGCTGTCCTCACAACTCTTGCATTCTTCATGCACCTAAAACCAGGGACACATGAATGATGCTAAGGTCTGCCACCAGCTAGAGCAGTAGCCAGGCTTCCTTCTCTCTTGACTATAGGGGTCAAGTGCCTATGAACCAAATCCCAAGAAACAACTTCCCTAGACTATCACCATTCTGGAACATGGTGCTCTGGGACTCTTCTCAAAGCAAAGTCTTTCACCTTTGCAACTCTGAGCCTTCAAAGGCTGGAGTGCTGTTGGTTCTTGTTATGTTCTCAGGCAACTTTTTCTGTTGTCTTCTTCTGAAATACTTGACTTTTCCTTGCTAGTCTTTTCAGGGACCATTTTTTCCTCTGTTCCATCTTTGTAGGCTGCAACTTTACTGGAGCTTTCTTTCTGGCCAAACTCAAAACATTTTAAATCATTCTGCTGGGCTCTTTATCCTTGATTCTCAACATAAATCTGACTAAAAGCCTCCCAACAGTAGATATGCCAGCACCTCAACATTAGCCTGTCTTGAAATTTCCTCTGTAGTTAGTCTGTTGCCCTTATTTTCAGTCTCAGGCAAATTCTCTGGACAAGAGCAAAGTGCTCATAAACTTTCTGCCAAGATGTAAGAAGTTCCGGAGTCCAACAGCCAATGCAATCCTTCCCAGCCAAAACCTCCCAAGCCTGGTCTTTACTGGAGGCATTTCTATCAGCATTCTGGTCTTGTGAGCTCTGACCAGAATCTCCCACCAAGTATAGCTTAAGGCATTCCAGGACTACTTTTTCAGCTGGCATCTCTGAATCTTTTGAAACTCTTTCCACAAGCCACTTCCAGAGGCTCCTGAAGCACAGGGTCAGGTACCATCACAGCAAGAACTCTACTCCTGGTACCAAATTCTGTTGTAGTTACTTTTCTCATTGCTGGAACAAAGTGTCCAATACCCAAAGTTAAAGGAGGAAAGGTTTATTTCAGATCACAGTTTGTAGAGGTTCCAGTCCATAATTGACTGGCTCCAAGGCAGGATGGCATAGTAAAGGGCCATCACAGAGGCAAAACAGTTCATAGCAGGCAGAAGACAGCAAAAGTGAGCAAGCATTCAGCAACAAGTAACAAGGGGTACACTAGCCCTCTTTCCATCCTTTATATTTTTATCCAGGCTGTTCTCACACCCTTAATCCTAGCATCATACCATGAATCAATCCCAGCCTCACATCCTTGATCCCAGCAGCACACACCCTAGTTCCAGCCACCTCCAAAATGCCCCACTTATGACTGCCTGAGGCTTTTGAGGGATATCTAGACATAAGCCATAATACTGCAAGATGGAATGATAGACATCATGTAAGCTGCTGATACACCTTACAAGTTTGTAATAAGGACAGAAAGTTGTCATATTTCTTGGCTTTCAGAAGTGTGCTGTATTTTCTAGTAAAGTCTGAGGTATGGACTCTGGAGGAATATTGATACAGAAGTTATCTGGCTATGTAAGTGTCTGAAGGACATTCTTCCTGGAAGTACAAGTATATAACAAAGAATAGAGACTGTCACTAGGAAGTGTGCTTCACTTCCACAGTAAATTGCATCTGATCTGTTAAAACAGAGAATGTACTTTCCATAAGACATCTATATACAGTATGTCTTACATTCAAGTTGCAAACTTTTACAGATACAAACAGATCTCACATTACAGACATTTGTAGATGTGAACAAATTGCAGTACTAGCTTAGACATTGTCGCTTTTGTGTTGATGTGTGCTTACTATACAGTGCAATAGTGTACAGTAGTACATACAGTCAGAACTTACTGTATTTGTGTGTGTTTTTTATGCTTTATTGTTATATATTTGTGTCAAAGCTATGTAAGTCCACTTTGTTGGACTAATGAATGAATCCTATTTAAGAATGGTCTCCCAGAACAGAATTCATTCATAAGTTGGGGACTTATTGTACTGAGAAGTAGTATGAAAATTAAATTTTAGTGTAAAACTGAATCACCCTTTCTATCTTTGGGGGAAAAATGTTTTTTAATGGAAACTATATACTCTTCACTACTTTATTAAATTTTTAAAAATTGAAGATCCTACATTTTTAAAAGCCCCTTTCACATAAAGTAAGACTTCTTGCCAGATTGGGAAATCAATCTAAATTGGACACAATATGGATGTGACACACAGATGAGATCTCACACCACTACCTTGTCATGGGTTTGATGCTTCACTTGAAAGAATCCTATAAAAATTTTCTTCAAAGCCCCTTTGAAATCACAATAGTGCACTTTGGGGATGTGATAAGCAGCAGGAAAAGAGCCTCTCCAAGATTTGGTGTCCTGCCACTGGAATATAGCAGCATGAGGAGGAGAAGGAGGAGGGAAGTGGGTCCCCAGGACCCAGGAAGGGTCTGAGGTGAGAATTAAAGTCTACAGGAAGAGTGAAGAGACAAACTTTAATGAAGAGGAACATCACTCTCTCCTATAGCCTGGACTCTCTGTGAGGAAATGGCAGGCTGAACCTGCAGATATACAGTGACTGGTGGCGAACCCAGAGGCCTCCATGGAGAAATGCACCAGTGGAATGGAGGAATAGATGTACCAGACTGCAGTGGCTGGTGAGTTACCTGAATTCAGACCTCACCCAGGAGAAGGGGCAACTGAGCTTGGAACTCAGAACAGCTGTGGGCAGACTCCATCTAATCGCTCCTCATGCCTCAGTGTGGGTGCCAAGTTCAAGTCAGCAGGAGGTCAGGAAGTAGAGTTCAAGCAAGAGACACATACTGTTGTAGGCTCAAGGAATTTGGTTCCAGCCTCATAGCCAGAAACAGGCCTAAACTTCAGAGGAACTAAAGGGAAAGACTGGCTGGGATTATCCACTACTCCACCGTGAAGCTGCGGCTAGCTTGCTGGGATGAATCAATTTGTTTCTGGACTCTGTTTGCCCACATTGTCTAACAGTGATGGTGGAGACACACCTTGAATTGGATGTTTTGGGGAGTTTTCTCTTTCTTTTTTTTTTTTTCTTTTTTTGCTCCTTTCTAGTTCTTATTTTGTTTTGTTTTTTCTTGATTGTTTGAACACTTTCTAGGTTTTTGTTGTTTTTGTTGTTCTCTTCTTCTTATTTTTTTATGTTTCCCACCTGCCTTCTTCACCAGTTTCCTAAAGTTTGTCCTCCAGCCTTGCTTTTGATCTCTTCTTCTTCTTTCTTCTTCTTCTTCTTCTTCTTCTTCTTCTTCTTCTTCTTCTTCTTCTTCTTCTTCTTCTTCTTCTTCTTCTTCTCTTCTTCTTCCTTCTCCTTCTTCTCCTTCTCCTTCTTTCTGTTTTTTTTGCCCCCAACCCTTTTAAAATCTTTTCTCCTAAGGGTAAAATTGCTATATTAAGGGTTACAATTTGTCATTTTCTAGGCTGTATTTGATGCTACTGTTATTGTTGATTGTACTACTACTTTAGCCAAGGTGACATAATTGTGCTAATCAGTTGTCTCTCCTGGTATACCAGACTGATATTGCCGAAAGGTCTTTAAAAAAACAAAACCTATATGCCAGAGCCAAAGAACTGGCAGCTGGGCCAAGTAGGCAGAAACTTCTCATCCCCAATAAATTGAATGGATAGGATCCTGCAACAGACTCAAAACCCAAAAGCTAGCTACACGTGGAAGACACTTCTGAGGAGTAGTCATTTCCTAAGGGTTCTGAATTTAGGCAGTAAAGCTACTTTCCATAAGCAATTTACAAGCATCAACTCAGGAATCAAACTTAGACCAAAAAAAAAACAGAAAATGAGAAGACACTTAAACAAGATGCAACAACCACAGACTTTCAGCTCACCACAGAAAAACCCCAGGGGCAATGAAGTGGAACAATCTGAAAGCCACCCACCTGGACTCTCTGAAGTGGTAACAGCAGAGGTAACAAGCAGATGAACAAGGCTCTAGAAAAAATCAAAGCAGAAATAATTTCCCAGATAACTACAGATGGTGACCAGAATGAAAGATACAGATTAAAATATAGAAGAGCTCAGGAACATGATGGGAACCGTGAATGCCCAACATAGGAAAGAAATGGAATCCACGAAACCAATTCAAACAGATATGCAAGAGATTAAAACTCCACTGAAAGTATACTCAGCAGAATGAGCCAATATGAGGACAGAATATCAGATATAGAAGACAGGATTGCAGTTAGCAATCATGAAGAGAGAGATTTCTTGAAAATAGCAAGGGATCATGAGAAATCAATCCAGCAGCTGCTAGATGATGCAAAGAATAATAACATAAGATTGATTGGAGTCAATGAAAAAGCAGAAGATAGTGCAAATGACATAAAAAACCTGTTCTCAGAAGTAATAGCAGAAAACTTCCCAAACAAGGAAAAAGAATTTGACATACAGATAAGTGAAGCATATTGGACTCAATTTAGCCATGATCAAAAAAAAAAAAAAAAAAAAAAAACCTTCCCCAAGGCATAGAATAGTAAAGATTCCAAAAATTTAACACAAGGACAGAATATTAAAAGCTGTTAGAGAAAAGAAACAAATCACCTATAAAGGAAAGCCCATCAGAATCACAGGAGACTTCTCAACACAAATCCTTAAGTCAAGGAGAGCTTGCAGTGAAGCATTTTAACCCATAAAGGAAAACAACCTACAAACCAGATTGATGTACCCTGCAAAACTGTCCTTCAAAATTGATGGAGAGATAAGATACTTCCATGACAAAAAATCCTGAAGAAATTCATGTCCACCAAACCCACACCCCAAAGTGTTCTGAAAGATATTCTGAAAAGAGACAATAAGGATTACTACTCCATGAACCCCAACAGAATAAATCCACCAGGCAAGGCAAGAAATTAAACAGAAAAGGAAAGAAGAAAGCCAACAGCAGGAAAATAACATGACAGAGATAAGGCAGTACATATCAGTTATAACCCATCAATGTTAATGGTCTCAATTCACCAATCAAAAACAGACGGGCAGAATGAATCAAGAAGCAAGATCCAACAATATGCTGCATACAAGAAATACATTTAATTAAACAATTCATAGACTAAAAGTCAAGGAATAGAAAACAATATTCCATGTGACAGGAACCTGGAAAAAAAGCAGGGGTAGCTATCCTATTTCCAAAAAAAGTGGATTTCAAGCTAAGACTCATTAAAAGAGACAAACAAGGTCACTACATCCTGGTAAATGGAACAATCCAAGAGGAAGAGATAACAATCATAAATATATATGCACCAAATAGCACACCCAACTATATAAAACATATTAACAGATATGAAAAATCATATAGACACTAATACAGTTGTAATGGGGGACCTCAATACCACACTGTCACAAATAGATCTGGGCTGAGGATTTAGCTCAGTGGTTCTGCCACCTGCCTTGTAAGTGTAAGGTCCTGAGTTTGATCCTCAGTACCAAAAAATAAAAAATAGATCAACTAGACAAAAACTCAACAATCAAATATTAGACTTGAACCAAACTTTTGGGAGTTTTTTTGGTTTGGTTTGGTACTGGGGATTGAACTCAGGACCTTGTGGTTGCGAGGCAGGCAGCAGAACTACTGAGCAAAATCCCTGGCCCTGAACCAAATTTTTGAACAAATGGACTTAGTATATGTCTACAGAATGTTCCACCCCACAATATCAGAATACACATTCTTCTCGGCTGCACATAGGACCTCCTTCAAAATAGACCATATACTAGTTCATAGAACAGGTTTAAGTAAATGCAAAGAAGTTGAAATTATCTCATGCACATTATCAGACCATAGTGCAATAAATTGGAAATCAGTGGCAAAAAAATCCGACAAGAACTTCAGAAACACATGAAAATTAAATAACACCCTTGTGAACAACCAGTGGGTCATAGGTGAAATTAAAGAAGAAATCAGACAATTTCTACAATTAATAATGGCAATACAACATACCAGAACTTCTGGGACACATGAAAGCAGTCCCATGAGGGAAATTTATAGTGGTAAATTCCTATATCAGGAAAACAGAGCAGGCTCAAATAAACAACCTAATGTTGAACCTCAAGCTCCTAGAAAAAGAAGAGCAAGTCAAGCCCAAAGCTCATACAAGGGAGAAAATTATAAAAATCAGCAGAAATTAATGCAGTGGAGACTAAGAAAACAATACAAAGAATCAATGAATTGAAGAGTTGGTTCTTTGAAAGATTAAATTGACAAACCCTTAGCTAACCTTATTAAAAAAGGGCGGGGGGAGACTCAAATCCATGCAGTTAGGAATGAAAAGGGTGAAATCACAACATATCCTGAAGAAATCCAGAAGATCATCAGTACCTACTTCAAGAACCTGTATTCTAATAAGATGGAAAATATAGAAGAAATGGACAGATTCCTAGATACATATGAATTACCAAAACTGAATCAAGAAGATATAAAAATTCCAAATAATGAAATTGAATATGTAATTTAAAACCTACCAACAAAGAAAAGCCCAGGGCCAGGGATTTAGCTCAGTGGTTTCGCTGCCTGCTGTGCAGGCACAAGGACCTGAGTTCGACCCCCGGTACCAAAAAAGAAAAGCCCAGGTCCTGATGGATCCACTACTGAATTTTAAGAAATTAAAGGAGATCTAATGCCACTATTCTTCAAACTCTTTTTTTTTTTTTTTGGTATCGGGGATCGAACTCAGGACCTTGCACTTTTGA
>NW_004624801.1:3249232-3283384 GCF_000247695.1 Heterocephalus glaber
AAAAAAAATGGAAATGAAATCTATGTAAATAGGGAAGAGTGGAGGGGTGAAGGTTGCACAGGTAAGGGGGGAAAAAATAAGAACTAAGATACATCATGTACAGGTACAAGCACCCAATGATAAATGTAAACGTATTGTATACCTAAAATGTACCAATAAAAGAATTTTTTAATTTAAAAACAAAGTAAAATTAAAAAATAAAATAAATAAGGACTCCAAAAAAATCAGTCCCCCCCAAATTTAAAGACCCAATCCAAAAATGGGCATCTGAAATGAATAGACATTTCTCAGATGAAGAAGTGCAAACAACAAATAAATGTATGAAACAATGTTCAACATCACTGGTCATTTGAGAAATGCAAATTAAAACAACACTGAGATTCCATCTCACTCCAGAAAGAATAGGTAGCATCAAGAAATCAATCAATAACATGTTAGCACGGCTGTGAAGAAAAAGGAATCTTTGCATATCCTTGGAGGTCTCATCAAGGCTGGGCAACTCTGAGTCCATGTGTGCCCCCAAAACTATTTGCAGAACAAACAAATCCTGTGTCCTCCACCAGTACTTTTACAGTGGTACCTCAGTTCACACGTTCAATTCTCTCCATGATCCTGGTTGCACACTGAACTGGATAATAACCAAATTAAATTTCCCCATAAGGTCAACCTTGACCCTAACCATTGAATTTGATTTGGTTCTCATTCAACTTGGTTTGCGACCAGAATCATGTAAAGAATCAAGTTCATGAACCGAAGTACCACTGCATAATTATTACATCACCAATAGCAAGTATACGTTGAGTGTGTGTGCGTGCGCTATCTCATTTAAATCTTCCAATTAATAGATGAGGAAACTGAGGCTGAAGGATAGATGATTTGTCCAAGTTCAAACATATGTTTGTTAGGACTCTTTATATCCCAGTTAAAAAATCATACTTCAACATTAAACAGCTCTGTAGGCTTAGGTCTGGCCACATCCAGCAACCTGTCCCTGTCTGCCTCTCAGTTGCACTTTCCCCTGTGCTGGTCGCTGTGGTGGCAGGACCAGGCCCCATGTCTGCAAAATAGGCAGCAGTAATTCTCACTGTACATAGCAGTGAAGAAAATAGGTCAGAGAAAAGCCTCCCTCAAGGGCCTCTTATTAATTAGCTCTGACTGGCCAGCCATGGTCATGTGCACACTGCGTGGGAGAATGAAACCAGGAACTCAAACCCAGTGGAATCACAGGCTGTGAAGGAGGCTCGGTTCAAAAGTAAAACCAGAGGGAGGTTCTGTTTCCAGAATACAGGGGCTGTGGTGGGAGAGGGGAGTATGAAGGCTGGAGGATCAAAGACTGAAGCTGGACTGAACCAACCTTTAAGCCCAAACTCAACAATGCTGCACGTGTTCACAGACGCTGTGAACCTGAAACCTCTCAAGTTCTCCTCTCTGCTCCCGTAGCACTTTTCAGGTGCTTTTATCATTTTCCAAGTCACACAAAAACATGGGATTTTGTTTCCCATCTGGAGTCTATCTGGTGTGAAAATGTTTGTGGAAATGTGCATTTGTTCATGTCCTTGACCTGTGCTACATCAGCCCACCCTAGGACCCACACTTCTAGGCAGCCTCACAAAAGTGTGGAGGGCAACGTGAGACAGACAAGCCTGCAGACTTCAGAGATCAGGAGCCTGGAAAGTAAGAGACCAAGAGGCAGGGACTCCTGAGAAACAGACAAAGAGTTTGTTTTCAGGGGCTTCCCAACATTCAGTGGAAGTAACAACTCAGTAGAATAACTGAAGGATACTAAGCACTTGATTTGGTGGCATGACATGCTGTGCCAAGCCACCAGCAATGTTCTGGCTATGCCAATTATGACTGGAAATGTTGTCCCTTATGCCAGTTAAGAGTTCCCTAGAAAATCCCTCACTTCCTACCATGTGTAAATAAGATTAACACCAAGAAAAAAGTTTGTCCGTATGTTCTTATTTATAATTTTCCTGCTCAACCATCAGCTTACTGAACACCTTGATCATCTGCCTAAACCTGAGGAGCAGAGATTATCATTCTTGCAGAGAGAATTACTGACTGGACAGCCCCCAAACAGGAGGGAAGCTGTTACCAGAGTCATGGTCCGGGGGCCTGGGTCTGGGATCCCAATAAATCAGGTCTGGCCACTCACTCCAAAGAAATCCAACAAATAAGTAAAGGTGAAAGGAAATAAACTTTAATCAGTTCCCAGTGTATAGCTACACTGGGAAGACAAGGGAACCTGTGTTTTCAGCCTCATCTTTGAGCGTCGACGTGAACTCCCAGATTACAGAGACAAAGAAATTGGAAGTGTGCATAGTCAAGCAGTCTTGGGCAAAGGTGGTCTGGCTGATCATCACCTTGCGACTGGTCGGGGTGCCCTAGTCTGAACCAGTGATAAGGGAGGTGCTGTTGCTGGGTGTGGTGGCACACTCTTATAATCCCAGCACTTCGGAGGCTGAATAGGATGATTGCAATGAGTTCAAGGCCAGCCTGGGCTAAGAGTGAGTTCAAGGCCAGCCCGAACTGCCTAGTGAGACCCTGACTCAAGAAACCAAAAAAAAAAAGAGAGAGAAAAAGAAAGTTAGTTGCCTGTGGGTAGTTTCCACTCCACAAGATGTTCATGGATCAGATCTGTGGTCCCTAGAATCCAAGGGGACTGCCAGAGAGAATGACTCAAAGGCAGAGATGCCAAGTTTGAAAACCTGCTTTTAGTCACTCATTGGACATTTGCAGGCCCACATGAAGAGTCAGTATTTTTTTTCCATTAAGTTTATTGGTACATTTTAGGTATACAATACAGTTACATTGATCATTGGGATCTGGTACCTTTACACAAGTATCTTGATTCTTAGTTTTTTCCCCTTCCCCTGCCCTCCCGTCACCCCCTCCACCCTTCCCTATTTAAAAAGACTTTGTTTCCATTTTTTCCTTTTCTCATATTTTTTCTTTTCCCTTCTTTCCTTTTCTCTACACCCCTCACTTCCCCTGCTCCTTTAGACCTTTTCTTCCTATTTCACATTATCAATTATACATTTTGATCCTTATTTACACTTTTAGTTTTTCACACCAGAGAAACTATTTGGTATTTACACATGTGTGTCCTATTTATTTCACTTAAGGGTATGGCCTCAATGTGCATCCATTTAGCTATAAATGTCTCTAGTTTCTCTTTCTTTATGGCTGAGTAGTACTCCATTTTATTAAAAAACCCCACATCTTCTTTATCCAATCTTCAGTTGATGGGCAATTGGGCTGTTTCCAAGTTTTAGCTACTGCAAACTGTGCCTCTATAAACATGGGTGCACATATCTTTTGATTCTCTTGGGAAGATACTCAGTGGAGTAGATTAGAAGATGGAGGGCCAGGGATTTAGCTCAATGGTTCTACCACCTGCCTTGCAAGCGAAAGGTCCCAAGTTTGATCCCCAGTACCAAAAAGAAAAAGAAGATGCAGAAATAACTCCAGAAATACTCAGGTACCTCATCTTTGACAAAGGAGCCAACCATCCTCACTGGAGGAAAGATAGCCTATTTAATAAATGGTGTTGGAAAAGAGTGTTTTTAGTAAAAGTAGCCTCAAAGTCTTTGGTACAAGGCCATACACCCAATACACCAACCAAGGCCAGCTGTATAAAGTGGGAAGCAGGCACAGGGTCTGCAACTGTTGTAGAGATAGGAACACTTTCCTTGCCCAGAGATCAAGGGAGCAGAGGACCTGTGGCCAAGCTCAGTGGAGCCCACTTGCAAGAATTGGCCTGTTCCCCAACTCTCATTTTTCCATGCATTGTTGGGCTAAGTGACAAAGGACTATAAATGCCGAACCCAGGAATGTGTGTTTGGTTGCAGAAGCTGATTATCCTGGCTGTCAAGGGCAAGACGGTCACACTGCCTCTTTAAAGGATCCAAGCTGCAATCCCAGTATCTTTGGCTATGCCCTTTGCTATGTGCACACACGTATTTAATTATTAGTACTTTAATTTCCTACTGCGTGGCTAGAAGGGGTTATGAATTTTATACATTTTAATGTAAGGAAATAATTATTCTACAAACAGTGCCAAAATAAAATTTGCCAGCCACCTGAGGCAGTTCGGGGTCATTCTGTGGACACCTCCATGAGTGCCCACTTTCTTCCTCAATGGCTGACACCATGGGCGCTTCCTCTGTGGTTACTTTGTGGAGCTCCCTAGAGAACAATGCCAAGGCAACGAAGCTTTCCCTACCCCCTCACTTTAGACAGGAGTTTTAAGTCATCCCTGGCCACTCACCATGCATCCCTTGCAAAAATCTCATCAGAAGAGTCCTTGTCATGTAGCATAGGCGCAACCTTTCTCACATGTGAGGCACTGATAGGTCTACAGATCCCTCAGCCAAGGTGGCAAACCAAACCCCAGGGACGCCCTCCTGGAGAACAGATGGGGACTTAGGACTTCTGGTATCTCCTGCCTCTTCCACCCCAGTACCCAGTCCTCCTCAAATTTACCTTGTTTTCATGTTCCGTATTGCATCTCCCATGCCAATGTTGGGAAAAGCCCCTTGTAGGAAAACACACATGCAAGACAATTAGTGATTGCTGTTATTTTTCATGTCTCAAACAGCACACCTCAGGTCTCATTAGGACAAAACCTGTACCTTGGTCCATAATCACAGTGAGCAAGTTCACCCCAGACCTGGGGTCCTAAAAACAACTCCACAATTCTGGGCTTTCAGAGGCTCCATCTGTTACCAAGGGCCTCAGGAAGTCTCTGGGGAGACCTCTGTACCTGGCATAGCTGGAACACAAGCAGGTTATCATCCCCAATTATACCATAGGTCAGGTACCTCGTGCAGTGAACAAACTGCATGACCATACTGAGTGGAGGCGTTTCACTCTCTCCAGAGCCTTCCACATCAGTCCCCTGCACACTTAGTCCCACAGGCAACCTTCAATGGGGAAGAACTAGAAGGTGCTTCTATTTTCCTAGCTGTCTTATCCAAAAGTTGGCACATCAAGCAAATACCTAAGTCCAATTAGTAAAGTGGTACAGTTCAGAGATTTTTATAGCAAGGGCTGTCACTGATGAGTGAGTTGTGAAATCAGTTTAAAGGACATGAATAACCCTAAAACACAAGATGTCCTTTTTGAGTCACGTGTGGTGTACACACTTGTAATCCCAGCATTCTGGAAGGCTGAGGCAGGAGGATGGCAAGTTCAAGCCCACCCTAGGCAACTTGGCAAGATCCTGGTCTCAGAATAAATAAATTAATTAATTAATGGAAAAAAAAGTTGGGTATGTAGCTTAGTGAAAAGGTTCTGGGTTCAGTCTCCAATACCACTGAGAGATAAAGAGAGAGAGAGAGAGGGAGAGAGAGCACTTTTTGGAATACAAACAGAGAAAATCAACACACCATTTCAGAAACTACTGCAATATACAAGGTCTATACACACTGACTCATGATAGAACATGGCTCACAGCCCAAGCACCGTATAACCAGAGAAGTGTCCAGCTGCTGGGAAGGGAGAGCTGTCTTTCTGACACTCACCAGCAGCGTGACCACAAAGCAAGATAGTTTCCCCTTCTTCTTCACCATTTCATTATTACAAAGGAAGAGACAAACTACCATCATGTAGTTCTCTCCCAGAGAGAAGGCTGTGAGGTCTGAGTAAATGGAACAGAGGATGACAAGGGAACAGGAAGCGTGCGAAGGTGCACTTCCGCCCCCTCCGAGGAAGGATGCCTACTCCACCCTCCAGCCCCAGCCAAGCTCCTGGGCCTCCATGAAGGCCTCTGGCTGTGCGCTCTCCACAGCAGTAGGCGTGCCAAACCTATCGCCTCCACCCTCGGCACTGGATGTCTGGTGATATCAGGTGCCTTCCCTCTCCTCAGGCCCATCTCAGCTTTGCTGGAGCCAAGTGAAACCCCAGAGAAAGGAAGGGGTCTTCTGCCACAGGTGGGCTCCACAATATGACATCAGGGATTTAAATAGATGAGTTCTAAATCCACCTCTAGTTCTAGCTCTACTTCTAGCTCTAAGGTTCTCATTTAAAGATCAGCAAACTCATATTTACCTTGAGAACCCTTCTTCATTGTCCTCTGAAGATCTTTTATGGGAATAAATCTGTTTTGGAGAAAACAGAGTCATGAGTATCCACTATCTCCTGGTCTTTACTTGTTCCTTTTCTTTATCCTAAATCTTATCGAGCCAGGGGTGGTGGCCCACACTTGTGATCACAGCACTCAAGGGGGCTGAGGCAGGAGGATTGCCATGAACTGGAGGCCAGCCTGGGTTACAAGATGAGTTCAAAGCCAATCTGAGCTACATAGTGAGACCCTGTCACAAAAAAACAAAACAAAAACAAACAAACTGAAAGTTTTATTTCAGTGAGTGGTAACATTTCTGAAGACAGGAATTTTACCTTGGTAATCACAGTTCATTGACTTTTCCAAAGCACCTACCTTAGATTCTTGCATAGTGCTGGCATGGTTATTTGTTTGTTGTACAATACTAGGGATCAAAACCAGGGCCTTTGCTCTGAGCTACATCCCCAGTCCTTTTTTCATATTTTTTTTTTTGAGACAAAGTCTTGCTAAATTGCCCAGGCTGTGCTCAAATTTGTGATCCTCCTGCCTCAGCCTCCCAGAATGATGGAACATTTCAGGCATATGCCACCACTCCTGGGTACTTAATATTTTATTGGCTATTTTAGATAAAATTTAACAGATAATTCCTAATAAAAATTCTTAACAGAAAAGAAGGAAACATCCTTAACTTGATAAGAAGATCTAACAGAAATCTAAACAATAATGTTGTTTTAAAATCAAGAACAAAACCAGGTATGGTGGCATATGCCTGTGGTCTCAGCACTATGGGAGGCTGAAGTGGGACTATTACAAGTTCAAGTTCAGCCTGGACAACTTAGCAATGCCTCGTCTCAAAAGAAAACATAATAAAATATTTTTAAAAGCTAAGATGTAGCTCAATGCAAAGGCCCTGGGTTCAAACTCTGATACTGTGAAAAATGGCATAAATAAATGTTTAAAAATCAAGAAAAAGAGTAGGCTGCCTGTCATTACTACTTCTCTCCATCCTTACTGAAGGTCCTAATGTAAGTATTGGAAAGAAAAGGCAAAACCATTGGTATTTGTATATGAAATGAAGGACAACAAAAACAGCCTGCAAGAATCAATAAAAATGTTTTTGGAAGTAATATGAGCATTCAGTAAGGTGGCCAGATACAAAATTAATAGATCAGCACACAAACCTCATTTCCTTTCCTAGGTACCACAAATACTAATTAGAAAATGGGAGAAAAGTTCCATTTACAATAGCAATAAAAATGTAGGGAAAAAATAAATAAAAATAAAAGTGTAGGGAGAGGGCTGGAGATTTAGCTCAGTGGTTCTGCCACCTGCCTCACAAGCAGAAGGACCCAAGTTCAATCCCCGGTACCAAAAAAAAAAAAAATGTAGGGAGCAATTAAAATGTAGTCAAATAACTCAACAAAAAATGGTTAGATCTGCACAGTGAAAACGCTAACAATCACCCTGATCTCCTGGGTTCAAGTGGCTAAGGAATACCATCCACCCCACCCCCACCCCCACCCCGCACTGAGGGAATCCATTCTGACCTCTTGGGAGTTTTGAAGGGAGCCCCTGCTGGGTGCACCTCTCTCTCTAGGGAGTCAGTGGGCCACAGTCTAAGGGAGCCCCTGGGCTCCACCTTGATCTTTAAGAGTGTACTGTGTCTCAAGTGGCTGAGGGAGTCCCTGGATGGAGAACTCCACCCTGATCTTACAGTCATTTCCAAGAGTCCCTCAGAAGGCTCCATCCTTCTCCCTAAGGAGTTAGTGGGTCACAATACGGAGGGACCAATGCTAAGAGAGCCCCCACAGGGCTCCACTCTTCTAGTAAGGCACCAGTCCTTCCTCCACAGCTTCAAACAGATATCTGCTTAGTAAGTAGTTGAGTCTCAAAAGAGACACTTTGTGAACTCAAAAGGTCCCCTCCTTCTGCATGGGACATCATTTGAAGAGCCCCAGGCCTAGTCTCTCTCTCTCTCTCTCTCTCTCTCTCTCTGTCTCTCTCTCTTTCCTTAGGCCCCAAGACAAGCCATGGGAAACACCATGAACAGCAACCCTGAAGATCCCACCAGTGACACCACTAGGCCATATCCTTGATCAGTGAGGACAGTTTGATTTTGTCAGTTTGAAAAAGGAATATCTATTATTTTAATATGGTTTGGGTCCAGCATGAACTAAGGAATGGTGAGAGATTGGCACAGAATGGCAGTTTAAGTTATGAGACTATTTTTCAGTTCAATAATTTCTGCACAAAGCATAGAAGGTAGAATGAAATCCCTTATATGCAGGGTTCTGTGACCCTTAATCTCTGGGAAAACCCAGAAACTATAATATTTAGAGTGGTCCCTGAGGAAAAGAGGGATATAGTTGATGAATCTGTCCTTGGATCTGCACCTGTCTCTCAGGTGGATTATAGGTTTATTCCATCTGTTTAATGAAGACAACCATACCGAGAGGTCTCCTCAACTTCCTCCTTATAATCCTGAGGCCAGTAAATCAGACCTCTCCCCTTCAAGTGACTCAGGAACTGCCAGAACCTAGCACCCCCAGAAGAACTCAGTATTCCTCAGGCCCCTCATCATGCTCCTCAAACAGGTTTAAGCCCTACAGGATGTACTCAGAGTGGCACTCCTTACTCTTCTAACACAACTCATCCTGCCCATGAGAAGAGGTCCCAGGAGCAGAGGGGGCTACTTGAGTCCAAGTCCCCTTTTCAGTTGTAGATACCCAACAATGCAAAGAATGCCTAGACTAACTTTCAGAGGATCCTAGTAGGTTTGCACATGGGTTTCAAAATTTGACCCTTGGTTTTGAACTATCATGGTGAAATGTCCAATTCATCTTGGCCACTCACTGTACCCCAGATGAAAAATGAAGAATCCTAGAAGAGGCTAAGAGCTATGCAAATGAACAAACCACACAGTGGTACCCTAGTTCATGAATGCTTTTGGCAAATTTTGTTTTTGTTTGCAAATTCTGCATCAGGTGACAAACCCAACCATGGCCATCTTTCCCACACAAACACAAATGTGACCATCCTCTCCAAAATCATAGAACAAATCAAGTTCATGAACTGAGGGACCACTGTACCATTTCCATTCTACATGGAGACATCAGGACTCCAAAAAGGTCAAGAATGTCAACCAGACCCTAAAGCAAGCTCTAGCATTTGCCAAGAGACTTCTGAGTCTTCGCTCTGATTATTGCCAATAGCCTTCATGAGGATTTGAAATACCTCAAGAACTGGGACTAAATATGAGTCCATTTGAAATGTTATATGGGAAGCCTTTTCTATCTTCTGATATGGTAATAGACACAAAGACCACAAGACTCTTACAATATCTTATTACTCTAGACTAAGTACAACAGGCTATCCAACTGTATGGAAACAAAGTCCTATTAGCTCCTGGCCTAGGGGGACCACCTCGTGTCCACCCTGGAGACCAAGTACTCATCAAAATTTGTAAGGAAAGGACTCTTGGTGACCAATTAAAACCAAAATGGAAGGGCCCCTTTTCAGTGATCTTTGACACACCTACTGCAGCAAAGGTGTCAGAGATAGCTGGATTCACCTTTATAGAATAAAGTCAGCCCCACTTGAATTGTCTGAAGAAAAAAACCACTCAAAAGAAGAAAGCTACTCCTCTGAACCTCTGGAAGACCTGAGGCTTCTCTTCAAAAAGCAATATACTGGGCCAGGGATTTAGCTCAGTGGTTCTGCTGCCTGCCTTGCAAGCACAACATCCCGAGTTTGATCCCCAGTACCAAAAAAGACAAAAGACCAAAAAAAAAAAAAGAAAAAAAGGCAATATACTGCTCTGAGTGTAGATAAGTAGAGTCACTCATGATCCTAATTCACCACAGCTTAAATGGGCATCTGCATTGAGACTCCTATTTTTAAGTAGATCTATAATGTGGATACTCTTGCTAAGGCTATGGCTCTCAGGCTCTTAGATAATATAGCTAATGTCCCTCTTTGCCACACATTCTCCTCCACAGGAAGCATGGGAATCTGAAAAGCCATCCTAGGGTATCCAGTGAATCTGAAGCCAGCCTGATCTACACAGCAAGACCGTAACATCAGTGGTTCATGGCTATAACCCTAGTATTCTGGGAAGCTGAGGCAGGAGAACTGAAAGTTTGATACCGGCCTGGGCAACTTAGCAACTTAAGGAGACCCTAATAAAGAAAGGGCTAGGGATGCAGGTTAGTGCAGAGCCCCAGGGTTCAACCCCCAGTATTACACAAAAACAAAAACAAAAAACAAAAAGTTTGGGGGCTTCAAAGGACACTAGTAAGATGATGAAAAGATAGTCAATAATAGAATGGGAGAAACAGAATATCCAGCATTTATAAAGAATTCTTACAACTCAATAAAAAGATACATAAGGATAAAATGGGGAGAAGATATGAAAATATTTATTCAAAGAAGACACACATGGTCGATATGCTAATGAAAAGATGCATGATATCCTATTATTCCCCAATGTAAATCAAAGCCACAATGAGATATTTGTTTGCACTCACTACTAGGATGGCCATAATAAAAAGACAGGTAATAACAAGTGCTGACAGAGATGGAGAAATTGGAAGCCTCATACGTCGCAGGTGGGAATGTACACTGGCACAGCCACTGTGGAAAACAATGTGAGAGTTCTTCAAAAAAATTAAACACATAGTCACTTATGACCCAGCACTTCCACCCCTAGGTGTACCCCAACAATTAAAAATGTGTGTACACAAAACTTGCATTAACTGTTGATAGCGGCACTATTCATCACAGCCAAAATGTAGAAGTGACCAAAATGTACATTAGTTAATGAATAGATAAACAGAGATAGGGAACATCTATACAATAGGATATTATACAGGCTTAGAAAGGAATAAAGTAATGATAAATGTCACAACATGGGTGAACCTTGAAAACCACATGCTATGTGTAAGAAAACAGACACCAAAAGCCCCATACTATATAATTTGTTTACATGCAATGTTTTGAATAGCCATATCCAGAGGGAGAGAAAATAGATTAGTAGTTGCCCAGGGGAGAAGGAAATGGGGAGTGATCACTAATTGAAACAGTGCTGCCTTTTTGGGGTGATGAAGATGCTCTGGAATTAGATAATAGAAGCTGATGCATAACCTTGTGAATACTCTAAACATGACTGAATTGTACTTTATAATGTGGCATTTTTGTTTTAAAAAGAATCATGCTGTTATATATGGAGGACCAAGTGCCATAAGCCCAGTCATGTGGTGGATGACAAAAAGAGGAATGAACTTTCAGCCTCTTCCTTGGCCATGGTCAGAGTGAGTTGGTGGTGAGGCTGGGAGCCACATATCTTGTTCTTGCCTGGGGAGCTTCCCCATTTAGTACATCCTTCCAAATATGTCTCAGCTTGCCCGATTTGTAACATTAGTTAATATTCAATAAGATTGTTATGAAGAGAAAGAATATGAATGTCACATGACTGTTAGCACTGTTCCTCAAACTGCAACTTTAAACACACTTTTTGGGGGGGAGTGGCATTAATCACTATAAGGTCACTCACTGGTGGTCTCTGTACAAGTAGAGTCCTCCACCTCTGCCTCTCCTCCTGCTTCTTTTACCCCAGCAACCAAGAATGACTGTGAAGCCTCAGCACAGTGGAGCACACCTGAAATCTCAGCACTCTAGGAGGCTGAGGCAGTAGGGTCAAAAGTCTGAGTGCAGCCTGGGCATTTAGCAACTTAGGTAGACCTTATCTCAAAATCTTTATTTTGACTGGGGATGCAGCTCAAGGCAAAGGCCCTCAGTTCGATCACTGATACCACAAAACAAGAATGACTGTATGGATATGAGGTCCTGTCTACACTGGCCAATGAACAGGAACCTTGTGGATGCCCAGAAGTGTCATGGCCAGGTCAGGAACTGTAGAAGTGTGAAATTTGTTCAAAGCATTTGGAGCTCTCTGTTCCAAAGGTCCAACTGAAGTTAGAAACCACCTTCAACATACAATGCACAAAAAGCCAAATTGTTATTATCAGTCAGTTCCTAGTACAAGGGAACAAAAGCTGAATAGAAAACTGCATGCAGGGCTTGGGATTTAGCTCAGTGGTTCTGCCACCTGCCTTGCAAGTGCAAGGATCTGCGTTTGATCCCCGGTGCGAAAGAAAGAAGGAAGGAAGGAAGGAAGGAAGGAAGGAAGGAAGGAAGGAAAGAAAGAAAGAAAGAAAGAAAGAAAGAAAGAAAGAAAGAAAGAAAGAAAGAAAGAAAGAAAGAAAAAGGAAGGAAGGAAGGAAGAAAGAAGGAAGAAAACCACATGCAAAGCTCACGTGTGGTCCTGACACTTACTAATGGCATGAACCTAGGTGACTTACTCAAGGCTTCTGAGTTCTAACTTTCTCATCTTTGAAATGGAGGGAATAATAGCAACATTGCAAGAGTTGTTGGAAAAATGCAAATGAAGTGACATATTTGAGTACTTGCCACGTGCTAAGCACCAGTCTAAGAACTTTCAGCATGTTACCTCATTCGCACATATACTTAATGAAGTGCCTAGAACATAACAAACACCTAATAAATGTAGCATTGAAGAAGTGTGATGGGGGAGGAAGAACTACTACACTTCCAAGAGCAGAGAAGATACCTGGGGCAGGGGTAAAATGCACCTGGGAGAAGGAAGATACAATAGTTGCTGGATGTGACACCCGAAACTTCTGCAGCTTTACAAGTTACACAGCCAACCTGTATCACCCCAGAGGACAAACCTGACTTGCTATTTTCATCTTTCGTGTGTCTGCCTCTGAGGCTGAAAAGAAGCTGCCAGGGTCCCAGCACAGACCACGAAGTGATGACCACATCCCTGAGGTGAGCAAACATCACATCTATAGTGATCCACGGGAAACAGGTGAGTGGACTTCAGGGAGCAGGAGGCTGTTTCTGGGACCATGGCTCAATTTGCCTTTTAATGTGGCCACACTGAACTCATGAACATTCTAGTATGGGATAAATACTTCAACAGGGACAGACTTGGCTCTTCCTCTTATTCTCTTTTAGGGTGTACATTCTGGGCACAATATTGACTTCTAGACAAGCCAGCATGTGAATGTACTCTCTCTGAATATAGTAGAGTCTTTCTACCTCATAAAGTCCTTCCATTATCTGAAAGTATGGAGCTTGTATTGTTAGAACTAATGAAGTGACTAAAAGAATTTTTAAAAAGAAGCTATCAGTATGGACCCGTGAAGGTGAATGAAGGAGAAACACTTTAAAGTCAGGAGGGAAAGTATACTTAACATTTAAGATTATCAACCACTGCCAGTTTTCCATAATATATTTCATTCCTGATTTCATCTGAAAGAGATATGATTATTACTACCATTCAAAGACTGGCACCTTACTAATGAGTTCTTGGAAAGTCTTGGAAGTGGGTTTCAGTTTCAAAATAGACTGATCCCACTACCCTGCTAACCTCTTGTGTCAATGTTTATCAATAACATAGAAGCTTTACCAAGAGATTAACTATGTTATAATTACCTGGAACTCAGGGGTGAATGCAGATTTTGTGGGGCCTGAAATTTATGAAATTTGCAAAGTGCTTTCTAATGAAAAAACAAGCAAAATTTATGCATACAAAAATTGCTAGGCCCCTAACCAGGACTTTGGAAAAGGCCTGTGCAACCAAGGAGCCCTGGAGCTGAGGCTCCATTCAATTCATGATAAATTCACTTCAGCTGTGGCATTTGTACAGACTTTCGTAATGCTGGGAAAAAATAGTGCTGTATTTCATCTTATAATCAGCCCCAGGACTGAATCTTACTGGTCATAAAATTATTGTTATCTTAACTTGGCAACTTCCCTTTGGAAAGAGATAAAATAGGATTCTATCTCACTATGGCAAATGTTAAACTAGCTTTGTCTATTAGCAAAGATTTGACCCAAAACGAAGGTGCCCAGCCACAAACACACACTTTGTGGATTGTGACCACTGTGTCAATCTTTTCTATTTTTTCAGGGGAGTTAGGGCCTCACTATGTTCCCCATGTTGGCCCCCAAACTCCTGAGCTTATATGGTCCTCCCTGCTTCCACCTCCTGAGTAGCTAGAACCACAAGTACATGCCACACTTGGCTCACTGTGCAAATCTATCAAAGCAACTGTAAATTGGTTTGAGAGGCACAGCTCCATCCAGATCACATGATATGAGTATTAATGTCAACATGAGTTAGCTCTCATTTTCTCATCTCCATGAAGCAACTGTCTTTCTGTTAAGATAAACCTTAAAATCAGATGTAATAAGTTGGTATCTCCTCCATTATGGGTTTTTTCTAACCCACCACCCATTCCCACTTAGCCTCAAAAGCAAACTCTCAGTGTTCATTCTCCCAAGTTGCACATCAGATTGATGAGGGGAGAGAGGAGGTCACTACACTTGAGGATGCAGGTGAAGTTAACCAGCTCCAGGCACATCCTAACCCTCCCTCCTCCAGGGAACTCAAAATAAACTGTGAACCTGGATTTTGAACCCACAAGACAGGTGGACAATCTTTCCCAATGTCAGGTATACAGAAAAATTTTCACCTTGAGTCTAAAATCCCCTTAGAATACCACAGAATTTTTCAGCTGAAAGGGAATAAAACTCTCCCTTCTTGTCAAAGGTAGCAGGAAAGGAAGTATATAGAGTTAGGCTACAGGAGTGATGATGAACCTTTTAGAGCTTTCAATAATATCAAATAGCTGGCTGTGACACACGTGCTATAGGTTCACTACCACTGGGCTAGAGCAATGTTTTTTCTTTACATATATTTTTTGCACTCTAACAACATAAACACCATCTTCTGCACATTTCAAAGGTCTCTATTGATGACAGATAATCCATAACTTCAGAAGTACATGCTTTTTGAAATATAACATTCTGGGTGGGTAGGGAGAGGAGTGCTTGGCAGTAAACTTTCAGAATTCTTTCTGTTTTCCCATTTAGAAGACACTGGCATTGAGAAAGCACCTGCACCTTTTGCTCCCTGGAGCACATTGCATTAAACTTAGTTCTTTGAAGCTCTATATTGCATATATTTGAGCAGTTAGAACTCTGCGTGTGAGAAGGAATCAGAGTTAAACTCACAAGTGGAATTTCAGGACCATTCACATGTGAGAGCAGCATCCCTGAGCTTCCAATAGTGCTAATTTGAGTGTTACTTGTGTGATACCTTGTATTGCCCATGCCAAAGATCAGTGCCTGGGAATGCAGAGCATGTTACCTAGAAGTTACAGAAGTCAAGCCGGGCATGGTGGCACATGCCTATAATTCCAGAACTCAGGAGGTTGAGGCAGAAGAAATGTCATGAGTTTGAGGCCAGCCTGGGCTACACAGTGAGTACATAGCCACCCTGGAATACAAAGCAAGACTTTGTCACACAAAAAAGTTATATACAAGTCTTCTCTTGGCCTTTTTGTACTTTAGTTTCCTCATTTGAAAATAATGAATGGAGTCCATGGCCATACCACCCTCAATGCACTCAATTTCATCTAAAAATAATGAATGGGTCGTAAGACATACTTTTCAGAGTTCATACAGGACTTGACCCAGCTAACCAATAACTGCAAGAAGTTAACCCATGGATTTTGTTTTTACACATTTTTTGTTTTCACATGTATTTATCACTTTTTTCACTTACACTTGGTATAAAAACTGCATCCTATGCCATGCTTGAAATGTTCCAGAGCTCAGTTCTGTGAGTAAATTACAATGAAGATTTCTACAAAAAAAGACATAAGCCAAAGAAAAAAGATACTCTTTCTGAACATTTATCATTTGGCAGTGATCCTAAATGACATACAATGAAACATAACTTTCAATGCTTTTTCCATATAAAAAAGAAATCTCACTGGAAGAAACTGGCTTATAATTTATACTTTCAGGGCTGGTGGTGTAGCTTAGTGGTAGAGCACTTCCCTAGCATGCACAAGGCTATGAGTCCAATACCAAGTACAGTATAATTTATATTTTCATATTTACACCTGTGATGCATTAGATACAAAAGAGTGAATGCTTAATAAATATGTGTTGAGTGATCTTTTTTTCTCTAGAACAGGATTTCACAACTTCAACACTATTGACATTTTGAGCTGGACAATCCTTTGTTGTGAGTATCTGACTGAACAGTACAGGATGATTAGCAGCATCCCTGGTCTCTGCCCACTAGATGCCAATGGCAGTATCCACAGTGCCACATGCCCCCTGGGTGCAAAATCATACCAATTTAAAAATCACTGCTCTATAATGATTCTCTCTGACCTGAGCACTAATCCTCATACTGATCTTTGGTAGAGATTAAAAGGATTTCAAAATGAGTAGCAACAAGGTTTATAAAATTGCAAATATAATGAGGTTATACTTGTAACTTACATGAAGTGCAAAAAAGGTAGTGCTTCAAATGTATGTCTTTCAATAGACTGTATTTTATTGCAGAATAAATCTCTAGGAAAAGTTAAAGAAAAATATTGCCTTGAGTAGCTATTAGATATCTAATTAGAATGAATAAATACTAGACTTTAGAATTGATAGTACTGAAAAAATATTTTTATCTAAACTAAATCTTTACACTTGTATTTGATATTCTGGACCCCATACCCTGTCTATACTTCCTCTAAGATTCTCACATTTATGATCTTCATAAATAAAATATACAACTATAAAAAACATATATATACAACTATAGATCCTTTTTTGTTTGTTGTTTTTTGACTCTGCTTTAGGTAGTCCAGGCTGGCCTTGAACTTGCTATGTAGCTCAGGCTGGCCTCAAACTCACCGTTTTCTTGTCTCAGCCTCCCAAGTGCTACGATTACAGCTGCACCATTCAATTTCTTTTTAATAGTTATTTTTACATTCTCTTCCTTCCAAGCATAAACTCTTTTTTTTTTCCTTTGGTTATTTTTTTTTTTTTGTACCAGGGCTCGAACTTGGGTCCTTGTGCTTGTGCAGCAGGCGGCAAAACCACTGAGCTAAATCCCTGGCCTAGGTGGCCCAAGCATAAACTCTTTGAAAGCATAAAGTAGGTCTCACTCATCTGCCTTGTTTTTTTGTTGTTCTTGTTGTTGTTGTTTTTTGGTACCAGGGATCGAACTTGGGTCCTTCAGCTTGGGAGACAGGTGGCGGAACCACTGAGCTAAATCTCCGGCCCTCACTCATCTGCTTTGTACACCATGTGTGAGAATGACACACTATTTGATCAAATTTAAATATTTATCAACTAAATGAACAGCTGGTAACGAATAGAAGAAAATAATTATTTTAGAATGAATGCAGTTTATTACTGCATGGCTCACTCCTCTCCTGCACCTCTGCAGCACTCACTTTGAGCTCACATGTTTGTGTCGTGTCAGACCCTATGATTGGCATTTTTAGATGAATGGGAATTCATGTGCCACTGTGAAATAATTAGGCCATAGAGTACTTTACAATACAAATATGAATGGCAAATTCCATTGAGCATCTTATTTGTTTCTCTCCAAATGCTGTTTGTAAGGTTTGAGAACCCAGAGGACAAAGGGTCTTCTCAAGAAGACCAATAACAAAGTGCTCATTCCCTTAGGGCCTAGAAGGATTCATAATTCAAAAAACTATTTTTAGGCCCATATGAGGTTCTTAATACCCCTTTTCTTTAAGCCTTCTACATTTGAAACAATATTCTCTTTGCTGTTTCACTAATTGGCTTACTTAGGGTTAATGACATTCACACTTCTGGACCCCATGGACAAAAATAAAAATCACACTTTCACACCAAAGAACATAATGTCTTCTTTTCTCCAAACAGATAAAAATACTATGCCTAGTATTCCTTCTTTGGCAAGAAGGCTGGAGAGATTTTTATTGTGTTATTAGTAAGCAGAGGCATTTCTATGCTGAGTGTAAACATTTCTAGCTAAACCATTTAACCATCACTTTAAATATCTGCTTTTAACATGTGTAACAATACCTGCATTGAAATACTGTCAGTCTGTTCTGGTAGCTTAACCATCTTGATAATATTATTATTGAAATTTACCTGCATAGTTAACTATTTAATACTTAAGTGCTAATTTCATTCAGATTAAATTGTCCAAGCACTCTGGGTTAATTTCATTTGAACTAACATAGATGGTCTATATTTTCTTCCTGTGTAAGCAACATTCTAAGCCATTCTAAGGTTAATTTTAATTCTTCTTCTTTTCTTTTTTTTTTTTTGAGACAGGGTCTTGCTATGTAGCTCAGGCTGGCCCTGAACTCACTATGTAGCCCTGGCTGCCCTTGTACTAGTGTCAATTCTCCTGCCTCAGCCTCCTGAGTGCTGGGATTGTGCACCTGACTTTAATTCCTTTTGTTCTAATCCAACTTTTTCAAGCCTTTTTTATTCTGGTAAATCCCACATAGCAAATACTTTAGACTTTACAGGCCACATATAGTCTCTGTTATATATTTCTGGGGTTTTTTCTTTTTCTTTTATAGCACTTAAAAAATACAAAAACCATTATTAGTTTATGAACTAAATAAAAACACAGATTATGGATCAATTTGATCCACGGGCCAAAGAGTAAATATAAATACAAGCCAGTGGCATACAAACACTTAGAAAACAAGGTTCATATTAGTGCCAGTAAATGCTCAGGGCTTATTACCACTTTTCCTCTGTAAGTGGAGTTTTTCCCATTTGTATCTTGTCTATATAATTTGAAGAGTGAAAATGCATGTAAGGCATTTGATGATAGACACAGACTGAGACCTACACAGACTTACATAATTGCAGAATATTATTAGTGGAAGAGATTTTGGAGAACATCTAATTTGAACTCTGTACTCATTTTATAGATAACATATAACTCATAAATAAATATGATTAACTAACTTACAAATACTGCAGAGACAGCAGGCCTTCAAAGGAATCCTTACGTAGTTCAGTGACGTAATTTTCACTGAGATTTCTGGAAAATGAAAAGGTTATTTCTGAATCAAACTTCATCAGAAGCATGAAGACTATCCAGTGGTTGAAAAGTGTGAGGAAATAAATAGATTCTGCCGCCTGGGGTGTGGTAGCACAATGTTTTTTCAGGGCAATTAAAGTCTGAAATCTAAAATAGCTTCATGCCAACAATTCCTTTTCTAGGTACCTGTTCTACAGGAATACTTGCCCATGTTCACAAAGAAGCATGTACAGGAATGTTTGCTGCATGATACAGGTAACAAGAAAACTAAAGAGAACCCACCCCAAATAAAAGACTAAACCAAAAAATGGGCAACCAGAATGAACAGACACTTCTCAGAAGTACAAATGACCAATAAATACATGAGAAAATGTTCAATATCTCTGCCTGTTAGAGAAATGCAAATTAAAACAACACTGAGATTCCATAGCTATAATCAAGAAATTAAACAATAGGGCCAGGATTTAGCTCAGTGGTTCGCCATCTGCCTCACAAGCACAAAGTCCTGAGTCCGATCCCCGGTACCAAAAAAAAAAAAAAGAAGAAATCAAACAATAACAAATGCTTGTGAGGCTGCAGGGAAAAAGAAACCTTGTTCATGGGAATGTCAATTAGTACAATCACTATGGAAACTGATATGGCAATTACACAAAAATATAAAACTAGAAATTCCATTCAACCCAGGTTTTCCCCTTCTAGGTCTCTTCCCAAAAGAGTTAATGACGTCATATTACAGTGATACATGCACACATATATTTACAGCAGCACAATTCATAATAGCTAAATCTTAGAAGCAGCCTATTTGTCCATCAACAGATGAATAGAGAAAATGTGGTATTTAAACACAATGAAGTACTACTCTGACATAAAGAAGGATAAATATGAGTCATTTTTAGGAAAATGGATGCACTTTGAGACCATAATGTTAAGTAAAATAAATCAGACACACAAGCTTAAATATCACATGGTTTCTCTTATGTAAGAAACCCAAAGTATAAATAAAGAGCAAAATAGAAAATAGCAAGTAGGAAGACAGATCTTTCTCAAAGGGGAAGGGGATCAAGAGATGGAGGGGCAGGTAGGGAGAGCAACAACACATTCAGAGAGGTGGGCAAGAAGAGCCAGGACCGCCAGGTCGTGATAAATTGGGCCATTCCTGAAGGTAGACATACAGTCAAGCTACCCAGACCGTCCACCAGGGCAGGATGCCAAACCCGTGTAAGGCCTCCACTTTGGCAGCAAGGAGGATGCCAGTGTCACCGCAAGTGCCACGATGCAAGCCTTAGAAGTGCAGAATTCACAAAGCAGGGCCAACATTGCCTAGACAGAATTCACAACTAACTACCTGCTCAAGTGGAAAATAGCCCATCCCAAGAAGAATTAGAAATTCAGAGAAGGTTACTGCAAGAACAACAGTGACAAAAGGAGGAGGTGGAGAGGGGAAGTCCAGAGAGAGAGAATGGAAAGGGAAAGGCTAGAGAGAGCCTGGAAAAGGAGCACTTAGAACAACTGGAGAAAAGAAGAAGAACGCAAACACAGAAATGGCTTGATCAAGAGCAGATGGAGCCGCAGGAGTGTGGAGAACACTTTGAAATAAGATGGAATTGTATAACCCTAAGTGTGCTGTAACCCTAGAGTGTGTTGTGACTTTAAGAGTGCTGTAACCTAAGTATAACACAATCATAAGAGTGATGTGTAACCATAAGATATGAAAGTAATGAAAGTAGAACCTTAAGCGGTATGGAACTGATAAGGGTTGCCCTGAACTGGACAGGGTGTACCCCGAACTGGACAGGGTGTGCCCCGAAATGGACAGTGTGATAATATGTAATAAGTCTGAACCAATACCACAAACACCCAGTTAGAATAGTATAAAAGGAGCTGAAGACTCCAAGCGAGTCGACGATCCGTCCCACTGACCAGTCGACCAGTCACTCTGCTGATCTGACTACCGACCGAGACATCTGCACACCTGATCCCGCTGGAAGGAGCATCGCCACCGATCAGACGAGACCAGAAGACGAGGCAAGCGGAGAGGTGGATAGCCTAGCACCGACTCGACGCCCTTTGTCTACGGATCGGACCCTCTGACCCTCCGGGAGGAAACGTCGCGCTCCCATAAGGACTTGCGCAGTACAGGTACAGGGACGTGGTAATTGGCAGACTTAATATTGTGTGATAACTGTATTGGAGTGAATTATGATAATATAAGATAAGTGTGTGAACTGCCATTCGAGTCCGAGTCCTCTTTACCCACGGTACCTGCTCACGACAGCGAGCAGCTGGAAAGGGAGCAGTTTGAATGGGAGGGAGCTCAGAGTGTCAAGCGCTGGCCTTGTCTTGGGACCACCTGCACCTTCAGCCCCTCCTCTGCTCCCCTCAGTCCTGCCCAGACCTTAGCCCTCCCTCCACCCCCGGAACCCTCACCGCAGTCATCCCCGTGCTCTCTTCTGTGTCTCCCACTCACACTTTTATTCCCCTCTTTCCAGTCAGACGCCCCTCCACCAACTCTTCCTGCCCCATCTCTCCCTGAGACTGGATTTTTCTCTGGACTACACGAGTCTAACTTTAACTGGACTTAAGCTGCAATTGCTGGAGCAAAAGTTTGGAAAGTATCATGGGTGGAGAATGTCTCTTTTCCTAGTGGAGGGAGTTCCACTGGTGTAAGCCTCATCCAATGCCAGTCGTGTGTCGTGGGAATGGGCCCCTTCCTCTAGGGACCAGTGATTTAAGGGAAGACCTGAGTGCCTCTGGATAGGAGAACTGCTCAAGAAATCAACAATAGAAGCAGAACAAAGAGAGGACAAAAGCGAAGATACTGATCTTAGAGCTTTTAAGACCTCTTCAACAAGTATGCCTGAACCCATAGAAAAAGCAAATGTAGTGAATAACAGCAAATGCCTGTTATCTCCAGACCAAAATCCATACTTTTGTCACAGACCTGTGCCAGTGGCATCCGGACAGAAGAACTCAGCTAAACAGGCTAAAGCAGGACATTTTAGATGAAACAAGAAAAGAACTGACAAAACTAAAGAGCTTGTTGATGCAATCAGGCAAGAATTGAGAAAGTCAAAGATGGCATAGAAAAGCGAGAGAGAGAGAACTTTAATGGGGGGGGGGTGCTGAACAAACAGCAACCTTCAGCAATGCTCTATGATGTTGCAACTGTGAGAAGGAAATGGAGACGGAGTCAGAAGAAGGTAACCAGCATCCTCTGAAAGCTTGCAGACATTGCAACTCTGTGATCACTGTCTCTCCCCACTGGCTGAAGGTAACTAAAACAACTGTAGTCTGTACCACAATGTCTATGCTCATAGATTTTTTTTTTCCTACCAGTGTGAATTGTTTATGATTTTAAAGGACCTTGGAAAAATTGAGAGCCTGACCACACTGTTTAAAGGTCTTTTTACTACAGGATGAGTTTTTCCTTGTGCTTGATATGAACAAGGACAAACAATGGCCTTTGTACATTCTTTGCATTGATAGAGGTTTTTTTCCCTCATTGAGTTTGTTGACATACTTGAACTGGAAAAATAAAAGACTTTTTAAAGTACCTTTTGAGGTCCATTGATGGTGTTATTTAGTTTACAAGTGTGTCTTTGAACACCTGGGAGAGAAATGAATATTTCATCACTTTATTTACATTTATTAGCTTCTCTGCCTGCTTCTCACACTCATATGGTTTGCATGGAATGCAATATAACATATCTACTAAGGGATGAGTTGCACATAAAAACTTTTCCACACACACTACATTCACATGATTTTATTCCATTAGGGATTTTCTTGTCCAGATTACGATTTGGCATCCAGATGAAGGTTTCACTATGCTGACCACTTTCTTTGATTTTACAGTCTCTCTTCCATATAACTTCTCAGATTTCACCCTGAATTGTTGGACTAGTCTTCCATGTTCTGGTTTTTCTTGTCTCTTCTACAAGCTGATTTCTGATGGTTTCCCACATCACATTTCTATAGAGACTCTTCTGGGAAAGATCAAGCAAAGACCACTCCTCCTAAGTGAAGTTTAAAGCCAAATGTTCAAAGGCCACTGACTCCTAAAACATTCCATCTCCTGGCTTCTCAGAGCCTCCTAGAATCCTCCCTAAAACTCCTGCAGTCAATGGAAGTCACAGTGTCACTAAAGTTGGACCACTTGGTTCCTTACTAAGCAGCAGAATAGGGATTCAGAGTATCTTCTTGTCCTCATAGGTTTGGCCTCCAACTTCCTAGCTCTTTTCTGCTCTTACCAATCTCAGGTCACACCCATCCCCGACTCTTGCAGCTTTGGTTCCTCCCAACTCTCCACTCTTATTAACAATAAGATCTCCATGTCCTTTCTCCTCTGCTGGCCCCATGGCAACACTTCAGTTCTGTGCCCATTTCCTTGACTAGGCTCCCACTCACCCTAGGATCTTAGCAAAGAGCTCCTACCAACCCTACCAGCTGCCCCTCCACAGCCAAGTCCAGGTGCTGGATAAGACCCCAGGCATTTAGAAAAGGAGCAACTTGACTGTGTGTGCAGGGCCTCAGGTGGTGTATGGAATGCAGAAGTAGAGATCCGCCCTACACCCACACTCTTGAGTCATAGGTGTTTCTGGTGTCTGGTCCCGGATTGTCTGGCGTTCATATTAAATCACTTGTGGAGGCTGCTGGAATGGTGGGTGCCACTCCAATATCTGACAGGTGAGAGAAGGCCATTCATACAGCTCACTCAGCCTGGGAGAGTGGAAGCATCACTTCCCCTTGGCAGGTGATCTGGCCCTGGAGAACCCAGGGAGTGCCACTGAGTGGGTTGGCTGTGATTACAGAAGCACGCCCCTGTGTTTTGCCCTGGCACTTATGAAGGATCTTCTTCCAGTGCTCCTTTCTGCCATAGTTGATTGCAGATGGGTCTCAATGCCCAACACAGAGGCCACAGTGAGTGTCAGAGACATGTCACATGTTGTGAAGCACACAGGTGAGTGGGACCTAGGGGGACAGAGGTTGTTCAATGGCTTCTTTTTGTAGGTGCTGGATCATTGAGTTGTAGCCATTCAGGTTCCATGAGCACAGGAAGCCAACGTATCTCACAGGAGCTGAGACAGAAGCATGTTCCTCAGGGACCTGGGTCCCACACTGAACGTTAGTTATCTCCTGGGGACTTGGTGCACATTTCCTCTAAATTCTGACCATCTGGCTTCAGAAGGGTCAGCTATTGGGCATTTTTTAAATTTTAAATTAAAATTACGTTTCAGTTTTGGGAATGAAGGCCAGATTGTCTCACATGGTAAGCAAGAGATCTACCACAGAGACACACCTCCAAACATGACAGCAATTTTCAAGGGCTCCAAGAGGACCGATCCATTGTCTGCCTCAGTGGTCTTCATTCCTCAGAAGCTGAATGCAATTCCCTTAATACAATGCCCTTCATGGGCTCCTCCTACTCATTAGAATACTACAGTATCTCGGGCAAAATTTGAGGAAATGAATGTTCCTGGATGGAAAGATGGAGTGAGCAAAGAAAAATACACAGAATTCACACACTTCACAGTTCTGCCCAACTAGTTGTTGGTCTGGGAATCACACACTATAATTTTCTCACCATCCAGCACATTTTATTTGTAGCTATTCCTTAAGAGACCTCATCTCCCTCTCTTGGCATCCTACTGCTTCTAGGACATTGTCCGCAAACGCAACTTTCTTAAGATGGAAAGTGGTGCATTTTGCTCATTCAGTACTCACATGTCTGAAAGATCAGCAGTCTTTCTAAATCAGAAGATAACTTTGTCATTTTTTTTCCAACTGAAATGACATGACTCATCAATTGGTACAGCATCTGGTTGGCATAATTGTAAATCTGTCGTTCTGACCAGCCAGATACCTAATTCAGACAGTAGAGGGGAGGCTATGAGGAGTGTTTGAGAAGTCCCTAAAGCGAGGCAGGGGCTGTTTACTGTTGGACTGAGTGTTTTGAGAGCAGTAAAGTCATGTTATCATGTCTTCATTGAATGTAAGTCTGCTCTAAGTCATTCTTCCCTTTCTTCTTCTGTCTCGAGGAAGTGAAATTGAACATTCTGAATACAGAATGACAAACAGTGTAAAGACAACCAGGACAATCCCTTCCCATGTATCGGAACATTTAAGAAAGGCCAACTCTGAAACTTGGGTATTATGGGGGAAAACCTGGGCTCAGTAGTCAGAATTATAATCTGACCAGAAGGACTGTACCTTGTACTTTCAGGCCTTATTCAATAAAATGGAGCTGCTGAGTACCTCTAAAGTGGCAGTGAGAGATAGTTTTCCTGAAAATTTTGAAGCCTAAGACCTAGGATGGTTTGATCTAATGAAAGGAGTAAGAAAATCAGAGAATTCTATCTCTTACCTGTGGCCTGTCTCTGTGGACCCTGAGTTTTCCCTTCTATAAAATAGGAATGACCATCTCTCCCAATTGTTCTAGGATTGAAATGAGTTTAGAGAGATTAGAAAAGATTGCTTTTTTTTTCATTCTGAACGGCCCAGAAGGTTGAAATCAATGCCTAGGAGTGGAGGGAGACTTTTGCGACTTGGGGTTTCCTAAGTGGCTGTTGTCGCCTTCTTCTAGTGATATTGAAGAGCCCCTTCAGAATGTTGCCCAAGTTCTTTTTGTTCCTTTCAAGGTAGTTCTCCTTGAAGCCACACCTCTCTTGTTTGGTTCTTGGTGCCAATGAATATTTAAGATCAGGAAGTGACACCATAGTAGACTTGGGGTCTGAGCCACCAGGTAGATAATGGAGCAGTGACTGATCCAGGAATCAGGGGATCCAATGCCTCAGTCAAGTTCCACCAGCAAGTTCTTATGTCATTGATGGTCACATTTCTGCCATCCTGAAGCTCTGTGACACAGACATGAATAGGTCGGGGTGCTTTGACTTCCTACAAGGAAAGGTGAAGGTGTCCTGAATTGTGACCTGAGCCCTAAAGTCCTGGTCCTGTTTTGTGAATTGTCAAATAAGTGGCTGTTCTAGATTCTTCTGAGTTGACAGTAATTTTGTGGCTTTCCTCTTTTTATGTTATTTGTTTCATTTTGTGGCTTTTCTGACAATTTTAAGTGATAGTTACTTGCCTCTTGTCAGTTCCCACTCTGACCTCTCTTAGCTTCAGGTTACATTGCTTGTTTGTTTTTAGCAGGCTGTTACCGATCCAGAGCACCTTTACTGATAGCTCCTCCTACTGAATATTGTTCCTCTTCACTAATTAGTTTAAAAGGCTTTAACAGACACAGACTATTATTTCAATAGTTGAAGTCTAAGCTCTAGGGTCCTAGCTTTGCCGCTGTCTGAGAAAAGGGCGACTCTAGAGATCAAGAGTGTCTAGGACTGGCAGGCATGCCAGAGGAGTGAAGAGTGGGGTATTGGCTGGAGATTCGCAAAGAAAAGGGACCAACTGACGGTGAAATCACAGGATCACAAGGGGATAGGCCCGTCCTATCCTAGAGATGGCACAGAAGGGGACACGAGCGTTCATAGGAAGAATGAGAATCAGACTGCTGGTGGCTGCCTGCAGTGATTAACCCGACTACACAGCTCCTGTCTGTACAGCAAAGCCTCCAGGCGCGCCCGAAGATTCCAGGCCTCGGCCACCAGGCAGGAGGTCTGATTTGTCCTTTGCCCTCAGGCAAAGAACAGCATCCAGGAACAGATCTTCCAAGGTCCAGCAGCCGTTTGCCGCCCAGGAATCCCGGGGAAAAAAGGGGGTCCAACAAGGACCGGAAGGGCTTCTGCCCTCATCTACCTTGGCGGAGCGCGGGGCGGGGTTGTTGGGAGGAAGCGGCCGTGGGGTGATTGATACCAGTACTGCATCTCTGCGCCACGGCAGCTTCCACCTCCCTGAAGCGGCTCGATCCGCGGGACGCCGCAGCGCTTTTCGAGACTCACGGGGCGGAGGAAATCCGCGGGCTAGAGCGCCAGGTTCGGGCCGAGATCGAGCACAAGAAGGAGGAGCTGCGGCAGATGGTGGGCGAACGGTACCGCGACCTGATCGAGGCGGCCGACACCATCGGCCAGATGCGCCGCTGCGCCGAGGGGCTGGTGGACGCGGTGAAGGCCACCGACCAGTACTGCGCCCGCCTCCGCCAGGCCGGCTCGGCCGCGCCCCGGCCCCCGCGGGTCCCGCAGGTCAGTCCCGCAGTCCGGCCGCGGAGCCGCCGCCTGCAGCGCCGCCCTCACCTCCGGCAGGGAGCGGCGCAGGCCGGCCTTCCTCGGGCTGCTTGGTCCCTTCGCGACGTCGTGGACACTGTCTTCTGGAGCCGTCCGGACTTCCGGCCCCGATCCGCTCACCGCAGTCGGGCTCCCCGTTAGGGCTGAAAGCGCCCGAGGACTCGAGTTCAGCTCTTTCCCGAATTCACCACCTCCTGACGTTTTCCATGGAACAGATTTCCCCCTTATGTTCACACCTTCCCCTCAAGCCATTCATTCTTCATCCCAGCCTTCCCCTGACCCGCCCCCCGGAGTAACTTCACCCTGCCGGGTGGCATGCCAGCCTTTGGGAGTTGGAGGGGGGAACCAGGCTGCAGGCCCTGACCTTTGAGTACTCGCACGTGTTCATGGTAGGGAGCTAGGGCTCTTCCAATTCGGGTCTCCCTGTCTTCTTTCCCCCAGACACTAATGATAAGGCCCAGCTAGGAAGGATGTGGGAATAAATACCGAGCAGCCTCTGGCCTCCCTGAAGAATGTGGACCTAGGGATGAGTAGACTGAAGGGCGTGGAGATGAAACAGGTGTGGGAAGCATTTGTGCTTAACCTTGACAACTTACTGGACTCAGAAGAGGAAATTGCAAAAGTACCTCTAGCTCCCATGTGGAACCTTTTCGTGCTACCTGGGCTGCAGAAAAACCCAGGCCACTGAGTGATATAACACAATAATGGAAATCCTTTGGAAAATTTTGAAATGAGTGACTGCATCCCTCCCCTGGGCTGTGTATTGAATACATGTCCTCTTGCATATGGCTAGATATTGCTATAACTGAACATACTTCCAGCCTTATAAAAAGGCTAATTTGTGTTACGCCTGATTTTAGAAATGTATTGATTTTCACAGTTGTACCTCCAGTTTGTAGTCACCCCCCACCCCAAAATTTGAGTGCCTTCTCTGTTCAATTCACAAAAAAGCAGAAGTCCCCTAATTTCTGCTCTGGTTCATCCTACCGATACAGTCAAGGATATAAATCCAGGGAAAGTTGACAAGAAATAAAAAAGTAATGTAGAATAGCTGTAGGAAATATTTTGGGATAAATGATTATTTTTCAAAATAACTGTATCCATTTTTCATATGAGTTGTGAAGAAAGTCACTTTCAGATTGGGTCCTCTGGGTGGAAAGATCTTAAGGACAGATAAGATTTGGAATATGGCTGTTTTAGTCAGTTTATGTTGCTATTAAAAAAACCTGAGAATAGGGCTGGGGATTTAGCTCAGTGGTTCTGGAGCCTGTCTCACGAGTGCAAGGTCCCGAGTTCGAACCTGAGATTAGATAATTCATCAAACTTTTTTTAAACATAATCCTGGGGTCTGGGAAGTCCAAAGTCAAGGCAGTGGCATTTGGACATGATGAGAGCCTTCCTGCTGTATTATCACATGGTAGAAAGGGGGACCATAAAAAGGCCTAAGCTAGATCCTGACAACCTTTTTATAAGGCAGTAATCCTCCATGAGGGGATGGCTCAGAGGGTAGATGAAGATGAGAGGCTTGAAGACTCAACAAGGTGAAGATTTTGTAGAGCTACTGAAGGACAGTTAAGAAGCTCTCAGAAAAATAGGACAAAATAGTAAGGTTGAACATCAGAAAAGCAAAGAGGATTCTTACAGGAGAGGTGGCCCACAATGCTCCCTGCCATCGAGACATCAAAAGGATGGGAACATCAAGAGAATCACTTGTGGCTGGAAGTGGTGGCACACCTTCCCAGCACACTGGCAGCCTGAAGCACGATGATCACAGCCTGAACAACATACAGTATTGACTTGGCAAGACCATGTCTTAAAAAAAAAAAGGCAGAGATGTAGCTTAGTGTGAAGGTCCTAGGTTCAATTCTCAGGACTGCCAATAAATATAAATAAAAAGGAACATTGTTAACCAGGTGGTGAGATGAAGGATTACATCAGACTTCGACTTCTTGCTAAATTGCATTCAATTGGCTTATGAAAGCTTTAAAGCTGAAAATATCCCATCCTCTCCCTGGGCCTGCAGAACATTGACCTTGCTTTTATTTACTGTTCTTTATTATACCCTTCCCTGCAGTCATAGCAATAGATCCTGGAGAAGTTATAAAGCATGGCTGCCAGGATCAAGCTGCTATAGAAATTCCTGAGAAGATCTGGCGCTCCATGGAAGCCTCTCAGTATCTCCATGCCACACAGCTCTACCTGCTCTGCTGCCACCTTCACAGCCTGCTCAAGCTGGATTCTTCCAGTCCTAACGCAGTTCAATCCTCTCCCAATTTCCTATACTCTCCACCAGGTGGCAGCAGCCAGCCGGTAAGTGGATTCCGCAGAAAAATCTCTGGTGATGGCCAGGTCTCACCACTGCAATTTTATGGAATCTGTCTTCTGGATATACCCAAGCTCTTCACCCATGATGTTAAAAATTTCCCGTTGACCTTTGTTGTCCTCTTTCTAGGTCAATCATTCTGCACTAAAGCAAGATTCTGCACAAATGCCCAGCTGTGTCTGACCAAGCTGTGGGAGAGGCCCTCTGCTCCATAATGCTTTCAAAGGAGAGTTCTCTTACAGACTTCCCGATGGCCAGAAAAGCAACGATTCAGACATTTCTCAACAATCCCAACCATGGTGTGTGTGGCTTTCCAAAATTTAATTCTTAATAAAGCATAAGATGGAGCAGGGTGAGCAGAGGGAGACGGGAGCATCCAGAGGGCTCTGTCTTTAACTTATTAATGGAAATTGTTTAGAAAGGATGATTTCTTCTCACAGGTTCTGGTATCAAGGCCGAGTTTTGCTCATTAGTGGAATTGCTGGCCACCACTCTGAACCAAGCACACGCCCTTTTCTACACTCTACCAGAAGGGCTGCTGCCAGATCCATCTCTGCTACGCGGCCTGCTCCTCTCTACTCTGGAGACTGTCACAGGCCAACATCCTACTGGTGAGGACTTTTATTTTTCAGTTACATATAAAATGTGTTTATTTATTTTTCTTCTTTTATTTCTTTTTTTCACCTTTTTAATTAATTATGCATTTTTGTTAGTACATGTTTGCAGTAGATAATGATTACATTTATTGTGGTCAATTTGTACACATACATAACACATCTTAATTTTTTTTGTCTCCTTCCCCCATTCCTTCCTGCTCTCTCCAACTCTCCAACTCTGTCTTACTTTTCTTGTTGCTGAGACAAAATACCCGACACCCATGAGTTAAAGGAGGAACAGTTTATTTCAGCTCACAGTTTGTAGAGGTTTCAATCCATAGTTGCCTAGCTCCAAGGCTGGGCAGCATGATAGAGGCCTAGCAGAGGAGAAACAGTCCATGGCAGGCAGGGAGAAGGCAGCAAGCAGTGAACCCTTCTGGACTTTTATCCCATCTAGGTTACAAACCTACTGGATGGTGCCCCCCACACTATCCAGTGTGGGCCTTCCCATTATCCACACCCAGAACTATGCCATACAAATGTATCACATACCCTGATCCAACATCACACACTGATGATCCAGCCACCTCCCAAAGACCTCACCTATGAGCACATGAGGCTTTGGAGCACATATAGATACAAGCCATAACAATCCCCTTTCCATTTGATAAAGATCTATTTCCATTTTTTTCTTTGATTCTCTTTTTGTAATCCTTTTTCATTTCCTTCCTTGCACCTTCCATCTCTTTCTCATCTCCCACTTGAAAAAAATTTCCCTAGTTCTTATTATCTATCCTTTATTTTGCTGTCTATATTTTGAGTTTCTCAGATGAGACAAACCATGTGACATTTAAACTTGTGTGTCAGATTTATTTCACTTAGGATTATGGTCTGACAGTGCATCCATTTGCTTACAAATAACTCAAGTTTATTCTTCTTTATGATAGCATAGTACTCCATTGTGTACAAATACTACATTTTCTTTATCCATTGATCTATTAATGGACATACAGGCTGTTTCCAATACTTCGCTTATTAAGAATTATGCTGCTATAAACAGGGGCATTAGGTATCATTATAATATGATTTTTTTAACTCTTTTACGAAGATTCCTAGAAGGGGAATAGCTAGATCATATGAAATTTCTATTTTTAGGTTTTTAATGAATTTCCCTCATGATTACACTAGTTTACATTTCCATCAACAATGTGGAGGGGTTCCTTCCCCCCGCACCGCAGCCTTGCCAACATTTGTTAGTATTTGATTTCTTGATGATAGCCATTCTTTCTAGAGTAAGATGGTATCTCAGTGTTGTTTTAATTTGCATTTCTCAAATAGCCAGTAATGTTGAACATTTTATCATATATTTATTGGCTATCTGTACTTCTACTGAGAAGTATCTATTCATTTCAGATGTCCATTTTTTAATTAGGTCTTTTATTTGGGGGTGTCTAATTTTTTTGAGTTTTTTTATGTACTCTAGATGTTAATCCTCTGAGCAATAACTGGCAAAAATTTTTTCCCATTCTGTAAGTTGTCTTTTCACTCTGTTGGTTGTTTCCTTTGCTGTGTAGAAGGTTTTTGCTATGGCCCCATTTATTGATTCTCAGTATTGTTTCTTGTGCCATTGGGGTTTTGTTCAAAAAGTCCTTGTGTATGCCTATGCCTTCAAGACTTACACCTATTTTATATTCTAGCAGATTAAGTATTTTTGTTTTAACATTTAGACTTTTTTTTTTTGGTACCAGGGATCAAACTCAGGGACTTGTGCTTGCAAGCCGGGCAGTGGCACCACTGAGCTAAATCGCCAGCCCAACATTTAGATTTGTGATCCACTTTTATTTTAGTTTAGTATATGATGAGATATCTGGGTCTAGACAGTCTTCTGCCTGTGGATATCCACTTTTCTCAGCGCTATTTATTAAAGAGGCTATCTTTCCTCCAGTGTGTTTTTTAACCCATTGTTGAAGATCGTAGTTGAATGTGTCTGGGATTGTTTCTGCTTCCCCTATTCTGTGCCAGTGATCCACATTTCTGTTTTTGTGCCAGTATCGTGCTGTTTTTATCACTGTAGCTTTGTCATATAACTTCAAATCTGGGATTGTAGTGTCTCTTGCTTTGCTACTGTTACCCAGAATTGCTTTTGCTCTTCTAGGTCTTTTCTGCTTCCATATGAATTTTTGGATTGTTTTCTCTAGATCTGTGAAGAACGCTGTTGATATTTTTATTGAGATTGTGTTAAATCTATATATGAGTTTTGGAAGTATAGCCATTTGGACCATATTAGTTCTGCTTATCTTGGAACATGGGATATCTTCCATTTTCTGATGCCCTCTTCAATCTCCTTTTTCAGAGTGATGTAATTTTTGTTGTTGAGATCTTCACTTTTTTTTTTTCTTTTCTTTTCTTTTTTGTACTGGGGATCAAACTCGGGACCTTCCACTTGGGAGGCAGGTGGCAGCACCACTGAGCTAAATCCCCCGCCTGAGATCTTCACTTTCTTGGTTAGGTTAATCCCTATGTTTTTAATTTTTCTTGATGTTATTGTTTTCCTAATTTCTTTCTCAGTGAGTTCATTATTAGTGTATAGGAATGCTATTGATTTTTAATATTGCTACACTACTGAATTTGGTTATTCCAGGAGTCTTTTAGTGGAATTTTTTGGGTCTTATAAGTAGAGAATCATGTGATATGCAAATAATGATTCTTTGACTTTTTTCTTTTTATATTTATCCCTTTCCTTTCTTTCTCTTGCCTGACTGTTCTGGTTAATGTTCGGGGGACTATGTTAAACAGGAGTGGTAATAGTGGACATCCTTGTCTTGTTCCTGATTTTAGAAAGAAAGCTTTCAGCTTTCCCCCCATTTAATACAATGTTTGTGGAAGGTTTGTCATGTCTGACTTTTATCAGATTGAGATAAAGTCCTTCTATAACCTATTTTCTTCAGGGTTTTTATCATGAATGGATGTTGAATTGTCAAAGGCTTTTTCTGTGTCCATTGGGATGATTGAGGGATTTTTGTCCTTCTGTTTATGTGATGAATTATATTTATTGATTTGCATATGTTGAACCATCCTTGCAACACTGAGATTAAGTCTACTTAGTCATGGTATATGATCTTTGTGATGTTTTACTGCAGTTTGCTAGTATCTTGTTGAAGATTTTTGCATCTATGTGCATTAGAGATATAGGCCAATGGTTCTCTTTTTTTGGTTGGATTCATTGCCTGTTATTAAATTATTCAAAGTTTTTAAGTTTTCTTGGTTCAGTTTTACTAATTCATATGTATTCCCTTTCTTCTGAGTTTTCCAAATTATTTTTGTATAGGTCGGTGAAGTACAGCAGTTGATAATATTCTGGATTTTGCTCCATTGTGATTTCACCTTTTTCATTTCTAGTTGAATATATTTGTGTCTTTCATTTTTTTTGATAAGATGGACTAAAGGTTCATCTAATTTGTTTATTCTTTCAAAGATGCAGCTCTTTGATTCATTGATTCTTTGTATTCTTTTTTTAGTCTCCACTACATTGATTTGTGCTCTCATCATTGTAATTTCCTTCCTTGTATTAGCTCTGGATTTGGATTGTTCTTATTTCTCTGGGACCTTGGGGTGCATCATTAGGTTATTTAGGCTTGCTCTGTTTTTGTGATATGGGCATTCATAGCTATAAACTTCCCTCTCAGGGATTGCTTTCATTATTTCCCATAAATTCTGGTATGTTGTAGTGGAATTATCATTTAATTCTAAGAATTGTATTATTTCTTATTTTCATATGTGGCTCATTGATTATTCAAGAGTGTGTTGCTTAGTTTCCATATGTTTGGTTAAATTCTGTGGAGTCTTTTGCCACTGATTTCTAGTTTCATTGCACTGTGATCTGATAATATGCATAGTAAAATTTCAGTTCTTTTGCATTTACTTAAGCATGCTTCATTATGTGGTATATTTTGGAGAAAGTTCCACATGCTGACAAGATGTATTCTCTTGTTGGGTAGAATAGGCGCTCTCTCTCTCTCTCTCTCTCTCTCTCACTATATATATATATA